>VZTB01000649.1:409930-483435 GCA_013397245.1 Thryothorus ludovicianus
GGGCACTCTCCGGAGCCTGGGCACTCTCCGGAGCCTGGGCACTCTCCAGAGCCTGGCTGATCATCTGCTCTTCCTTAACAACTTTTTGCTTAATAACATAGTTTAGCCCTTTGCAACCACACAACATGGGAAACTCAAGCCCCTTGAGCAGCTGACTCTGTAATCACAGTGGCAAGATGTTGTTTGCCACAGTTTTAATGTAATATTGTACTAAAACTTGCAGTATTGATACAGGTAAGTTCTAATGCTATCGATGCAGGAAATAAGATCCAGATATGAATGTTGTGAGACATAGCATTACTTTGCAAACAGTTAACATTTGTAGCTATTAATACGCAATGTATATTAATTCTTAAAATTCACTATTCTTTCAGTTCAACTTTATATGATTTTATTATAGTATATAAAAAAGTGAAAAAAAGTAATTAAATGGAAGAGCTTACCTACCTTTTATTATGGAGGGCCTAGTTCTAGCACTAACCTTCATGCTGCAAATCCTTGGCTTTACTCACACATTAACACTTCATTTTAATTCAAAGGGATGGCTCTATCTAAGAATGACTTCTGCGTTTATTCCGGACCATCACAGGCATGGGTCTGATACACCTTATGTTAAAGCAAATGAGGAGATTTCACCAGCTAAAGCTGGGTGAGGTCTGACAGCAATGAAAAGGCTGCAGAGGTAGGGAGAAGTCTCTGAAATACAGTTAGAAACAATGGCATTATTACTACTTTGATTAATCTCTACTCTGCGTTGTTCTATTTCTTTAGAGAAATGCTGCAGGAAGTAGGGGAGTGAAGCGAGGTAAGAATTTGTATCAGACCCTGGTGTGTTTCCTGACCTCCCCTTCATGTTCCTGTGTTCCTGCTGCCTTCACACACTGCCCAGCAGCAAGGATCTCCCTCCCACACATCTGTGGGACATCACAGAAACTGCTCAGTGGAACCACGGCTCTACCCACCCTTCCACTATGAGCAATATTCCCTGGAAGCAACATTGCTGTCAATATTACCCTTTCTTCCTCTTCCATCACCAGCATTACGTTTGTTACATCGTCCTTCTGTGGTTTGGTGTAAGAGGGATCAGCTCCACCAGTCAGCAGTGTGTGCACATGGTACAAGTGGGTAAAATTTGTCACGGTGACATCAAGGTGCTGACACAAACACATCTATTACCCTTTCTCTCTGGCTTGGTGAGGCAGCTGCCCTCGAGGTACTGGCCTCTGAGCCTCCCTCATAAATCACTGATGTGTAGGAAACCTGGTTATCCCAACGTAGCAGGGGCAGAGGAGGCTATTCAGCTGCAGAAGGACATGGAAGAACAACATCCATGAGGCTTGTAATGAAAGATTTTTGATATACTTAAGTAGTTAACAAAAATTTATTGCAAGAGATAGTTTGTCACTAGATTTACAGTTTCAGAGAACATAGTACAAAACATAGTGCATCAGCTTTGTCTAAACATTAAATAGGTGCAAATACACAAAGATAAAAACCAAAAAGTGAATACTTTACAACATAAGTTATAGAACTATAAATATATTTTATATACATTATACATATTCTAAGACGTGATTTTCACATATATATATATAGTTCATAATTAGTATCAGAGTATTCAGTGCTTTAGTAATTGTACAGGTCTGAAGTTGCCATGAATGTTTGTTGCATCGTTATACTTACAGTAAACGCTTCCCAAGGAACAAGGTTGAGTTCACAGAAGCTCAGCGGGGGCTGCAGGAACAGCAGCGCCGTTCAGCTGAAGGCTTTCCTCCCCTGTCCGTGCCCTAGAAGAGCGGCTGCAGGGGGATGACGGCGGGGTGCGGGGCCAGCAGGGACGGGAAGACGGAGTGCGGCAGCGGGGGGAAGGCGAGCGGGGCGGGCTGCAGGAGCGAAGGCGGCAGCAGCGGCAAGTGCGGCGGGGCCACGAAGGCAGCAGCGTGCCCGCCGGGGCACAGCCGCGGCCCCACCGCCACGGGAGGCAGGGGCGCTCGGGAGAGAGCCGGCACCTGCGACAGGAACTGCTGCTGCGGCTGGAGCACCTTGAGCGCGCCGGCGGCGGCGTGCTGCTGCAGCACGGTGTGGTGGATGGTGGTGACCGAGGCCGAGCACAGCGGCGGCGGCAGCGGCAGCGGCGGCAGCGGCGAGCCCGGCGGCTGCACGGCCGGCGGCGCGAACGCGAACTTCACTTTGCCGGACAGCACGCTCGGCGGCACCACCTGCGGATAGGCCTCCGACGGCAGCTCCTTGAACTTCTCGGGGCTGTCGGGAGGGAATAGCAGCGCCTGGTCGGGCAGGGGGAAGGGGGCTATCAGCTGATCGGTGGTCAGGAAGGTGTGGCTGTTTACGTGTGCTTCTTTGAACGGCAAGGGCGGCGGGCTGCTAAATATGCCAGGATTACACTGCACCCATTCACCGGCCACCTCACCCATCTTCTCGTGCGGGAGAGACTCGGCCAGTTCGTAATGGCAAAGATAGGATTTTGGAGGAGCATGTTCCAAGTGTCTGTTGGGGACGGGAGCTTTGTAACGAGCTTGATTTTCACGACTGTTGACATTCTCCTTTTTCTTTCGCTCTTGGGGAACACCCTGTTTGACAGCAGCTGCTGGAGCACCGTGCTCGGGGGCAGGAGCAGCAGAACTTGTGATGACATCAGGAAGCGTGGTCGGTGCGCTCTCCATCGCAGCGCATGCTGTGGGTTTTTCATCCTCCAGCACCTGCGGGCCAGCAGCTTCTAGAGGGGACTTGCTTTCCTCCAGCTCCATTGTCTCATCCCTGTCTTTTGCATCATCATCATCTTTGGAAGCTGCATTCGTTTCCTCTAGATTGTCTTGAGTCAGTGAGTCCCCCAAAATATTTAATGTAGAATTTGCAGAATTTTCTTTGGAAGATTCAGAGGTCTCACTTTTGGCATTCCTGTCAAGGAAAACACTATGGATTCTAGCCTTCCTTTTCCTGCGTTTCCCTTTTGCCTTGTGATAGGTACCTAAAGCATGTCCTTGCCTTAGATATTCCTCTGCTGATAGTGCCTGTCCACATGAGCTTTCATCCGAGGAAGAGGAATAGGTGTGCTGCCTCCGCTTGCGGTGGGGTTTCTCGGGTTCTTCTGTCAGAACACTGTAACCTCTCTTTATGGGCTGGTTTTGACTCAGCCCCTTCTCCTCACTGCATTGTCCTAAACATTTATGCTCTGGGCTACAGCTTGGCCTCCTGACTTTCCAGCTACAGCACGTTTTGGAGTGCCTCAGGCTGTGCCTCCTGGAGCTCAGACTCAGCTGCTTTGCCTGCCTTCGGGAGCTCGCTTTGCTCTTTCTGTGTGGTCCTTTACAACCATGGTGTTGGCCACTACTTTTTGCACTCCAAAATCCACACCAGCCTCTCTCCCAGTGTATGTGATCTGATGCAGACACTACTCTCTTAGGACCATTTTCAATGCCAAATTTTGGCTGTGACTGCTGCACCTCACCCGCAGTTAACCAGATATTTCCTGCATCATGTTTGCACTTCTCTGCATTATTTTGGAGGTGCTGATATTTATTTTCATCTCTGTAAGTAACTTCTCTTTCAGTTACTGGAGACATCTCCATTTCTGCTACTGTTGTGCCTCCACAGTGATGATAATGACAATGACATAATTTTCTTCTCCTTTTCCGTTTTCTGCTTTTATGAAGCCATTTTTCATGGCCTTCTTTGATCCAGACTTTGTTGTATTTCTCATCTATCACAGTGTTTTGTCGTAAGGGGTTATGAGATATATGATACTTTTCTATTTTTCTAATCCTGAATGACTCATCCAAGGACACTTTGTTTTGATTTTTTGCAAGGTCACAATTTCTGAAGAGGGAAACATCACTTAACAGGGGTATTGTAAAGTTGCACACATTTTTATTCGCTTCTACTTCATCATCACCACACTCTGAAGTAGGTGTTTTGATAAAATCTGAGACTAAGATATGGTTAGATTCAGTTTTGTGGTGCAAATGAGGTATGTTTGGTTGATGCTTGGGCTTTTCTTGGCTTTCACTTGCTCTTGATGACTTAAAATCAAAGTATAAAGGATTACAGCTATAAGAAATCGATGGGTCTGTACTTGTATAAATTAACATTTCTGATGGCCACTGAAGAATATTTGATCCATATTTGCTAAGAACAGGAACAAAGGGTTGGCAGGGTCTCTTGTATACATCCGGTTTGCTCTTTGGGCCTCCACCACCTTCTTCAGACGGCGATGGAACTACCGCATCGACCCCCAGATTTTTTATTTCAGTCTCAGCTGCAGATGCATCGCTGTTCCCGTCGTTCTGGTTTTCCTCTGCAGCATCCTGCAGAGAGGGACAGTCCTCCCCAGGGCTCTGTAGGGGGGCTCTGTTTGCCTGCAGCTCGTGCCCGCTGCTGTCCAGGGGCAGGCCCTGGGCACTGTCCACAGGCAGGGGCAGCGTTTGCTCCCCAAATTCGGCCACGCTTCCATCCGCCCCGGGGCCATCAGTGTCCGAGGACACCGGCTGCCTTGAGGGGGACATGGCAGAAGGTAAAGCTGGACTCTCCAGCTCCCTGCTCTCCTCATTGCACAGCTCTTTTGGCTCCTGAGCTTCAGGAGCTTCCACTGTGTCTGTGCATTTTTCCATCAGTGGGTGAAAACAGTTGTGTTTCTCCTCAGGGCATACAACTATTTCTGCTGCTGAAGGAGACTGAAGGTTACATGTTCCTGGAACAAACCTACTCTTTCTGCTGAATCCGTGCTCCATGGAGGTTTCCTCATTAAACTCATAGAAAACGGCCGCTGAAGACTCCAGTTTGACTGCTGCTTTCTTAGGAAAAGCAAAGGAGAACCCAACTCTGTGTCCTTGAGTTCCCTGAACCTGATCTCCACATTTGTTAGTGTTGGATTGATGACTGCCTGCATCTCCAGGAGCGGAAGAAATAACAGCAGCAATGTCTTTGCAATTCTGGGAGTCGTGCATTAATGTACAGCTGAAATCCTGGCTTTTGGCAGGATCTGTGGCAGCACTTTTGGGGATATCATTGCAATCGTCTCGCACAGTCACTGTAGTGGATTTGAACATAGGGCCACTTCCAGGAGCACTAGGAAGGAAAACAAAACTTTGAGTCAATACTGTTCAGAGAACTGCTGAGAGAAACATGGTATTACATTGGTATTTAAGGGTCCTTTTAAGGAAAGAGGAAGACTCTGTGGATAGGTACATTTAGACTTCAAAAAAATGTCATCTTTTATAGTAAAGATCAGTTGACTAGTACTAAAAAAAAAAAAAAGAGTAAATATTATGCTCCCAGCTTCCTCATGTGAAGTTATCAGCTGAAGGGCTAATATTCCTTCTCCTAGACACACTGGCTGGCTGAAGAAGAGACTGTCTTTGTCTCCACAGAAATCTTGTTTCTCCTTCCAGCACACCACCATGGTTACAACACTATTACTACAGATAGCAGTTTTACGTTCCTTCATGCTACAAAATATATTAAAACAGAGAGTGCTTCATAGAGCACTTCCCTCTTATTCATCATTCCAGTGACTGCTGCTCTGCCCACAGGCAGTCCCCCAGCAGCTCCCATCCTATTTGTGTGCACAAACCAAACCATCGCCATGTCAGCAATTTCTTTCATGGAGAAATAAAACTGGGGAGAGGATTTCAGCTGACAGAAGTAAAGTAAGTGATTCATCCCTCTTTAGAAAAAATTTATCACTGTCTACTTCTGTTCTTCATTTCATGTCCTCTTCCCATCTGTTCTATTTGACTTAATGGGACGCAAAGAGAAGAGCCAAAAGTGTTTAAGCTGACAATTTTCCAGGATTCACAGAAACTGATCAGCACTAGGAGTAATGGACCTATGTTAAAACCATTTGTTTGTTTGTTTGTTTTAGCCAAATTGCTGTGTGTTACAGTGCAGAGCAATACTTGCTGATGAGTCATTGGTAAAACTTTGCAAGTGTCATTTAGGGCTCCAAGAAGTGCTGAGATGAAGAATAATGTCTTTACCCTATCAGGCCTAGAAATTAAGGCAGAGGTTTTATGAGGAAGGAATTCCTCATGAGAATTCCTGCCTTGCCCAGTTCTTTATAAATTTGAAATATATATTAAAACCACACACAAGTCCTTTCTTCTACAGAATAAAATGGTGACTTCTACAAAACCAGCCTAGAAAATGACACTTTAAGAAATCCTATGTGTCTGTCTGTGTCACACGTCTAAGAATGCAAAGTGGTAGCAAATAGCAATTATTAAAAAGATAAATTAGGCTCAGATATAAATTCTCCTTCGGGAACTAGCAAAGGGATATTTAAAAAACCCCAAATAACCCAGAAACAACAAAAGCTTGCAAAATCCGTGCTTCACTAGCATGGGAAAAGGAAAACATTAAGTTCCTCTTTCCTCTTTCTCATGCAATATGCAAAATTCAGGGTTTGGAGCATGTTTAGGGGGAATGATATCTAATCTACTCAAGTATAAAATAGGGACAGTTAAAACACTCATGGAGGAGAAAAAGTCTCTGCATGAGTTACCATAAGAACATTAAAAAGTCAGGTGTTGTGTTGCTCCTGTCAAATAGACCCCGCTACATTCATGTCCCATCCAGCTGCTCTTTCAGACTTTGTCTCAGGACACTGCCCACCATCCAAACTAGGGACAAAGGGACTATTTCTGAACAAGAGCTGCAGCTTGGTTGGACTTCTCTGTTAGTTCATCTGGAGGGGGTGAAGGCTGAATAAAGAGGAAACACTTGCACATGAGCATCTACATTTTTTCTTTCTTTTTTCCTTCTGAGATTACACTGTGACAAGTACATGTATTTTCGGTTGCTTATCAGTGTCAGAACAGTGTCATATTTTGAGAATTCAGTCACAACTAGCAAGCTTAATACTAATTTCAACAGCTTGCCTAGATACAATACTAAAAATGCATGAGTAGCAAGGAGACACTTTTGCAGAGGGAGGTAAACACTCTGCTGAGCAGGGGAAAAGGAGTACTTACCTTTTAATATAAAAAAATCTGACTATTGAGATCCAAAGCTAGGTTTCTGGATGCTTTCCCAGGCGAGCATTTTGAAAACTAAATCGCAGAGATCTGTTACATCCTAGAGAGACAGACTGTGTTCCTCACCTCATCAATGAAGTAGTGTCAGCCTGAAAATGCATGACCTAGTTCACTCAGCTTTCAACCAAAGTGCCTGGTTTTATGAAATATATATGAAATACATCTTTTTTTAAACTAAAAATATGTGTCATTTTAGCTCAGCTGAAAAAAGCAATGTTAAACATTCATTCCTGCACACAGTGTGAATCAAATACTGTGCACAGAATGCTTCCAAAACGCCCTTAAAACGTGTGTAGGGCTACAGCCAAGGGTCTCCTGCATCCCACAGCACCAGCTAACAGTGGAGGGCTTATTTGAAATTTGTTTTTTCTGTTTGAGCAGCTATGGACTTACCACGTTCTCTCTTTCCTTAGCTCAGCTAGCCTGTGCAAACGTTGAAGGGCTTTCTCCTGTTTTCTTTCATCTTTTCGTGATTTAGATGCTACATTTCGAGCAAACTCCCTCTGTTTCAGTTCCTTCAGTCTCTGCAAGAAACATCCACATAATGCACATAAAACCGCTTGGGATGAGAAACATTTTAATGACAGTTACTTGCTGGGAAGTGCTCACAGTATGAATTATTCCAAACCTAACCATTCAACAAATTTAAGGATTTCAAGGGAATAACCAAAGTACCTAGAGATGCCAGAGATAGGTTAGCCAGGCTAGAGACAGCCCAGCAAATTTTACTGTAGCTTTTGTGATGGCAAAGACCAAGCCTCAGTGGGATGAGGCAAAGTTCACCCAGAATTTTATCCGTGATTCTTCCCCAAAACATTCCCCACAGCATAACTGCTTTTTGAGATATCAATAAAAAATGAGAACCTCCCGGGTATTTTTCTGCAAAGCTGTCGCTGTGGGGCACGCAAGGGCACACACGGACACTTTCTTTGAGAAGGCTGAGAACTGTTTATTAAAACATCTGACTTCAAATTTATAGTATTTCCACACAGACCAGGGATTGGAGAAGAAGGTTGACACCTCTCCCATCCCGTTGCTCAAGACAACTGTCCATCAGTTGTTTTCCACACCAAGAGAAAGTATGTAAACAACTTCATCTTATCAAATAGACTTTTGACAAAGACACTCTTGTGCGTGAGAAAAAACACTAAGAAACTAAAACCAGCAAGTTAAAAAGTGCCTCGAGAAAACCTGAAAACTCAGAGCAACACAAAGCCTCTCAAAAGCCTCTTGACCCCCCCAGAAGGTATCAAATCTGGAATTTTCCTGCTCGAGACGCTGGGCATGGCACTTGCCACTGCTGCTCTGTGGAAGGTCCCTGTCAGCTCTCCTCTTCAGCTTGCCACGGTCCCTCAGGCTCTGCCCTGCCTGTTATCAGCACACCAGCCCCTGCTCTTCTCTTCTGGAGAACTCCTGGTCCCAGAGCTCCCCTTCTGTCCAACCTCCTGGTAGATACACCCACCTTCCTTTTCCTGTACAGAAAACTGGTCTAGCAGAAAATCAACGACTTTCACAATGGGTTTTGGTTTTTCCTTCTCACAACCAGCATCTCAACATTTCATGGAGTGCTTTGACAATCTGCAAAGGTTATACCTTGGCAACTCCTGAGGTCTTTATTCTGCAAATGCATGTCTAAGTGGAATTCCTCCTTGTCCTAAATCATAAGACATGCAGCTGATGTTTTAAGAAAAAACCGAAAAAAGCTATTTCCTTTAAATAAAAGATCACTTAAATGAGTAACTGCATCCCCTTCATTTGTTCTTTTTTTGATACTTAGTTATTTTCTACTTTGTTTTTTTTAGACATGTGATGAACTATCATCACCTGCATTCCCTAACTACACTCAGTCATGCTCAGGATTGCTGGTACTGCATTTATGCTGCCCTTAGTTGCAAATAGTTGGTTTCACTTGAATTATGCAAATGAAAATGAGATATTACCCAATCATACCATTAATCCATGCCTTCTTAGCATCAGAAGGACCCCCCAAGGTTGTTCAAAGTAAATAGCAGCAATAGAAAAACAAGTGTGTCTTTTACTCATCTTTTACTTCTCATTTTTCTGTCTTTTCATGTGGCAGAGCTGTTCACTAATGCTAACTTCAACAGCTAGCTTAATGCTTGTTATGTTTGGGTTTTTTCCATGGATCAGTGGGCAAATAATTAGCAGGCAGGGATACAGTATTGGATTCCCTCCTGCATTTTCCTCTGCTTACGAAGCAGCTCCAAACGTGTGCAACTCAGCCAGCAGAGTTCAACCAGCAGTTCACAATGAATAATTAAATGACATTTCTCCAAGAGACCTAAATGCCTTCATCATTATCCTGATACACTGTATTGCCTCGTTGGAGGTGCAGAGCATAGGCACCCTCCGATTGCAAATGACTTTGCCCAGCCTGAGGGATGGGAAGCCTGACCCTGATTCTCCAGCCTTGTAATGTGATCCTGCAACTGGGCTGCTCTCCCTGGGGCAGAGGCGGGATTATTTTAACAAATCTAACTGTAACACAGGGCCTGGAGCACAAATAGTTCACCTATTTCTAAAAAATTCGGTGAGATATCTTAGCGCACAGCCGGTACCTCGTACTGAGCTGAGGCTTGTCAGTGCAGATAAAAAGCAGGACTTTTACAGGCTCCTGTGTACCTGTGCATGGATGGAACTATCCAGGAGCTGGCCACAGCAGCTCCAAACTCAGGTGTAGCTGCATTTCACTCACAGACAGAGAGCTTTGGTGCTCCCAGAGTTGCTGCAGAAATCAAGTGTAAGAAAAATCAAGGGAATTGTAAGAGGATTTCCGACAGGACCACTTTCCTGGGCTCTTCCCTGCACCCTTGTCTTCCCCATTTTTACCACATTAGACAGTCCATTTCAACATGCTGCTTTTCGAAAAGTTTCCTATTTCTGGGTTTCCTAATTATGGGTTTCCTAATTATGAGTTTCCTAATTGTTTATAGGATTTTATAGTAGAGAAACTACAAGCCCGGATTCTGCTGCGAGAGCCAGGTGCCTGAAATCCCCCACTGGATCAAATCCTCTCAAAACCAAAGACAAATTATGGCCTTACAGACACTTCCTTCATCATTATCACAAGCTTTTTGCCACGCTGAAAAGTGGCTTTTGGCTTTTTCTTTTTTAAACTCAATATTTAAACACTTTAAGCAATAGCTCTTTAAACTAATAGACCTTCAAAACACAGAGAAGGCATTACTTAATAAACAGATCCAGACAGCAAAAGCACATAAAAGCTGAATAGTGAAACCCAAAGTATATGAATACTATTTAGGCATTAAGGTGATAAAATGAGAGGGTGGGGGGAAACCCCAGCCTCAAATAATTTTATAACTTTAAACATATATATTTACGTTGTTAAAACTGACTTTGAAGAAAAGCAGTGAGACTTTTAACAAAGTTTATGAGATGAAGGGGAAATCATCATAAGCATCAGGATTGATACAGGCCCTCTCTGTGGTGCTAATATCTCACAGATAAAACAGCCATCCCACCAGCACAAAGGCATCATCTAAGGACTGCTTATTCAAACAGGCTCTCATAAACCGCACTAGCGAAGCTTCTCTAGGAACAACTTTAACAGGGTCAAGAACCAATGGGAACAGTTTTTATAATAGCAGGACTTAGAAAGATGTCTGTCAGGGGATTTTAGGGCAGTGCAGTTCAGATATTATTATGCTAATTTGCTTTTGACCTTAGATTAACAATTAAATTACATGGACTTTTACAATGCTGAAAACATGTAGGCCATAAATTCAATTTCTGATCAATGGAAGTATAAAATTACAGAATTTAACAGCCATGACATCAAATTTTGATGCTTGATTTTCTTTTAATTCTATCAGGAAAATGACTGTATTCCCAATAGTCACTAAATCATACATTTACGTGGTTTTAGCTTTTAAAATAACTCATCAAAATAAAAGGCCAAGCCCACTCCTTCAACTGCCCAGCCAGCAATAGGCTGGGATCATGAAGACATGGGATATTCAGTGCTGCATGTGCATCCCAAGTCCAGCAGGAGCTTCCCCAGGTCCTATCCTTTCTATAACTCCATTTGCACCCTGAAAGGAGCTGGAAGTCCACTGCAACTCCTACCTCTCCTCCAAAAATTTCCGAATTACCTAAACATGGGCAACATGGGTTGGTAGTTCAGCACTGTGGTGGAAGTGGGACAAAATTGCCATTTGGATTTATTTAAAGAAAAAAATCTCTTCCCTCTAAATCTGTGCAAGATACAAACCATATTTTTAATAAAGCTATTTTTTTGCTTGTATTCAATTTGGTTTTTAAATAAACCTCTGTGATATGTAATGAGTATTAATTATGAGTGTTGCTTGGCTTCCACTGATGATTCTAGAAGTGCATATTCGCCTGTCTCTGAATGCTGCAGGACTGCTGCCAGTCACTCCCTGTTAGCAGAGACGGGATACTGCTGCTCTATGTGAATTATGGTGTGGCAAACAGAGTGACAAGAACTCATCAGATAAACACTTGTCACACCAAACCACATTAGTATCTTTCACAAAGAGGACCGAGCTTAATCAGTTATAAATAATAACTGACTGGAACGCAGCTCATGTAACACCTGTAAACGCTCAAATGGGGAATGAAATATGCCATTTAAAGCAGAAAACATTGCTTACTAAGATGTAAAATGCACATATTTTCCTTCTGTCTTCAGTGGTTTGTGAGAGCATATATAAATATATATATATATATAGAGAGAGAGAGAGAGAGAGAGAGAGAGAGTACTGTTCTCTAGCTGGAGACCCCGTCACACAGCACAGCAAGGCAGCATCACTTCCCTTGTCCTCTGGTCTTCAATTCTACATACTTTTCATGACAATATATTTATTCTTCTTCTTCTTTTTCTTCTTATTATTATAAATTCTTCTCTTGTACAGATTAGAGGAAAAAAATTAAAGCTCCAAGAAATTGATATTATAATACCCAAAGAGTTTACGCTCTTAGTGCTGCAGGCGTTCCCTAGCAGAAGTTACACAGTTATTTCCACAGAAAGGAGAAATGAAAAAGAAGAAAGCTAAGGAAGAAATCAGTAGACCTTTCCTTCTTTTTTCATGCTGCCTCCATGGAATTTATTGCTATGAGAGGCTCCTGAAAGAGATGAGGGGGGATTTTCAACAGCAGCCCACAGCCGTTCCATGGGGAGCTGCTGACGAGAGTAAGGGAAAACTCCCAGGGTGGCGTGGCACCAGGACGTGGCACCAAGAGGGGCTGGGGCACCTGCAGCCCTGCAGAAATTCCAGAATTGAACACAAAAAGCCCCATTTACCTGATCTAGTCTCGGCGAGTGAGAAAGCAGCAGCTCCTTCCCAACACCATTTGTAGGATTTCTGTCTGGTGCAGGAGTTACCTCCTCACACTATCAGTGTAAGGACCACACTGGACACCCACTTTGCTTTTAAGAGGCCTTTAAAAATAACATTCTATTGCTGGCTTTGCAATAATTTTCAGTCTGTTCCAAGTTAGGAGCTGCTTCTGCCTTTCTCTGCCTATGGCTGTTTGCATCTCATGGTGAGCTGCAAAATTTAAACCTTTTCTTAAATACCAAGAGCTCCACAACTTTGCAACAGAACTACATTGTAAATTATGAGATATTAAGCCCTCCAGATGACAACAAATAACATACAGGCTGTGAATAATCCTTTTCTCCTCATATTCCTACCACAGATTGCAGCCATTCCCTCCTGATGGTCTTTTAATATTAGAAGCAATCTAACACACACATAGTTATATGCAGGATTTAAAAATAGCAAGTCCTTGGAGCCCATAGTATTTCTGAAAAGGTTGGTTCAGTAGATGTGAAATTGCTCTTTTTCTAGTACTGTAATGAGCATCATCCCAGACTGGGAAGGAAGTGGGGATGAATTAAAAGTCCTTTACCTGTCCATCATGGGCCTGACACGAGGCAGGTCATGAGAAGATGACATTCTTCAGGACTCAAAGATTTTTCACTAATTTTAAATGAATTGATGTGATGCAAATTTTCTCAAATAACTCTAAGTTGCTCGTAGCACACTTATACATACACAGTAGTGCACTTTGTTGTGTAGTCTGCAAAAGAGAACTGTTGAGAACCCACCAATGTATATAAAATACATGTATTATACAACTGAAAATTCATATTGTTCTTTTCTAATTTTCTAATATAAAGACTGAAATTAATTTTTCATGAAACGTAATTAGTTTTTGAGACCACATACTTGTGTTGAAGCATCTTATAGAGTGTCTCGAGTTAGATTTCCCTACCTAATTTTATGGGGAAAAAAGAAATTACTCTTGAGCTTAAAATGAAAAGCAAAACCGAAGGAAAACATTACTGTTTCAGAATCATGAGGAAAAAACATAACATTAAATATTTTTCACACTTGCACCTGTAAGATACATGAAAGCTAGTTATCCTTGATGAATATCTCGCTAATTACTCTTGATTATGTATCTGCAAAAGATGTACATGGGAGCAATAGAAGGAAAAAGAAATCTCTTAGCTCTTATTCCTTTTTTTCTCAAATTATCTGCCAGAAACAAACACACACTTCATTATGGGATGATTAATGCTCTTCCCAGCACAAGAAGCCTCACTTGATTGGACACCCTTCTGGGGCCTGTGCCTTTCTGCTCCTCTCCAGCATCCCCCGCTGCAGGCTGCAGATAGCACTATGGCTCACAGCTGAACAAGGCTCCAGGACTTTGACAAATAACAGGTTACGAAGCATAAATTAACACTTCTGTTGCTTTCGTTTGAAGATAACTACATTTTCTAAAGTTGACTTAATGGCTGCAGTGTTGCCATTGTGCAAAAAACATTGTTTTAAGCCTGCAGAACTGCTGAGCGTTGCACACTGAATATTTCACTGTGATAGCTACTAACCACGTGTGCAACAACAGCCTGGGCTTACTGCAAGCTGCAGGGTATTTTTTGTTAGCTTCAGCAAAAATCAGCTGAATATTCCATAAATATTAAGGACACAAAAAGGAAATAACACAAAAATACAGAATTAGCATCTCACCTATCAAAATAATTTTACCAGATAATGAAAAGAATATGAAGCTGACACAGGCTTCAACATCTGGAAAGTGGTAATAGCCTCTAGTTTAAAGATATTTATTTTAATAATTCTAGACCTGATTAAATTTCTCTTGAAGTCAATGGGGAAACTCGTGCTTGAGCTCATGGGGAGAAGAGGTTTTGCATTCACCATGAAAAGTTTTCAGCAACACTTAAGAAAGCTTCCTTAGTCACAAAGATTAAAGACAAGATTGGTACACATAATTTCTTTAAGGGTTACTTCCCAGTTACCCCTCCCCCTCCTGCACCATTTAGGATTCTAATTTAAAAAAACCCAACAAACAAACCAAAACCAAATGAAATGTTGTAAATCCTGACAAGAAATTATTATTCCTATTCTGTTAGAGAAAAGGGCTGAACTCCACACCTCTGAGCAGACCCAGGAGTGGAGTGTGGGGTGCCCTGAGCAGCCACAGCTCCTTTTCCAGCTCTGGAGGAATAAACCAGCATGGATCACTTCAGACATCAGGTGCCCGTCCCTGGTCCCACAGCATTATCCACTACTATTCTTTTCACTCCAGCAGCAAAGTTTATGCATCCAGAATAATCCTTCTGAGCATTGCATATCCAGTATTTTCTAATTTGACTTTAACCAAAATATTGATTCAAGGAGACACTGCTTCCTGATATTTTTGGGTGGGCACCAGTCACTGAATGAGAAATGTTGATTTGTGCTTTATTTTCTGGCCAGTTACAATTTTGTACGCATAAATACTGACAGCTCCACATTTCTTCTCAGGTCTGTCCAGAGGGCTCTAAGCTAATGGAAAAATCCCTGTCTGATCAGCATTCACATTCCACAAACTATTTCACAGGAGCAACCACTTCTTCACCAAGAAGTCCTCTCAGAGGAAGGTCACCTCTACACCTCTTTGGAGGGGGAAAATTGGATTTCCCTTTAGAATGGCTCTACAGTTAGATTAGGTTACAAAATGGATATTCCCATCAACACCCAAGATTGAATGGCCCAGCTGTTAAAGCTGCTTTTTGCTCATTTTAGAGACCACTTTGCTGTTTTCTGCATGAATAATGTACTTGGCACCTCTGAGTTCTTTGAGACTCCATCCAACAACTCTTCACTCCAGTGCCCTCCACCACCTGCTGGTGTCCATTGGCATTTATCAGCTTTTCACCGTGGTCACTGTGTCCCCAGCACTGAATTCTCTGTAGGATCCTGCTGCTATTCTGTTTCTTACTCTGTCCTGGCTGCAGGACAATACCCTTTCCACAAGCAAATTAAAAATTGATAGCAGACATTTTTTGTCTATGATTTCTAGTTTCAGCCTCTTTGGTCACTGACATTTTAGGAAAGTCTGCCACAGAGACTGAAATGAACCTACCAAATCTTAAATCTTTCTAATCTCTACAATGTGCACAGTGACCAAAAATGAAGAATTAATACTTACAGTTAGGTCTTCTAAAGGTTATTTCCCATAACCCTTGAAGGATGCACTAATAACTGAAGGGCTGAAGGGGACACATGAATTCCCCCAAAGTGAGCTCTTTATTTTAGTTCTTTATGTCAGAGCTAAATCACAATCTGTTCCTCATATCTGTTTTATATTGGATCACTGAGCCGTTCGAAGCCTCTGCTCACAAATTGCTTCTCATCAGCAGGATCTGGTCCTTGCCAGCATTATCCCAGGACCATGACAAGGTTCCTCAAAGAACATAAATTTCACCAATGAAAACAGAGACAAGAATGAGCCTTTGCAAATTTTGACCCATCTCAGCCACAGCAAAGTGGCACAGACAAAATCTTAGCTATCCTTAGGCCACCTTGTAACACTGTATATGCAGAGTCCTTGGAGGAAAACACCAGATTACAGGAAAGACTCTTAAATATAAAGGCTGCATCCTGCAAGGCAAGATCAATTAATATCGTGATTTATGTTTTCAGATTCAATGATGCAGATGAAGTGTGTTGCAAAGTAACTCTGGAAAAACATCACTGATATTACCATGAAAAAAAAAAAGATGTTGGGCCAGCAAGTCTGTGTTTATGTGTAACTTCTACTGCCTCACTGCTTCTGCAGAGGGAAATGTTAATAACTGCAGAGCAGGGATGTGTGCACCACCATGCCATGTTAATAAAGTGTTCCTTTAATTATCAGTAAACCACAGCTTGGAGGCTGCTGTGGGAAACCAGGACTGTAACAGACGTTGACAGAGACTCCCAAAAGGACAAGCACAAGTTCACAGCAGAGGCCCTGAATGTGGAAGGAATGGGATGGCAGCAGGGTCCCAGAGCTATAAACAACTCACTAATGCTACATCACTGCTTGCTGGAGGAATGCAACTTTAAAATATGGATAAAAGTGAGTTCAGGGATAAAAAGGAAATGAAGCCATGCTGAGGCACATGCAGAGTGCTCTTTCCATTTCTAGGCTCCTCAGACAAGATGGACATGGAGCTCCTGGAGCAGGTCCTGTGGAGGGTGACAAAGATGATGAAGGGACTGGAGCATCTCTCTTGAGGTAAGGCTGAGGGAGCTGGGGCTGTTCAGCTTCGAGAGGGGATGAGAAGGAGCCTCACCCCGTCTGCCAGTGTCTGCAGGGATGTGTGAGAGGATGGACCAGGCTCTGCTCTGCGGTGCCCAGCAACAGGACAGAGTGAGCAGAAACTGATGCACAGAGAGTTCCAGCTGAACATGAGGAAAAACTTCCTCGATTTCCCAGAGAGGCTGTGGAGTCTCCCCCACTGTAGATATTCCAGACCTGTGCCATGTGGTCTGGGATGACCCTGCTTGAGCAGGGAGGTTAGACCAGATGACCCCACTGTGTTCCCTTCCAACCTGATCCATTTTGGGATTCTTTGAAAAAACCTCCATTTTATGTGAAAATTATTATATAAAAATTACTATATATAACAAATTTGACTGCATTATCATGAAGCATTGGATAAATAACAACTAAGTGGAGAATGTATTTGTGGACATAAAAATGTCCACAGATAGACCTGAGTGAGGAGAAAGAAACCATCAACTTCACCTTCTTCCTAGCAAAGAGAATACCAACATCATACTCCCCTACATGAAGAACTCAGTATTGGTGAAAACCTGTAATGACACCTCGCTTTTCTTCTTCAGGAGGACCATTAACACCAGAAAATTATCAGACACTAGGAAGCTTATTATATCTGTATCATTATCAGGAACGAGCTCTTATAATTAGAAAATCTGGACTGTAAGTGCCTGTATGATCATAATTGGCCTAATAATAATTCTTTCAGTAGGTTGTTAGGACTCTTGTTCAAGCTAAACTAACAAATTCCTGGCTTTGCAAGCTGGGTGTGTTTTTTCACCCCCATGAATGCAGAAGCTGCTTGGCTGGGTACCCCAGCCCTGAGGAATACATGACAGAGTGAAGGGTGGGTATGGCAGGTCCAGATTTCTGTTCCAATATAACCCAGAAGGAATTCATTGCAGCATTTCTTTACCTCAGTCAGATATGAACCCACCAGGAGATAATTTGTCCTTGATTAAGAATCACCAGGAAATTAAGAAAAACAATAATTAACTAATAACGTAAAGCTCATTACTGAAGGGAAATATACCCAAATCTCAGTCCACAGTCTTAAAAGGCAGAAAGCAATTCCTAAGGAAAGCTGAAATTATCCTGTTGTACCTTTTCTCTACAATAACGACAGCAAGGATGGAAGTACATCCACTTGCATGATACAGGTTCCAATTTACAAGGAAGACAGCACAGAACACTACCTACAGCACTGAACTTTGAAATCTGAACTGCATAAGCTGAAGGTTTGATGAAAAGAAGAAAAAATAGCCCATAAAAAGCCAACTATCTGGCACATAAATAACAGGGGCAATTAACTAGGTGGACCTTCTGTACATCTCAGCAGAAGACAGATTTAAAATCTCTATACTCCATGTGAAGGTATTTCTGGATAAAGCATTGCCACAGAAAATGGAAAATAAGAGCAGAAGCTTTATCATCTCAAGGTCAAGCAGAAGGTTTATCATCTCAATGTAACTGTATGTTTACAAAAGTTTAAACAGTACCTCCCTCTCTTTCCCTACAGGAAACTCAAAGAAACAAAGTACTCAGCAACTAAGAACCATCACTGAGAGCTGCGAAACCCTTGCCTGCTCTTCCTACAAAGATGAGGGAAGAAAAAGAAGAATCTTACTGTAAGAACTCCCAGCCCTACAAACAAACCTCTCACCACCCTCAAGCACCACACAAGCACTGCTACAGCACTCCACAATGAATAAGTATTTACAGACCAGATTCTCTGCTTTAGCACAAGATTTACACTATTGAATTGAAACAGGTGTCTTTGTTGGTCTTTAATTTGGCAGGAGCACCCTGTCAGTGATCGCCCTATTTTCCTGGCTGATTCACCAAAGTAGTTGTCTTTTTATTTTTGTCAACTACATAAATCTTTTTCTTTCTAGAAAGTCTTATGGGCATTTTTTGGTGAAGAACAGAGGAAAACCTTTTCACAAATTTGGTTTAAAATTTCTTTATGTAATTCTTTTCCTATAGCTGTAGAAATACAGAGGCAAATCATGACATTTCCTTCTATCCTACCAAAACTTTGTTTTCTCCATAGTAAATCTATCATGGAAATGTAGATGTTTTAGATACCTGCTCCCAGTCTTCACAACATCCCTTAAAGTAGGCTGGGCTCAAATTGTTACTTCTGCCTTAGCATTCCCACATTCCTGCTTCAAGATTTCTTACCAAAATGCTGCAGTGTCTCTAGGCTGGGATAGGAAAAAACAAAACAAAACATGAGGACACTTGTTTTTTCCTTCCATATACTCTCCCTTTCTTTGCAAAATTGCCACAGATGATGCTTAAGAAAGGTTTACAAAAGCAGCACATTTTTCTCTCGACACATTTTGGATTTATTGTTGGAATTCTCTCTCAATGCCATCAAAGTGACTCATCCTTTATGAAAGTCTTGAATCCATTCATCAAAATGTCATCCCCCAAAACTGTTTCTTGCCTGCTTGTGCAGGATGCAACTACATAGTCACAGAGAGACTCAAAAAGGCTTAGGAAATTCATCAAGTTCTAAAGCTTAGACAGCTCCTAGACAAAAAAGAAGAGCTATCTCTAACACAAATATACACACATTAAAATGTCTTCCAGTTATGGTAAAAAGCACAATTTAGCAGAATGTAAGCTGAAAGACAGACCATCCTCAGCAGAGTGACAAAACCTCAGCATGTGAATGCACAGTACAGAGAGTGCTGAGAATTGTCTGTAATTAAAGGAACGCATGAACAAACAGGCTTCAAACAGAGAAAAGCAGGAGACCCTTTCACCATTTCTGGCCCTCACTCAGATTTATTGTACTGCCCAAGTTGCCACAAAACAGCCTGGGCTTCAAACTCTGCCTGAAAATTGAGTCAGTGGGAAGCAGCTCCCATGAAAAACTTTGCTCAATACTGACACGGCATCTCGTTTCTGATTTGAGACTACTGAAAATGGGCTGCAAGACCTATGACCCATTTCATGTTGTCCTGTCTTAACACAGGCACAGAGATCAGCAGTCACTCCCGGAATAAGGCAGGAGAACTGTTCAGTTCCATCACTCAAAATATTTCTTCAGAGGAAGTGGCAGGCAAACATGAGGCTTCTTTCAGGGCCATTTCCCATTTCACCGTTCTGCAAAGGCAGCACCAGAGCCTGATTTGTGCAGCAAAACCTGCACCTGGACTTGAAAGGAGCTTCCCAAATTTTGAGGAACCAGGTCCCCAAGTAAGCTGCTGGCAGACAACTAAAGCTCATTCTTGATCCCACTGCCCAAATTTGTATAAAAGGAAATAACTTGCTAGATAATTACTGTAGATGGAACAAAAGTAATAGCTACTTAGTTTTAATAAGCTGGTTAAAGTTCTGTAGAGTTTTCTTTTATCATGAGGTCTAATTAATGTATAACACTTTACTGCATAGATTGAATGGAGTTATGCCTTGAACCTACATGTTACGCTAAGGTTTCAACACTTTTTCTCCCCTCTAAAATTTAAGAAGGATAATCAGATACTGGGTGAAAAATTCCTTTGTGAAGAAAAAAACATCATTTATATCCACACAAAATATGAGGACTGCTTAAGTAATTTTTGCATAATTTAAAGTACCTCTTGCAATAAAATATCAGTATTTTGCAGTGTTAAATCTTCAAGCTTTTATTCAATCCTTCAAGATGGTGAAGCACGAGAACAAATTCCCTGAAAAAACCTAAATTTGGATCTTTGGCTCCTCACCAGAAATTCAGAGCCTTCCCTGAGACACAAGGTACACTCAGCTGCACCTGACAAAAGCGCGAGGCGAGTCTATTCATCAAACTCACGCACATTTCAGCAGCGAAAGTCCCCAGCAGCTCTCTGCTCCTGAAACCAGAGCTAGTGCTTCCCACCAGGCAGCCATGAGTCTGATCCAATCACAGGTGGCAGCCTCACACCCTTACAAGCAGATGCATTAGCAAAGCTGTGACTTGCTCTCTCCTTAGAACAGATGTTGTGGAACGGATCTTGTGTGCCTACATGGAGGACGCAGCACTCTGATGCTTCTGCCTGGGGCAGTATCACTGACAATAAATCATTCTGTTTGAAATTCCTGCTGACCTTCAAGACACCAGCTGGTGCCCTGTGCACAGCACATCTGCAGCCTGGGTCCAGATTCCTGCTTAGTGCCAGTGCCTCTCCCACTTCCACCCTGGAAGAATTCTCCAGCCAGTGACACATTACAGAAGAGCCTAATGACTCTGTCTTCCCCCAGCAAGTGGCCAATAGGATGTAACATTCAGAAAAGGCTCAGTCATGTTACTTTATATATCCATTCACATTTAAAATAGTTGATCCTTCTCTTGTGCAGCTCCTCAGCTATTTCTGATCTGTCGTAATGACCCTCTGAATTTGGTTTATGATGGAAAGGTCTTTCATTTCTCAATCTTAATCCTGAAAGAAATGGGAGAACCTGGGGTGACAGTCATTTTTTCTAAGAACTGGTGTTTCTTGTTCTGGCAATTTGGGAAGCCAGAGTTGGAAGCTTGGTTTTGCAGGCTCAGCCCAATGAGAATATGAAAAGTAAACTCTAATTACTGATTTCCATAGTTTTGCCTTTCACTCTTGAGGATCCTAAACATAGTGAAACCATTAACTACACCATCTTAACACAGTCAAGGTAATGAAGAGCAAGAGTTTATTGGTCTCTCTTAGTTACTCTGTGATCCCCACATTATTGTAACTTCACCATTTTCCAGGTCACAGGGAGAAAAATATTCGATTCTACAGCGTGTTAATTCTACAGTCATCAGAATGAAAACCACAAAACCCTCCATCAAAACACATCAGACTGTCCCAAATAATATTCTGCTACTACACTTTTAGCAAGTGGAAGGAGAAGCATCACCTTTAACTTGTGTTCTCTTCAATGTGATCTGATTAGTGCTCTTCATTTGCTGACAAGTAACCCAAGTGCAGAAACCAGTGATTTCTGGTGGCTCGAGGACTCATATACAGACAGTGGTATTTTTCCTTACCCAAAACCTGTAATTCCAATAACGATCAATTCTACAGTGTTATAGTGGGGTGGGGGGATATTCTTTTCCAGGCACTGGGATTGAGGAGTACACTGTACTATCAATGGAACACAACTGCTCTGGGCTCAGACACTGCACACCAATTACACCAAACAGCAAGGATGGGAAGAGAAAAAGCCACTGTCACCAGCTGAAGCTGCAGGGGGGATTAACATAAGGTAATCTAAATACCTGCCTGGATTTTGGCCAGTGCACAGCTGGAGCTACAGCCCTTTCCCCTCGGTGTGCAGCCTGGGAACTGCAATTACCATGGTGGTCAAGGGTTTACATCTCAAAGGCAGCAGCTCCATCAGCACAATTATATTGCTCCAGTGCCAGCTCAAGGAAAATGTGCCACCAGCCTCAGCACCACCATGTTCTGGAGCACATAAATGTTAATTAGCGGCCCTTTTTTACAAATTATGAGATGCTCTAGTCCTGCACAGTGTGAGATTTGATGAGATTAGAGCACTGGGTGGTACAGCTAATAAATCAGTTTACTGTTCAACCTCATTTCTTTAATGAAGAGCAAAAACCTGAGCCTTAGTAAAGCAAGAGTCCCAGGTGTACATTTGCTAACCAAAGTGCTGGATTTAATTTTTTTTTGCATTCCTCCAGAACAGGGAGCATTGACCTACTGCTCATCATTAGAGAACATTCTCCTGTCAGGGGGTCAGCGCTAAGTGCAAACTTTGATGTCAGAATTAAAAAGAAAAAAAAAAAAGAAGAGATGAGTGGCAAGGCCATTATGGGAGAATAACTAGTATAGTTTTCATAGGGGAATAACTTTTAAAAGCTGACAAGAGCTGTCAAGGTGTCAGGCCTGGAGAAGAGCCAGCACAATTAACATACCCTAGGTTTCAATCTACTAGACGGGGAGAAAGCAGGATTTATTTTGGACAATTACAAGTTAATAAATGGAAGCGTCAGTTCCTCTGTAGAGCACCCATTAAAGCCTACTAAAGGTCAAAACCTCTTACAGTTCCTGTCATGGCAGGCAACACACTACCATTATTTCATATTTCAAGCAATTTTACTGTCAATGACAGCAGTTACAAATGTGCAAGAAAATATTTTCCTTACCAGGAAGTTTACTCCACAGAAATCATCTGTGCCCCCAGAAATGACGAATATTTCAAGATTTTTATTATGAGCTCTGTGAGGTTTATTTATTTATTATTTTTCTGAACTGCACACGAGTGGATGAGAGCGTGAACAGCTCAGGAGGGGATGCCATCCCAACTTCTTTACATCCTCCAGCCACTCAGAATCCAGGGAGAGATAGGCACCTACCGAGGGTGGCTGTTGCAGGCCTGCAGCCACTTCCCGTGGGAAGTGGAGCTCTCCCTTCCACAAATTCCTGGGTAGGCAGGGCACCCCTCCCTTCCCAGCCACCCTTGTTCCCCTTACCCCATGAAATCCAGACCTGGCACAGCATGCACAGCCATTCACTTACTCATGTGAGGCTCACCCTAAGAGTCAACTGACCTTGGATATTGTTTCTGCTTTTCTTTACTGCCACTTTAAATCTAAATATTAAAAATCTAAGTGTTAAAATTCAGGACAAGAACTGGGTTTGGCTCACCTGCAGAACCGCTCACCCTCTGCAGTGGACCAAGAAAAGTGGGACACTGCTTGAACCTTGTTATTCTCAGTTGCTTTCTTAGCAGTAAATAAATAACAGGTCAAGTATCTCCAGGTCAGATGGCAGCTGGAAGGATTTGCAAAGGAGCCCATCCTCTTTGTGCATATCCATTTGGGAAGGCACAGAGGCCCCTGGGAAGCAGAGGATCTCCAGCACTCAATGAGCAGCCAGTGCAGCTGCTCTCCAGCAGGGATGTACACATGGATTTTTACACGTATGCTAAGGCAATAAGAAGCTTCCAGAACCAGCACTTTTTTAATACACAGTATTTTCTCAGGAAAATGATACAGCACTATTTTTGCCTTGTTGATCTTGCTGTTGATGGAGGCAGAGATGAGTCATTAGCTACTCTGGCTTCCCTTTGTTCACAGCCAGGCAGGTGTGCAGAGCCCAAGCAAGACACATGAAGAGCACTTGGAAAGAAAATCTGCCACCCGCAGAGTCATTTGGAAAAGACTAGCTGTCATTTAAGACATTATCTAGCATTATTTAAGTAAAACAAATCCCCACGTCATCATCCTCTGAAGCCATTTTAAGGCTGTCCAGCTCCCAGCATCCTTACAAATCCTATTGCTCATTGTAATGAAAGCTTTGCTTGGACATTCACTCCTTCTCACTCTGATTCTGATTTTTTTTATTTAGTTTAGGAAAAAAGTAAAAGGATCCTAAAATAGCCTCAGGTATACAACATATGCCTTGAAGGAATTTTGGCATGGGATGGATGGACACCTGCTTCTGGCCTGACCTACTTTTGAGCATCTGAGCACAAAAAAAAATCTCCCGGTAAATATTCCCTGAAGCGTTCTTCTTTCAGCTGTTAATCCCCCAGTGATTTCACCAGCCCCTCAGAGACATTTTTTTTGCTCTTTGAGATCCCAGCTGAACTCAGTTATCTTGGGTCTGGCCACTGAAGGTGTTGGTCACAAAGGAGCAGCTCAGACTAGAGCTCCCACTGTGCCACGCAAACACCAAGCGCACAGTGATGAGGTGCCAGCCTCGCAGGCAAAGCAGACCTGAGACAGGCTGGGACTCAAACGTGCCCTTATTCAGTGAGCACATAAAGCTCACACCTAGACTATAAATTTATCTTAGATTATGTTTTGAATCTATTTCTCATTATACAGCCCATAATTTTTAACCAACCCAAAACATTAAACCAATGCAAATAGAAGTGTACTAATTGGGTATTCCTTAGAAATGCAAAACTGGGGCAGAGAGGAGGGAAGAAAATGAAGTAAACTGCATCAGCAGCATGTGTTGTACTCTCATCCAAACAAAGGGGAAAAGAAGGATTCATTAAGCTAGAAATGAGTCTTGAAGTGACACAGAAGAAAAGTCTCCTGCTGGGGCTGAGAAGTGGAACAGCAAAGAGAGATGAGAGGGAAGGAGAGGTGGCAGCAGGCTCTGTGTCACAAAACAGAAGAAAGAGAGCCATTCCTGTTAGCTTAAGGCTTACTTAGCAAAGGCAGTGAAAACAACTACGGGTGACTTTGATAAGCACCATTTCAATGCTTCATTCCCTTATTTTATTTTTTTTCCAATTTGTCCCCTTTTTGAGTGTTACGAAAGTCAGCAGTAATGATCCCTAACCTCTGGTTCTGCTGTAACCCTGCTCTGCCATCCAGTTGCTGGCAAGTCTCTGGCTTTGTTTCCAGCTCTCATTACAAGTAATTTGTAAGAAGCAGATATGTTCCTCTGTAGTTATAAATCATGTAATACAATGAGATCCTGTACCAGATGTGGCATACAGATGACAGTGCAAGCAGGCACTTCACAGCTATAAAATAAAATTTTAAAAAATTTCAAAAGTAGTTTAAAATAAAATCTTAAAAAATCAGCATTAAAAAAGTTTGAGGTCTTTTATTAAATAATTTTTTTTTAATTTTGTTGAATTTCAGGGCTGGAAAAGGGAAGGTGAGGTACAGGTGCAGGGCTCACTTGTGTCCTCCCTTGTTATCATTGTATGTATCAAGCCTGCACACCAAGACAACAGCAGTAAATGCTATCAGAGAAGCCAGGCATTTAAAAGTAGTTACATTAATCATGAATGAACTTGAATTAATCCAATTTATAATTTATATTACAGTATACCATGGGTCTCTTGCCAGTTCTAATTTAAGAAAAGATGCAACATACTGTTGGAACAGACAATCCAAGGAAAGAGGGATTTCTGCAAGAGGAAAGTAATCATGTACAGTGCTTGTATTTATATGGTCTTCTGCAGATTGACTGCCTTGAATTTATTAAAAAAAAAAATCATTCAACCAAAAGACACCCACACTTTCAATCGTGTGATGCTGAACCACTACTCCTCTGCCACACATGGAGACTTTGGAAGAAACTGAGAAGTCCTTTATGTAATCATTCAGGTTTGTCACAAGGATGTTTGCCAAGAAAAAGACTGGGTGAAAACACAGAGAGAACCAGGAGGTATGTCTGGAAAAAGTGTATGGTACCCTTGAGATGAAGGAAAAGCCTCAGCCAATCCAAAACTCAAACAGGACAAGGCAGGGGCACATTTCTAACTTTCCTTTTCATTGACTCTTTGAAATATTCTCAAACCATGGCTATTGCCTGTCTGCCAGCAGAGGACAAGACACACAGTCCTGCCCACCTCACCTGTCCCTTCAAATGTTCACCCTATTTAGGCCTTTCTTATTTCATCCCTTTGCAGTGTGAGGGTGGGGAAAGCTTAAATTCAGAAGCCACTCAAACCCTTCCTGTAGAGCTGTTCATATTTCAGAGTCCATGTTTTAGAGCGAGTTCATATTTTAGCCTCCACTGAAGAATCCTAGAGCAGTTCAGGAACTTGAAGACGTTTCTGTGCAAGCTGTTATTAAAATACCCAGAACAAAAAGTAGTAATTGTTTCTAGAGCAGCATTGCTGTGCCTAATAACCCCCCCAGTGCTCTTTGCCCAAGGCTTACAGCCTTTCCTGCAGTGGACCATGAGGAGCTTCCCCCTGGCCCCGAGGGGTCCTGCTGTCCAGCTGCCCCAGCTGTAGGACAAGCAGGGAGGGCCATGGCTTGGGGGAAAAAATTCCATGTAAGTTTGTTTGCCTTGTCACATCTCCTCACAGAAGGCAGCACTGATTGCAGCACTGTTTCATCAACAGGTCAGAGCTACCACTAAAAAAAGAACAAGTTGGTTTTTTTGGGTTTTTTTTAACTGAATAGAGGGTTGATTTTGCAAGGATCAGCAGAGACTGCAATAGTTACCCTAAGAATGACTCTGGTCTGAACTGAGAAGGTTGCTCAGTTCTTCCCAAAGAAGAATGAGCTGTCACATGGAAACCAGAATGCAGAAACTGCAGGGCATGAAGCAGAATACTAGCAGAGCTCCCAGAGGGCAAAAAAAATACCCTGAAACTCTTTTTTGGTGGCAAATAAGAAACTACAAGGTGGGTTTTGCAGGATCAGGCATTAAGAGTACTAAGCCCTGACATATCCCACTCAAATGTTTTAGTAAATTAGATCATCTTGTAAGAAATTACTCACCTTGAGGGGTCAGAATTTAATAAACTACTAGAAATGTATTAGTTCTTCCTTTGCTTTCTTTTTGATTACTTGACAGCTCAAAACCATGAAGTAACAAAATGCTTTTCATATTATTCATTATCTACAGTTAATGTACAATCTGCTTGATTACTTTCAGGACACCAGTGGAACTGCATCTGGAATTTCTGAAAACTGCAGAAAAGGTATTTTGCTGATTGGTTTGAATTTTGCAGCCATAATGAAGTTTAAATTAACTGTGGATGATTGAGTCAAAACATAAAGAAAAATAAAAAGCAGTATTTTTCTTGTAGATAATTGCTTAGCTAATTTATTGCCTGATACAACAAAGTGAGTGATAGGTAAACCATCATCTGATCTTGTACAAGTTTTTAATCATTTCTCCCCATCAAAACACTGTATGTCAAAGGATAAATTACAATATGAATGATGCCTTAGAATCATGAACTAAAAAACTGTATTTTTTCCTGTCTCCAAGTCCTAATTATTGTTCCATTCTTATCTTACTGATGAACAGAAAAAATGTATTTTCTTTTGCAATAGTGATGGCCAAACAGCAGAAACCTGACCGATCCAGATATGGTAAAACAAAGTTTAAAATTAGCCCCAAGTTCTGCTAACTTGCCTGCAGAAATTTTCATAAACTGATTAAAAAGACCAAGTTGGACTGAAACACATGATTAGAGTTTTAAATAAAAGGATGAACCACACAGCACTATAAACATGTGCCAGGGAAAGGAACATGCAGGATGTATAGAGCAAACAATGTTTCTCTCTGTTCCTTACTCCTCCCTCTCTCCCATTTTACATTTGTGCTGTAATTTTTTTTTCCCTCACTGAAGTGACAATCTAGATTTGGAAAATAGTAATAAATGAGCAATGTGCAATTGAAAGAAACTGTAAATTTTTCACATTGAAATTTAATGTTAGTGATTTATTGGGCTATCAGGCAGGTCTGGATATTGAAAAGGACAGAAATGAGAAAGCTGCAATAATTTAAAACCAGAAAAAATAAAGAACTGAGGATAAATACTAAGCTTCTTATCTGAGGAAGGGTTGCCACTGGGCAAGGCTCCTCCTGCAGTACAGAACAGGCTCCTCATGGAGTCACTAGTGTCAGTGCATGGGGTTAATACTCTGTTTGCAGGCTATTAGTGGGACAGATGGGGTATCTACTCCTCTACTCTAATCATGTTTGCTCTAAAAACACTTCTTCAGAAAAAAGAATAAGTCAATTAGTTAATCAAACATTATTACACAATCAAATTTTCCAAACATGAAAACAGGAAAAGTTACACAGTATCTTTTCTGTTGTAATTACTAGGGCAGGGACATAGTGATATGTCTTGGTTTTTTTTTCGTAATGAGAAAACAGAACACTCACTGGCAACAAAATTGGATTTTGCAGGATTAATACTTTACGCAAAAATATCCTCATCTAACCCGTCAGTACAAGTTTTGAGCTAAAGAATGTCTAACTACTCTGTTACACCGATACCCATCAAGAAGCCAAGCACTGGAATTAAATTTTATAGGTAAAATTAAAAAAAATGGAAGAAAAACAAATCAATTTTTTCTTTCATCCAGGAAAATGTGTGAGGTTTCTTCCTAAATATACTGAAATATTCATAAAGAACAGAACTTATCTGTTTAATTTTAAAATACATTCTGTAAAGTGGTTCTGTGAAGTGGAATAAAGACTCCCACTGGCAGCCTTCCACTGCAGACACGAGCTGCAGACTGCATATCCTCCTTTCCTGACGCCTTCCAGTTCCTGCTGATTTTTCTTTGGCTATTTCACTCTGTCCACACCAAACCTGACCCCAAGCCCCCCAGATGTGGTGGGAAGGGTGAGCCCCAGCTGGCAGCCCCCCCTCCCAAAGCAGGCTGCCCTCGGTGCCATGCTCCGGACACATCCCGTATCCCAGGGGAGTGAGAGCCTCAGTCTGCCTCCCTCCTTCCTGGCTCCTGTCCTGTTGGCACTTCTGTCTTTCTCTTCACAGTAAGAGCAGAAGGCTTTTTGTTTGTTTTTATTATTTAGAAGAGTTAAAAGAGGAAGCAGCAAGTCTATCACAAGGCTCAGCTCCGGCGCTCCCAGCAGTGCTGAGCTATAATTAATGGACCTGGTGATGACCCTTATTAGCATGAATGTCAGCACAAGTGCTTAAAACTTAAAAGGAAGCTTTTCACTAAAAAAAAACAACCTGAAAAAAGCCAAAGAACCACCAATCCAACCACAAAAGACTGTTAAATAATGCAATCTTAATGGAAGAAAAACAACATACCAACCTGAAATACAGTGATAGAGCAAAGTGTATTTGGGAGAGGATGGGTTCATTTCATGGTTCTATGTGCATTACAAAAACATATATGTATATGAATGCACAGCTGAACATTTGTTTGTGTTCCCTTAATATTTAAAAAGGCTTCAAAGATGAGTATGTTTTCTTGAGGGAAGGAAAGAAATACAGGAAGACATGCCAAGTTACATTCTGGGAAAGTAATAACAGAAAGAAAGGTTACACAAGATACACATGTTTAAATTTCTTCGATGCTTGGGTAGTTAAGACTGCCTGCCCACAAGGACACACCTAGAAGTAGCTCTCTAACATGAGAAACATGACAAAGTAAGAGAAGGAATATAAAATGTCTTCATTCCAGAAAATTCAGCTGCAAAAAACCTGACTCTGTTATATTAAAAAGAATAAGTCATTTAGCCTCAAAGAAAAGGATAATATAAAGAAGAGAAACACTGAAATGTATGGCTCTGGCACACAACAGATTTTTTTGAGAATCGTTATTTCTACATTTCAAAAATTGCATACAGCATGTTGCCTCTGGCTCAGTCTGATTCCCACAGCTCAGGGGGAAACTAACCTGCAAAAACCAGGCCTGAAAAAATACAGCATAAAATACTGCTGGCTCTCAGTGAAGAGTTCATTTCTAGCTCTGCAGAACTCTCCCAGTACTTGTGCCATCTCCCTGCAAACACACACAAACTCTTGGGCTGTGCCAGAAGCTGCAGACACACGCAGTGCCCCCTCTACAGGAGCCAGCCAAGCAGGAGAGAGGGGGATTTTCTTTTTCAGAAGGGATAACTCTGCAATGGGAGCTTTTAAAAAGAGCTGTAATGATGACTACAAGGATCAGTTGCTCTGTTTTTAAATTGCAGGCTCAAACAACTGCTAACATCCAATTATCTTTGCTGGGAATAATGGCATCCCAAATGTGCTATATTGCTCTTAATTTATACCTTACATGCCTTGCAACTCATAGGAGGTACAGTTTTTGTAAAAGGATGGGAGCTGTATTATTGTGATGTCTGATCACACCTTCCCACTTCCAAATTTCTTTTTCTTCACCCATATTTCACAAAATGAATGCATGAAAATTATTCAAGTTTGGACTTTTGACTGACGAGAGATTGATATTCTCCAATGTGAATAGAGATTATCTCCAGTTTATTTGGCACTGATGTCAATAAAAATGTGCAAAGAAAAAGATGCAAGGAGAGAAGTGTAGACAGAGAATCTGTGTCTGGAATAGGGAAAGGGGACAACTACTAATTTAGTCTTCCTGCATAATTTGTGCATTATTCCCTGCGTACAATTTTAAATACATTTGTAGAGCACAGAGATCATTTTCATCCAGAGAGAAACAGTTTGAGAAATGACCTCAGGTTCTGTGGGGAAAAAAATTCCTGCTTATAATTTACTAAATTGATTGTATTTTCATTAGTAGATGCAAAAACATTAGGGCTATTTATTTTTCATCACCAAAAATTTGCTGTTATTGTTGCTGCTGGTATTTGGAAGAGTCCTGAGAGGGCAAAGAACACCAAGCTCGAGTGTGCTGCCCTGGTGATTAATCAGAATTTCTGGGATGGAGACTTCCAAACCCTCTTTTGTCCCTGTAGTGACAAAAGTCCCTGGAGGGATGGCTGGCACATGGTCCAGATTTCTTCACCAGGACAGCACAACTCTCACCAAGGCCAAGCAGCTACGACATGAAGGTCACTCAGAGCCTCAGACTTAACACTCAGCCACATTTATCAAACCTGCAGCATCTCGAGGAGCACAGGCTGGGCTTCCCAGCACTTCACAGAGCTCCTGCCAGAGATGCAGGAAATGCTGCATAGGGTCACACATTTCTAGAGCCCTGGTGTGGGTCTCAAATCCTGCATTTTGGGGGTTTAGACCATCATTATCAAATAGCAATTCCCTCCTTATTGCTATTAAATAATAGCAGTTCTGCCTCATACTCATCTCTCTGTGTTGAGCTAGAAACATTGCTGCTTTGAAAGACACCAGCACTTTATTTTGTTAGGGTTTCTTTTTCCTTTGTCTAAGCTTTCAAAGCAAAGAAGAGAGTTCATTTTTCTCTGTTACCACTGACTGCTTGCAAGTTGCTGTTCCTGGAGTATTTCATAAAAGCTACAGATATGCTCTCCAAACAATACTGTAAGAGCTAAGAACAGGAAAGCACTAACAGAGGCAGTGGGGCTCTTGAGACACTAAACTCCTTCAGGTCCTAGGAAATAAAACTGGTTTTACCCTAGTCCTGTGCTTTCTTTCTGGGCTGCTCAGAAGGTGCTCATACTATCCACAGTGGATTTTTCACAAGCTGTTAAGACACAACAAATCAAAACCCAACATCTGACAGCACAGGGCCTCCCTGCCAATGGAGGAAACCCACATAATAAATCTTCTGGTTTAAATCCTGTAAATTTTGTGTGCTAGCAACATTTGAACGTGTGGAAAGGAAATCTACAACAGAACTGAGGTACAGGAGCTGTTAGGAACATTTTCTCCGCCAAACCCTCCCATGGCTTAGATGGTTTGGTAACAGAATGCACTATTAGGATTAAATATGGCTTTTCAGAAAGGCTGGGATGAACTCAGGTTTAGGCAGAGCTTTCATCCATTTGATCATATAGAAACCACTCTAGGGTGCTGGGATCACTGAAAGCAAAGTGGCTGCACTTGCTGAAAACTGTCCTTGGGCAGTGGGAAACTTTCTACTAAGTATTTACTCTTACCTGTCCATTATTGTAGAAAGGTGTGACAGAAGGCGAAAAAACTAAACAAAACCAAACAACAGAAAAAAAAAAAAAAAGCAAAATCCAAAACCAGATTATGAGTTTCTCTCATCTCTACTGAACTGTAGGAAAACTTCTGCCATTTACTTAGGAAGTCTCAGGACAAAATCAGAACATTCAACAGCAGCACCTGCACATGCCCCCAGCAAGCTTATTAAAACTTCCTTAAAAAAGCATTTGGTATGAAGTTCTTGAAAATAAAGCAAAGCAAAGTAAGCCTGTGCGCTGCAACATATGCAGCATATGTTGCCTGCCACCTTTTACACCCAAAATATGGGAAGAGGAATGTTTTTTCTTCATAGCACTAGTAGAAGCTACCACAAAAAACACATTCCAGGAGAATTAAGCTCAAATTTTTATCTGAGGGATGAACAGTTTTATTTGCCAGTAACATTACTGAAAATTTTTACTTTAGCCGAAAAAGCATCCATACAATTTTTTTGCATGAAAATTGTTTTGTTTTGCTCTTTTTTTTTAATTTCCTAGCAGGGAGATTAGACTTGTGAATGTCAAGCAGAGGAAGAGGGTGGCTTCCTGTGTTTCACCGAACATATCCACAGAGCCACATGCAAACACAGACACACAGATCTCCTGCAGAAAAGATGGAGAGGCAGGATCTGCCATGCTCCATCAGAGGCTGGTGCAGTGCCCACCCTCTCCTGCCCAAAGCTATGAGGAAACAAGAATTACCATGTGAAACACTGGAAAAAAGTTCCTGTTAAGTCTCCCACCTGACCTCAGCTTCAAAATCAATTTTTCATCAATACTGAATAGAGGAACAAGGACTGCAGCCTCCAGGTTCTCATTATTTCAAAGTACTTCACAGCACTAAAAAATTAATAAATATAAATCCTAAGTGAGGTCAAGTGGGGAAGACTCTGCCCATAACTTCTCTTTTCCTGCCATTCATCAATGACATGCTGCTGTGTGAATATAACAGCTGAAGAATCAGTTCCAGCTGTACTTTAACTAAAACTCATGATAAACAGCTACAGCATGCAATGAAGCTCCCTGCTAATTTCTTATTTAATATATGTATCTTTCCCTCCAGCTTCTCACAGATTGCTACTGCTGCTGAGGTCCACATCTTCACAGTTCTCCAAACTAAATCTAACACTCACACTGACAGTGTAAATTATGGGCTAAATAAAAATACCAGTGAGAGAGAGAGAGAGAAATGTTTCAGGGACTAGTGCTAAAGAAAAGCAAATCATTATTCTATATAATACAGATATAAAACATGTAGCAGCTTATCTATGTACACCCTGAGCAGAATAATAGGAAAGAGGGAGATTCAATTAGAATGAAAAGCAATCAATCCAGATACACAACCATATGATTTCACCAGATGAAAAAAAAAATCAGAAAAGGTACAGAATAATTACCAGCTAAATGGCTCATTTAGGAATTTTCTGTACAATTATTACATATCTTTACACTATCATTACATATCTTTTCAGGGGAGTCCAGATGCATTGTCTTTCCTTTTGAATTAAATAGATTTAACCCCTTTGCAGATCAGGATGTTGCCCTTGGATGCATTGCCTCTCTCATTCTGTGGAAGCACTGCTTGTATCTCACCAAAGTGATACAATGTGCCGATAGAAACCTAAATAATGATGCTTGAAAGCTAACACACAGAAACCTTTCATTGACACATGTCTTTTTAATACACTGCATTGAAATAAAATCATAGCTCATTTTGGAACTGGACCTGCACTAATTTAAGTAGTCATAGCTTCAGAACTGTATCTGCACTAAAAAAAAAGTTTGCCAAAGAGCATGTCAAAGGTTTTATGCACACCTGTTGCAATAAATGCTTCCCAGTAAGTCACATCTGAAGTATTCCACAGCCTTCATGTGAAAAATTAAACTAGTAAAATGGAATTTATACACTTACAATTTTAATCATACTATTATTTTTTATTCCTTGTTCCTCTTCACAATTAAAACTGTTCAAATTTCTCTTTCTTCCTACTTCAGAATTTTTGACTGTAAAATCTCTACAGTAAGATTTGCTTCCAAGAAAACAGTCTATTTTGCTTTCCAGAATCTGCAGCTGAGGACAACTCAACTGTGATTTCCCAGCCTATCTGAAGGACACCTTATTTCATTATTCTATCTGAAACTAAGTTGAAGTAGTGAGCAGATTTCTCTTACCTGTTTGTGAGCATGATCATAAGAGTTAATGTGATTGTCAAACTCCTGGTGTTTGTAGTACTGCTTGTCACAGAGTTCACAGTAGAAGTTGGCTTTAAGGTCTTCCAGAGCTTTTGCTATCGTGTTTTTCTTTTCAGCATAATCCTGGAGGGGGGGCAGGAAAAAGTAATTTTAGTTTTGCCTTTGATGCTGCGAATGGATTTTGTGCTCTGCAGTTAATCATATTTGTAAACATTTACACACATCTGTAACTAAAAGCCTTCCCATATTTGCTGTGTTACACTGCACATATTTACTAGATCTGCTGCGAGGCTGAAGATTTGCACACTTCAGTTTGCTATAGAGTTGCCAGCTCCCCTTCAGGGCTCTGTCAGAGGCTAGAAGGATTTCCCTGGGTTCTATTTAACTACAAATATTTATCATGCTGAAGGTTATCTCCAAGTTAATTTTGATCCAAGCCTCACTCCTCAATAATATACCCAAGCACAATAAGCATGAAGAAACAAATGGCAATAATTTAGTTACAAGGCTTTTACAAGAAATTTTGCTTACTAAAAAAAATAAAAACAAAACACAAAATTCAAGAAACTACTAGGTCCTTCTTGAATGCTTGTACATATGGAACATGAGGAACATTTTCATAGCTGAGATGTAATTAATATCTTCATCATTTTGTGTTTGCCATCCCATATCAGGACACACACATCTCTGTTTGCCATGCATTAGACAATGCCTCACATACAACTCTGCTTATTTCTTATGAGAAAATTACATACAAGATTTTTTAATTCCCTAAATGCATTGATGGTAATGTGGCCTGTTGTGAAAGAGCATGGAAATGGTCTGTCACGTCAGATTAGTGTAGTACCAGCTAAACACTGAACAGGTAGAACCCCAGTGCAAACGTTCCTGCTTTTGACAAGAAGCTCAGGACAAAATCCCAAACATGTCAGATATTATTTAACAAAATAAACCCCTCGGATTTGTTTCTTCACTGGGAGTTCTTTGGTTCAGGTAGATTAAGATAAAAGATAATATTGTAATCAGAACATCCAAAACTGAGTTGATTTGGGGAAAAAGATTGTATTTGCAGCTTTCACAGCTGACGACTCATATACTTCCAATATATTTTGGGGACTTTAAAATGGGAAATTTATGTTTATCAGATTAGAATATTTTCATAACAATGCTGTTTATTTTCAAGAGAGAGGAACAGTAGTCATAAAATTAAAATTATATCCGGAAAGTAGTTATTATTTAAAGTAGCACTTTAACTATAATTCAGCATGATTGGACTGCTAGCAAACACTGTTGATTCATACCCAAACTGAAGTACTCCCTCACCAAAATATTGTCCATTAACAGAATTGCACAAGTCACTTCAGAGTGGTATTTTGAATATTTGCTGACACATGACAAATTCACACATTCCTAACACTTTTCTACAGTGATGTTTCATAAAATCTGTTCCATTTAAATCCAAAGTGAGTTGGATTTTATTTCAATGTATTTTCACTTGAAAATACATTTATGGACTATGGAAATTTCACCTGGAAACTCTGCACTTAGCTCTTGGTATCAACTAAAAAAAATTACAGCATGAAGACCCTAAGGAGATACACTCCCGTGAAACAATTTAAAAGTAATTCTTGTAGTCTACAAGGAGAGGACACCTAATTTGGGTTTATTAAAACATGAAAAAGAAAAATCTGAATTTAAGGGAATTATCAGAACTCTGGAATACTACTAAATATCTATATCTACATCTATGTCTATCTATATATCTATTTAGATATATATCTATATATATGTGGATAATCAACATGATGGATCCTAAAACAAGAACAGTGAATTGAATAATAATTTTTCATAAAGATCTCACACCATGCTATTAATTAACCCTTAAGGAAACTTTTGTAAGACCTATTAATGTTGTGAAATACTTGAATGAAGTTATGTAACTACTCTGGTAGTGTCCTTGACATAAAGCACCATTTTTGAAACAATATACTTTTTTCATAGCAAAACCTAACCCGAATGCAATTACATTTGGCATGCCACTGCTTATTAGTGAGGCAGGGACACTGAAACTCCATGGAAAACTTTACTGCAAAGGATCTTGGGGTTTCTATCACTAAATTTCTTCAGCTGGGTTTTTTTGTGGCATAGAGTTAAATTTACATGACAATAGCACATCAAAGGTTCAAATGCAAGTAGAGAATGGCAACACATCTAAATGAAATGCAAGTAGATGGGATGGAATACAAAAATGGGGCTCAATAATTCCTGGAGAAGGGACTTTTAAGTGACAAGAACCAGAATTGTTTGGCCTTGGGAACATGTGAGTGGCCATACTGGTTCAACCTTTTAAACCTGTGGAAGATTTTGATCTGTACCACTAAGTGTATTTGTCCTGGTTTAGGGCAAATTTGGGAAAAAACCTCTGGCTGGAGCCCCTCTAGAAAGCAAATCCGAACCGCCCCTCCCCCCAGCTGGTTCGGGACAGGAAAAAAATTTCCTTGGAGGAAAGTGGAAAAAAGTTGTTTATTAACAGTCAAAGCACTCCCCAGCACAACAAATGAACAGCACTAAACAGCAAACCCTCTGTGTGCCCCGCAGTGATGCCAAATTCAGAAAGTCTCTCCCGGGGCTGGAGCTCGGCTCAGTTGCTGTCGGTCCCTCAGGGCTGGGAAAGGCCGGGCCCAGGCCAGGCCCGGGGGGACACAGGTGGGAGCTCCTGGGGCCCTTTGGGTGTTTAACCAGAGCAGGGTCAAACAGTGCCAAGAAAAAGGAAAAAAAATCACAGTGTTGAGAACTTGTCTGCCTCAGCCAGCCAAAAACTAACAAAAAGCAAAGGAGAGCTCTCTCCCTCTGTCCGCACTGCAGACAGCACAGGCCGTGTGTGAGGGAAAGCTGAAAACTCTGATCTTTATGTTTAGAAAACAACTGCCTCAGACATTCCACCACGTCTCTTTCACTCTCAGATCCAGTTTAAAGGTACAAAACTTACTTCTGTGCTAAACAGACGACTGGGGATACAATTCAGCATCAACCCAGGACACTAAGGAAAGTGACTCTTAACCAAGCACCATTCCCTTTGCTTTGCACCTGCATTTTGCTGGTTTCAGCTGTTGCATATTGGAAAAGGTCATAAACGTTACACTTAACTTTTTATTCCCTTCGACAGGGTAATTGTTAAGTACATGTACCCTACCACATCTTCTCTCAGGTATTGCTACCTGAATGACACGATTCTGGTTTATTCATGCATTTCTTACACCAAGGCCACTCACCACTTCTGCTTATTCTTTCCACAGTCTCCAAAAGAAGATCTAAGAACATGCTACACTACAGTGCTATGCACCAATCCATCCAATCTCTGCTTTCCACCTTCTCCCTTTCAGAATGTTTTTAAAATCATGATGCAGCACTAAACTAACATTTTTATACAACTTATCATCCACATCCTTTGCTGCTGTAAAATATTTTGCTGGCAGATATTTCTATGCAGCTACTAAACTTCATCCAACTTTTTTGTCTGTTGCAGGGGCAGCAGCAGACAAGCCTCAGGACTTCAGCCCATTGTATTTCACATGCACACACAAAACCATCCCTAAGAACCCCTTTGCAGGATGGTGTTCAGGAGATTATGTCGCTGTGGGATCCCCTGGGCTGGGCTGGGACTGAGGCAGCTGCTCCTGCTGCTGGGAGTGAGCAAAGCCCAGTGTCACTGGGAGTGAGGAAAGTCTGATTTCAAGGATGAGCAGACTGGAATAAGGAGAACAGAGGCCTCTGGGTCTCTGCCTGCTGGGCTGCTGCTATTGATTTTGCAAGGAGTGCTGCCTTGGCAGAGGAGGCTTTCCCCAGCCCTGTCCATATTGATGAGGGATAACTGCCCAAAAACTGACAGTAGAAAATTATAGTTCTTGGACCTTGACTGCAGACAGAAATAACCTGGAAACTTACTGAAGAGGAATATTCCTGGAGAAAAGTAGCAGCCAAAAAACTCACTTTAACTGGTTAAATATGATCAAGCTTAGTTTCATTTTCATCAAGATTTGAAAACTGTCCTGGAAGTTTTAAAAGAACTTTGAATTATGATTCAGCCTGGTAATAAAACTCAGAACTGAGTGTCACTTAGTTTCATTATTTTTTTCCTGAAAGGCTTATTATCTGAAAGCCTACAGCTATAATTCACTGTAGCTATTTTTCATAATTTATATGAAAGATCTCTAATAAGTGATCCCATCTATCAGCTAGCTTTATTTCTCTAAATCCATCTTCTCCATCCTCCAAAGCCTTAAGCCTGCGCAAATGCTACTGCAAACATCTGATAAATTGGATTAAAAGCAGACTTTATTCACAGAGGGGCTGTCACAAACCAGACTGGACTTTGTGCTCCCATTGCAGAGAGAGAGAGAGAGAGAAAGAAGCAAAACTATAGGAGTGCTGAACTCTTTACACAGATAACTTTGGAGAGCTCACTGGATGCCTCAGCCAAGGGGATATTTTTATGGATTGCACTTCAGACTCATACTTCTACTATCTGCAGAAAGGTCAGCTGGACAAAAAAAAAGGAAGAATGTGAGATTATAATACATTATCTATTCCATGGTGATTACTAGTATGAATGTTCTTACTTTACAATAAATGTGAGCTCCTTTTATTGCAGTAAGCTACTCTGCATTTACTGGAGACTTAAAAGGGTCAGGCCTGCAGTCACTGCAAAGCAAAAGGTATTATAGAAATAAACCCCTTCTTCAGGATAATTTACTGGTATAGTCAACCCAGAGAGGATTAGGCTGCTCTGGTCTGATCCCCTGGATTAGCACCCATTAGACCTGACAGATGTCCCAGTGCAACCTTGTTTCACAAAAAGTATTTAAAGCATTTTCTCCTGTTGCAATAAATGAAACAAAAAAAGCAAATTTGTATTCTAGACCTTTCCAAAAAAATCAAACTAATACCCTTGGTTTGTCAAAAGTCTGCATTAGCTATATTCATATATAAAAAAAAAAAAAAAAGCCTTAAATACATTGTTACCAAAAAGGAAAAAAAGAATCAGCTACAACTTAAGAGCACACTTCCCTATAGTTAATAAACTGTGACATCCATGAGCCCAATTAACAAAGGATTCCATAATTCCTGGTATATTCATTCTGGTATATTTACTTGGTATTATAAAGACAGCAAAAAGAAGCAGATTTTGTAGAATAAAATGTACAACATACTAACATCTTCTGCTATCAATCTTGGTATTCCTTGGTATATAGAATTTTTTTTAATCTTTGTGTAGCACTTTTTTTTCCTCATGTAAGCAGCCTATACATCATCCAATGATGTACTTGATGGAATAAATAAAAAATAAAGTACATTAATAATATTAGTACAGCCTAGTAACAAATCTAATTATTTATAAGGTCCCTGTCCTTATCAAGGCGTGGAGACCAAAGCAAAAGGCAGTTAGGTACATGGATCAAATTACTCATTGATCCTGACAAACTCATTTCCAAGCAGTGCAGAGGGAGTTTCAGTAAGGAGACTGACAACGAACTGGGAAAATAATTACTGAGAAAATTGTCAGGTCTTTTTGATTACCTTACCTGAAATTTTCCCATTAGTTTTAGGAGGCAATAGCAAGCTACAGCTAACAAAGCCACAAACACTATTTCTTTGATCCCTTCTGACCTTCTCCTTTTGGGCAAATGTGTTTCCAGCTGTGACCCCACTGTTTCACTGCACTGGATGGGGATAGGCCCAAGGAAGGAGTAGGACTCTGTATTAATTGAACATCAGAGGCTGAAAAAACCCCACACTACATTTATTTTTTTCTTCCAGACTACCTACAGACACCCATTTCTAGCCAAAACACTTATTACATACAGGAGAGCTAATCAGTATTCTGCTGAAAATGCACACTTGAAAATTCTATTGAAGACGTGCAAATTATTATAAAACTGGTTTCTCAGCTTCCCAATAAACACACAGACAGCACTTCGTGTTTGGGTAAACACCCTGGCATTAGGATAAATAACACAGTGAAATTAAAATGAAATAGCAAAATTTATTCCCATTAGTGCTGTTTGCTTCCTGAAGTCATTCTAATTTTGCAACACCACATTTGCTAGCCATACACCTAGTAGTGCAAACAGCTAAATCCCACACCCCCTGCACCAAATGGAGCAGGACAGATGAGAACAGGGCCAGTGGAGAGCTGGACTCAGTGGAGAGCAATGCAATGCAGAAGAGTGTCCTTCAATGGTGAGACTGAATTAACTGGGAAGGAAGCTTACAATGAGGCAGCAATTCGTTATCAGATTTGTCTGTCTCATTTACTTACTTAAAGCATTTATAGTGTATAATTACTTTTAACTGGAACTCATAAAATCACTTGATTGGTTTTTTTCTGCCATTAAAACTAACTGTTGGGCATAGGCCTGTAGACTTATTTATTTATTCCAGTACTTTATAAAACGTACTTTCAGGCAGAGCAGGCACTTGTAAAGTGAGAGTGCTGGCCACACATTTTTGCCTGGGAGGCTGTGTCGAGAAGGAGCTCTTTATCAGTGCTCATGGAAAAACACAGGTCTAGTTATATTGAAGAAAAATGTATCAACCACATCTCTACCACTAATCTTTTGACAGAGTGGAACTGAAGGAGGCTTTGCTGTAGAAAGGAAAGATGGTTTAGCTGTAGATATTATCTTCACTGAATGTTCATCACTGCTTAATGATAAGCAAGGGAAGAAGTAGCCTGGTATTAATCTCCTTTACTCCTCTACATTAAATAGTCCAGTCACTTCCTTTAATTAGAGCAGAATTTTGATTTTAAAACATCCTGGGATCCAAAACATTTTGGCTTTTAATTTCCTTATAGGCAGCATGTAGATGTCTGAAGATTCTCATAGCTACTTGACTTAATTCAATTGACAGGTGAGTGTCTAACATAATTAGACTCTTTGGGAAAATCAAGCTCCTCTATTTGATTCTTCCATTGACACACTGAACTAAATGAAGAGCTTTTGAACCCTGCAGAACTCCCAGCCCTGGAGATGGGCTGAAAGCCCCTCTGGAGCACAAACACCAAGTGCTGGAACAGATGTCAGCATTCGTGCCTGGCAGCCCTCAATCCGAGGGCTGTGACCACATTTCTCACAAGCGTTTCAGGATCTGAGGAAGGGCGAAGGACAGGGTTAGGGCAAGTTGTTTTATTTATTTCACCACAGGTTAACTGACTGCCAATTGACTGGCTGCTATTAATTTATATTAAAATGTTGCTCTAGAGCTCTTCAAGCTTTAATCAGTTGGTGAAGTTAGTTTTAGGTCTAGGGAAAAATTGCCAGTAAAGTTTGGCAAGGCATCAGGGAAACAGAAGATTTGACCCTATATTAAATAGATTTAATTTGGAGCATGTGATTCACCTAGAGTACAACTTACACTTGAAATTTTGTACACCTGTATTTTCAGGATGAGAGTTCTTGGTGATTATTGCGTTCAGCTTTCCTAGCTTTGGCTTGTTATGCTTGACTGTAATAATTTTCTTTTCTGCGAGATTTTTAGCATGATCCTCTGTAGGGATTTTATTTTTCCTTACTAAGCCTTTAAAACAGTTTTTCTTGTTTTTTTCTCTTTTTTGCTTTTGCTTATTTTTTTAATTTTTTTTTTTTAAAAGAAAGCCAAAATTACAATAATACAAGAATTGAAATAAAGATGTTTCTATCTCATTTAATTCCCTTGAAGAATACGATTTCTCTGTAACTGGTTAAAACTGCAATCTGTTCTACTTTAAAAAAAAATCTGACATATAGTTATTTAAATTCAGAACAACAACTCAAAATGCGAGCATTACATTTGTCCTATTGAGGGCATTTCAAGCCATATTTCAAACTCAATCAATGATGTTTCCAGAGCCAATGTGTTAGATGGGAGCTACTGAGGAGCACATGGTGCCCCAGTGAACTCAGCGCTCCTGGAAACCCCCGCAGCACTCTCAGTGATTTTTCTTTACAGACCCTTCTCGTGCTTCCATTTCACTGTGGTTTTCCAGAACATTAAGTCTTTTCATGCAAATTTACAGTCTCTTTACAGCTTCGGGGATCCATCAGAATGGCCCTACATTATTGTGCTCAGAGTTATGTGCCATGAGCACTTACCTGCCCAGCCACTGAGACACAGACCTCAGCTCTGGGCCAGGTCTGAAACACCCCTGGGCAGCTCTGTACTCTCCTGAGCTCCTCCAGTTGTCTAGTTATGAATATGTATGAGCTTAAGATTTGTGTTATGATGCAATATGATGCAGTAAATATGTATTTTCCTAAAATTAATCCTCACTGTTATCACAATCAGAAGAACATATCATCTAAAGAGAAAAAAGAAAAAAAAAAAGCATCACTCCTTTTGACATCCCTAAACAATGCAAATAAATCTTTTTACTCAGAAGCCCAGTGAAAAAGTTTGCCCTAATGGGAAATGGGATTAAGTTTAAATTTGCCATAGAGAACAGTCCTTGAAAAAAATCCTTCTAAAGATTTATTCTGCTCTTGAGTTGATTCAAAATCCTATTCACAATCAGTATTCAAGCATGATGAGGACGCTTGGTCTAAGTGAAAAGGCAGCAACACCACCAAGACAGAGAAATGAGACTGTAAGAAAAGTGCTTTGCAAATACAGAAGAAGAGATTTTGAAGATCCTGTTCTTTCATTTCTGAGATTGTTTTTTAAGCTGCCAAACAAGGAGAAGAGCCCTGTAGGGGTCCTGGTTTACCCTGGAGGATCTATGCTAGTTAAATTAGGAGTGACCTTGTTAGCAGTCTTAGACACAGCATCTTTGAGATGAGATGGGCCTGCTCTTCCTTCTCTCTGAAAACATAATAAAAAATACTGCAAACGTCTGAACGATCTTAGGTTGAAGAAAAAAAAAAAGGAAGAAGAAAAGAAAGTATATTGGAATAAGTGTAGCTCCTGCTGAAACAGCTGCCTAAATGCTAAATACAGTAGCCAACAACCCATGGCAAATATCTTTTCCCAATGAGTTTTAATGAGTTTGTCTAATCCACTGTGTGAGAAACAAATGGCAAACTAATCATTTATCATTGTTGTGACCCTCACCTGTACAAGAAGTTGTTTGAATAGATGCAACTCATAAGAATAGTTACTTTATGTGAAAGCTAATACTTCAGTCTTGAAGACTAGGCAGTACATCTGGACAGCTGATAGTCAATAATTTCAATTAAAAAAAAGACAATGGAGGTTTAAGAGAAACTATTCACCTAAGGTGGTTCATATATGGCTAAAAGCACACCACCTCCTGGCCACAGGGGAGAAGAAAAAATATTGGTTGATTCAATACTTTTCACTTTTGTGTTAGAAAATTAGAAGAAAACGAAGGACTGTGGTACAGCCACATGTCAAGATATTTGCTTAGGCAAATGCTTCTGAAGCTGACACTGCAAGAAAGAGAAAAGGCATGAGGAAGCATTTTTATTGATTTATTTGCTGTCTACCTACCCAGGCAGGCATTCAATAGCAGCCAACCCACCATGAGGATAGCCAAACTCCAGTGCCTGACATCCAGTATCCGCCTGCAGGCTGATAGAAAACACCTAAAAATGGCTGGCCACTACCACCAATGACATTTCCAAGGAGACTCTTTAGAAAAGCAGCAGGGCTGTGGCCGTGCTAGGATCAGCTTTGATGCCAGCAGCACTGCCTGCATGGCCCCTCTCGCTGAGAGACAAACACACGGAGATGAAGCAGTGCCCGTGGTCATTAACTGCATCCTGAGAGATGCAGGGAAAATGAGCTGCATCCACAAAACAGCCAAGGCTTCCTCAAAAATATCCCACTTAAGCTCACACGTTAGCATAAATGATACATTTAGACTCACCCTGAGCCACACTGTTCCATTTCCTGTCCTGTTTTTCTGCACTGAACACTGTCAAAAGTCCCTGTGTTAGAGCAAAAATGCAGGGAATGACATCTTGTCATGCTGTCAGCCAACGAAATTGGGTTTTAAATACATTTTCAATATAGGCTGACAAAAGCCCAGGACCAGACTAGAGCCTGAGATCTGAGTGAAGTCTGAAGGACTATTTCTGCCAATCTGTCACACACTGCAGGGCTCAGAGCAGCTATCGGAGAAGGAGATGCTAAACCACAAACCCTCCGTGAGCAGAGCTAATTCACTCGTGTCGGCTTTTCCCAGAAACCAGGACATTGCAAAATCTATCAGGTCTGGTTTGAAACTCTAAAAATCCCATGAACCTCACTGACCATTTCTATTAGAGAAGTGCCTATAGATTCCTTTTGCTTTGAGGACTCTGAACAGAGTAAAAAAGACAGTTTTAGCATCCCCAGAAGTTGAAGTGGTAGTTTACAGGTACCTCCTTCTCAATAGCAAGGTCTCATTGTGCCTGGCTCCTCCTGCTCAGTGCCAGTACACTGGTTTACAGGAGCACACATTTACCTAAATAAACCAGCAAGCTGATCTAGGTTAAAAAATAGGGAAAAAATATATTTACTTAAAATCTGAATCAATCCATATAACCAGTTAAGCTCCATCACCACCATGCCAGAACAAAAAACAGAGAGGTTGCATGAGATGTGAAACAACTGAGAAAGATGGCCAAGAGCAACCAACCTTTTTACAGGGGAAATCAAAGCCAATAACAAAAGCAAAAGGTCCAAAAGGAATTAAAGCAATGATCAAAAAACTAAAAGCAAGGCCTCCTAGTGTCATGTGTTCTGTAGGAAAAAAAAAAAAATCCCTTTAGTTTTAGGTTTCCATAAAACTACAGATCCAAAGGTCTTTACTTTTCAGTCTTCACAAAGAAGCTGCTGAATGGCTGTGAACTGCTCAGCAGTCACAGCAGCATGACCTCGAGCCTTAAGGATCCTCTGACAGAACTAGGAAGAAAGACTGGAAGGGAGAAAGAATGGCTCAACACAGTACACACAAATATATACAGAGGAAATGCCAGCATTGGAGGTGAGCTCAAGGCACTTGGTAATAGAAAACAATTTCTTGCACACAAATACTTAATATCCTTGAATTATTCGGTTCTTTCTTGGCCCTAAGCCACTCTTGCCCTGCCAAAAGTTGTATCTTTTTAGTCAAAATGGATCCAGTTGCCTTGAAGAAACAAACAGCAGATAAATGTCCCACACCATAGAAACGGGTGGATGCGCACCAGGCTTCCCAGCAGACTCATCAGTGGAATGGATGCAAAATTAGCATTTCTAAACCTGATAATCATTTTTGCTACAAAGCAGGAGTATCTGCATGGAGGCTGATACTGGAGTCACATGAACAGCACTCCAGCTCAGCTACAGAAAGGAGCAAACCAACAAAATTTTCTATCAGCACAATATGGCTATTTATGAAAGAAACAACCTGACAGTCTGGGTACAGAGCTCAGCATGGCCTACTCAAATCAGTGATGCTACGTAGTGGTGAGTGGACAAAAACAGATGTTTGTGTGACTCACAGGTCTTTGGGTCTTAGACTTTGTTCTTCAGCAGAGCAGAGCCCAGCCAAGCAACTGCAGCACAGGCTGACTTCCTCTGGGCTTGAGATTCAGCTGTGGATTCTACAATATTAATGAGTAGTATCCTCAGAGTGCAGCCTGTTTTCCTTTTCCATTAGACCCTACATTATTGAAATATACATAAACTCCTGAGTTCTTTGCTTCTCTGTTAATTGAGGCAGATGTGGGTTTGCCATTTCATGTACACATGTGCATTAAGATGCACACACAGGCAGGGCATGGCAGCTTCCACCATCCTAAAGATGCACTGCAAAAGCTACACTTTTGCAGACTCCAACAGCTGATATCCCTGCGGCCTTTTCATAGGCTTTAGCATGAAATTTTATCTTTATTTTAAAGGAAACACTCTGCACAAAGGGCACTTCCAGATCAACATTCCTGTGTCATTTTAAAATAATGTAGCCCACAGTTCGTCAAACAAAAAAACTGCACACTAATATTTTGCTTCTTAAAATTGTCCTAACAATGAAAAGGAATTCACCTATTTATTATTTTTCCATATTTATTATGTGCATTTTGGGCATCCAGTGAAAAAATAACTATTTCCACAAACTGAATTCCATCATATAGCAAAATACTTCATGAATATTAAATGAGATAAAGTATTTGAACTACTCAAGACAAGTAATTTATTTCCTCCAAACAGGGTGGAAGGGTACTCACAGAGGATGCTCATGTCAAAGTTTTGTGTCAAGTTGCTGCCACTAGGTGTTAAATTAAGACAAAGCACATGGAGGTTAGGTTCCAATTGCATCCTCAACAATGCAAATGGAGCATTTAGAGATGTATATTTAAAGCATTGTTTTACTGGAGTTTTTGGTGTATATTTCAATCACTTTGCATGTCAAATTTCACATGCGTAAATTTAAAATTGCATGTTTAAACACACACATGCACGTGTGTGAAAATAAAGTAGATGGTAACATCATTTGTCATCATCAACCTTGTTTTCATAAGCAGCTTTTCAAACACCTTGATCCACAAGAGCACATTAAATCAAGTAATGACCATGGCCCTGCTCTGATGGCAGCAGAGCTCAGGCGGCTTCCACAATATGAGTCAGCAATTGTGCTGTGATATCTTTAATTTGGTACAAGCTAAATCCTCTTAAGAGCGCCTGCTGCAATCCGAAAGGTCAAACAGGAAAGTGGCAGAAAATCAATACTGACAGCTTCTGTCACCCTCCACAATCTATATAGTTCTTTCTAAGCCAAATTGCTTCTTTCTAATCTTTCTAATATTTGGCTGCACGAGTCTTTCTCATGTAACATTAAAAAAAAAAAAAAATAGGAAAGGGGGGAAAAAAAGAAATAATTACTTTCCTGATGAGAAAGTTGTAATTTTAGCATCAAAAATCAGAACAAAGCTGGTTCTCGGCTGGGGTTTGTGCAGATACTGTTGTGATCAAAGTTGCAATTTTATATAGAGGCTGTCCAAAGCCCCAGCAAAATGATTGACTGCACTCCTGTATAAGCCACAACATTTCTGAAGTGGGCTAGCCCAAAATTTGAAAACCAGACTTATACCAGTTGGGTCCATTTGATTTTCTTGCAGCTCTTTAGAACATAAACTTTCTTTATTTACAGGCTTATAAGGGTTATTATGAATAAGACAGTGAAATGAAAATACCAGAAGGCTTTAGATCAAGCTTTAAAAAATGGCTTTCTTGCCTACTGTACTTCTAATTATGAATAAATACCAGCACTAGTAATCAATACATGCAACCTGAAGAAAAAAAACTAATTTTTCAGGGAAGGGACTTTAACACAAAGAAAAGAAAAGGTCATTCTAATCAAAACCAGATTAATAAATTAGTCATCCCTTTAATGTTGATATGAAAATTTAACAGGTGCTGCAGCTGTTAGCAATCTTTTCTTTTAAAAAATGCCTTAACAATAATAGTAGAAAAATACAGATTTTAGCAGGCAGTGAATGACAATTTGTGTCCTCAAAAAGAAGGCTGAAAACACATAGAAAAAAATCAAACCTCAGCAGTATCCTGCTTTTTATTTGGATTCTTTCCTTGAGAATGTGAGAAACAGCTGCTGATTATAATAATTTTTTCTGCATCCTGAATTTGTGAGATTTTTGAAATATTTTTTCATTACTTTGTCCCCACCACCTTAAAACTGGGCTTTCCAGCTCAGTAATCACAAGTGAGCAAGTGATGCAAACAGAGAAGCTGTGATGTTGGTGATCACTTTGGGTTTTCAAAACAATTCTGTTCAATCTTTTCAAGAAAGCTGTTGAAGTATTGATTTTTTCTTTTCTTTATTAAAAGAAAACCTTTCTTTGACCAACTCAGTCCAGCATCTATATGCATGGAAATACAAAGCTACAGCAGCAGTTGAAACGGAGACCAAGCCCAGCATCTCATCCCCCAACCAGGAATGCTCCCCAAAAACAGCTCCAGCCAACCAAGCAGCTCCAGGTGACCCCAGAAAGGCCACAGGGAGACCTTTCTGACAGGAAAGGAAGGTGGGATTTCTATCTGGAGTAAGAGCCCTGTGCCACAGCATGGCACGGATGAGTTCTGCATTTTCCCTGGCTGCCTTCCTCCAGGAATTCTCAAGCACTAACTGTAGGAGAGTCACCTTTAAAGATTATGTTGATGGTATGCATACACCCTCTACATAGAGACTGCTTCCTTTCTAGAAATACCTTGCCAAGGGAGGTGTATTTGAAATTACTGCTGGGAAAAACAGCTCCTGAAAAAGTGGTAGGAAGAAGCAAAATTTTCGCTCCTTTCTCTTTCTGGTCTCAGTGTTTGATTTCTGCTTTAAATGGCAATTCAGCCACTGCACACACAGTTTTTAATCTTCATCTTGAACTCTTAATTTTAAAGGCAATGAGAATAGAACAATTCCATAGAAATTCACTGACCTTTAAAAAGCTTTTCTACACCATTTTCTCTCATAAATTGGTAAGATATTTACTAGAATGAAGCTTTTACATTTTCCATTAACAAATGCTTCTTCCCCTCCCTACCTGATTCAAATCATAGTATTCTTTAGTTCATATAAATAATTGTTAAATAAAGCATGTTTAGATAGCTTTTAAAAGTAATAGAGTCACAAAGAGAAGTAGTAGATGAAACAGTTTAGCAGTAAAATTAAAACACAAATTCTTAATATTTAAATATCTGCTTGCATAATCTCAGAGCTCCCTGGCACCAGTATTAGTTGCTTCAGTCTTTATTTTGGGCAGCTGAGCACAAAAGAAGGACAGGCAGTAATGTTCTTGAAAGAAAACATAAATAACACTTCAGTCCTATAAAACATGGCATTTTGTTCCTCAATTCAAAGATTTTCTTATATTGAGAAGGCTGTGTTGCAGGTTTGTTATTCTTTTGATTACAGTAATATTGATTGCAATTTATTATTATGTTATGGTTTGGGTTCCTATCTCTGGAACATTCAAATAAATGCTTAAAACAAATCTCTGATTATATAATGATGACAAAATTTTATACTTTCGAGTCTTGTTCCTTCTCCAAAAGTGACACGTATACAAGATTTTATGTACATAGATACACATTGGTACTTCTAATTTTGCATTTTAGCATTCCAACACTATGCTGAGTTTGGGGGAAGAATTTTTTAGCAGAGGATCATGGCATCCATGTTGGCATTTATTAATGTCAGAAGAAAGCTGACAACTTTTCTGCAGCCCTCGCACACATTAACGAGCATCCCACCAGCTCTGCTGTTGGCACAGGAGCACCAGAAGGCAAAGCCATGCTGTTATACTTATTTTTTTTTTTCTAGCTAGAGGGGAGTAGCTCTTAATCTACTGCTGAAGGTATTGACTTTACACGAGCAGAAAGGTGACACCAGTATCAGCCGTGGGCAGGATCAATAGGAAGGTGAAGAAGTCAAGCAATCCCACCTAAATCCAAGGGAGCCACATTAATGCCACTGTAAAATCAGATAACATGGATCTGACTGAACAGCACAGGGGAGAAAACGTGATGTGTTGGGCTGGCACTTAACTTCACTAACCAATTTAAACCCATGCTCTCTAGATTTGATTATCCACATAACTACTTGGAAGCACAATGCCATTACAGAAGAAGGTGTGCAGGATCTCTCCAGTGCTACGTAATTAAAAGCAAACATTGATCATTTGACTGTAGAAGTCAGAACCTCTGTGAAATAGAACTTCATTGAACAATAAATTCAACTGCAAATTTACTAATTATTTTAAGCTTAAAGCATGTTGCATTACACACACAGAGCTACATACTCTGACCGCTAGCAGAAAGCATTCATTACAAAAGCAGTCATGCTTCAGTGACAGCAATTATCATCTCACACTTGTTAAATGCCACACAAAATGAGACTCGCTTCAGATGGTTTCATTTCAGCCCACCTGACCTGAATCAAACTGAAGATGCACTGCAAAAGCCACACTTATGCAATAGCTGACTTCACCAGTTGATTACCGTGTGGTCTTTTCATGGCTTTTAGTGTGAAAACAGCAGAGTGAATACAAATAACAACTTTAATTTCATCTTTATTTTAAAAAGAAATCATCCATGCCTGCATTCATCATGGAAAATCAATTTTACAGATTTCATTTCAGCAGATGTAGCTTAACATCATTTTAAAGACTGCACTTCAGATTGGACTTACTCCAGGTTTATAATGCTGAATTACATATATTAGCAACAGTTGATTACAAGAGATATATTCGGGATGAACTGATTTCCTTATTTAAAATATGTAAATACAAACTGTAAGAGTACCTAGAAAAATGGTTTGAACCTGCAAAAATTCAAGGGCACTTGGTAGAACAGCAATCAAGCCTCCTGTGTTCATGCCGCAGCAATAGCTCCCAACAGATCCCTGCCATTTGATTCAGATATTTAAGTTACAGGTGGCAAAAAGCCTTTCCTACTGCACTGTAGGAGGCTCAGAGGATTGCCATGCTTGGGACATCAGTTACTTTTTCTGTCAGGCTTCTAAAGGAGCCCCAGGCAGGCTGCAGAATGACAGAATGACAACAGAAAACAAGTGTGAATGAAAGGCTGAGTTATCGAAACCTACCTAGAAAACTGCATTTACCTTTCTGCTAATTAAAGCACAAAAAGGAGCAGCCTGCACAGGGGTGGACTCTCAGGCAGCTTTTCTGAAACACAAACCAACCAATTGAAGGAGGTCTCCTGGCAATCTTTCTTCACTCATTTCACACATGTTTCTAAAGCCCATTGAAGCTGATTTTTCCTTGCCATTTATAATCTGCTAACAGGGGAGAACTAAGGGCTGTTCTCTCAGCTGCCTCTCATTCCAATTGTTTGGCAGAGCACGATTCAGATCATTTCTAATAGCAAAGAAAAGCTCCTCAATAAAAGAGAACAGACTGAGTTAGGGAAGTGCTGATGAACTACAGATACTAACTTTCTTTAGCATATAAATCACAGATTTGATCGGGACTGATACAATCAGTAATACATCAAAGTAAAAAAAAAATCCCTCTAAACTCTCCATCAACGGGATGTGTTGAATTACCAAAGTAACAATGTTTGCATTTTCTTCTCAGCTCGGTATGTTTGAAATTCGGTTTAGGAGTTTGCATAGCTTTTATGTTGGAAAGCAATTTTCTTCTAAATTATGGAATCTAACCTGTTAGAACCAGATCTCACAGGGAAAGTTGAGAACTTACAGTTAGTTAGTGAATATGTGAAAGCTCAGTCTCAGGGAACTACACTATTTTTTGTTCATTTCTTTGTCAAGATACAAAGGAAGTATCTGCAGCAAAACATTTGGTTTCTCTAAGACTACCCAGCCCTAACACGCAAACAGCCTTTTGGTCAATAATAGTCTCCTGCAATATGATGCTCACAGAAATAGCAAGCAAGACAAGACTTAAGCGAGTTTAGCTTTCTGAGGGCAACCTTAAAACTCAATCTGCGGCCCCTTTTATTGTTTAAAATGTGATGTTACATATTTGGGGCAAGAGCTGCAGTTTTGGAAGCTTTAACATTATATACAAAAGTAGCACCAGGCTGCAGTCAGACAAAAGTTGTAACTGATATTGTTCAGCAGATTTCTGTGTGTACAGCTCCCACAGGATCATGGAACTCGCTCAACAGTCTACTTTAAATGATGTAACTGTCTTGAAATGCTGATATTTTTCTGAAATACTTCTGAAAAGGTATTTTGTTTTTCCATAGACATATTGAATGCTTGCATTACTGCATCACCAACATTTCTTTCAAAAAGCTTGTTAAAATAACTCTATTCAAAACCAGTGAATTCAGTCAATAAATGGCAGGGCTCTGCAATCCATGCCTCCCTGGTCTGGAAGTTCAGATCAGTGATCATCTGGCTGAAAACTTAACTCCTCACCATTATTTTCCCCTCTATTCCCCCGACACCACGTGTGTCTTTTACACCTGCAAGGAAACCAGGAGATTTGATATTAAACTAAAATACAGCTAGAAATTGGTGCAGCAAGCAATTTAGATCTGATCATGCTGATGTCCCAGTCCATTTGACGTGTTTGACCTCAGCAAGAAACAAGCTGACAGGCCCCTGCCTTTAACTATGGCAATGATGAAATAAGGAGGATCTGCCTGCTCCAAAATGTGTCGGGGTCAAGCGCAGTGGAAGAAACTGATGCACATAATCAGCTTGGGCTATTTGCTTCAGACAGTCACACTCGCTCTTCAGAAACTACTGCTCACCCTGGACATTTATTCAGCATTTGTATTTCTAACCAAAGCTTGAGAGAGGCTGAGCAAGAATCTTGAAAGCTCAATCTTAAAGGAATAGTTTACTGTAAGAGCATTTGTTACTGCAAGGCAAACAGGTTTTGAGATGCTTCATGACAATCAAATTACAGCTGATGGAGCCAAACCTGAGAAGATAAAATTAACTGGCAAAAGGAAATGGATAATTTGTTGTCCTTTTTCTTTCTCCCTTATCCCAACACTTCTAAGAAGCACCACCACAAGAAGTAAAGGAAAAATATACTGCAGGAGATGCTACATTCAATTTTATCTGCCTGAGAATCAGAATGGCACTGCGAGTCAACAGGTCTCAAATAATAGGATTCCTACAAATGAGCCTTCAAAGGCACTGAGGAACCCAGAGACAGAGAGCCCTCAGGCCCCCACCCACCAACACACCAGCCACTCTTCCCCTGAACCATCAGCTTGGAAGTGAATTTGAACTTTTTCTCAAGAAATTGATAAATTCATACAACCAAACAGGCCATACCAACAAAGTTCTATCTTTTATTGCCATGCAACACTGCCTATTGTTTCCCAAGCAGCTTCCACCCCCCCTCAGTTCAGCCACGCCCTTTTACTCTGCCTTAATTTCATAGAAACAGAAAGGTAACCCTGCTGGCTTTAACAGTCAATGTGATTTTCTAGGTACAATCTGAACAACTAATATAAATGAAGATTGAAACTAATGAAAATAACATAAACATGGCACAATTTAGAATGAGAAAATGCTTTGGGTTGGAAGGAACTTTAAGATCATCTCATTCCAACTCCTGCCATCAGCACAGACACCTCTTCCACAAGACCAGTTTTTGAAAACCTGGAATTTCTTTTTCCTTCCTTACAAAGATGATGGGCAATTCTTTTTCTGTTATTTGGTACTGTATAATTATAATCTTCACATGATTTTTGTATTAGAATGAAGCTCTGTATCAGCTGAGAGATAAAGGGACAGTTTTATCTCTGACAGCTACTCACAGAAGCTGCAAATCAGCTTTCTTAAATGGATGTCATATGGCAAATGCTAAAAATTCATTGTGGGCTGACTTTTATAAGAAAAGTCTGCGACTTCAGTCACTTCCTTAATGACAATATTTTGCATCTATATTGATGTAACAATGGAATGCCAGTAAGGTCCATCTGCTGGGAACAGGACTGTACAAACACCTAGAAAAGGACAATTTGCCTTCGAGAGGGAGATGCCAAGAAACCACAGAATTTCCAAGGGGGGAAAAAAAAGTTTATGTTCATGTTACAAATATCTTAATAGCTTCAAATGAGAACATGAGTTTTCTGAACATGTGCTTGAATTAATTATGGTAGCGTATCACAGTAGGGAGAGTATCTAGAATAATTTGTTTGGATGAGTGGGTATATTAATAACTTTTATACATATGTGCTAACTAGTTCTAAATAGAGACAAGCCAAAATTAAATAATAAATTGATAGGAGGGCGAAAATCTTCTACACAAAAAGGAATATGTGTTAGTACATCAAATTTCCTTGTAGAAAATGTAGAACTAATAATTACAACAACCCTACTAGAGAGTCTTACAGGAAAAATAAAGGCCTTTAGTGAAAAGAATAGTATTTCAATTAAAAATAAAAATATACAAGGGACAGAAGGAAGGAAGTAGATATTTCATACTCTGTATGATCCCTATTTGTATTATCCTCCCAGGCCAACCTACTGGCAGGCAGGGAAACCTGAAACAATAGAGGTGATACCACGTGCTTCCCTGCTGGACAGTGTGCCTGAATGTCCCAGTGCGTGTGTGCCTCTAATGACATTGGTAATAGCTGTGCTAATTAATGCAATATCAGCATCCACTCTTCAAACAAACTCTTCACAAATCTACAGATGTATCCACAGCATCACTGCCAGCAACTCCCATGGCCAGATGGAAGGAGGGAGCACTTGCAGACACTTCCAACAGATGAAAACTACATTCTCTCCAACAAATTATCCTGAGAAGAGGACATGATGCACATGTTCTTAAACTCAGGTGTTTTACCAGAATACATGCTTATCTTAATGAATGATATTGTGACATAGCAAGAATTGCCAGTCAGAAGGAAAATGAAAAAAAAAAAGTAGAGAATGCTAACCTCCAGTCACATTTCTCAATGTTCTAATCTCCATAAAATTATATTTGATAAAAAGGAGATCAAGTTTGGATTTTTTTTCTCAGATTTTTTTTTATACAGAGGAGAATTTGCAATGCATGATATCCAGAGACTGCAGAAATACGCTCAATAAATTATTTCAGTGTTTGCAGCTTAATTTCCTGCATCTTTTTTTAATCTAGAAACATAACAGGTAAGCAAGAAAGACTGACTGCCCTCCATTTCTTAACCAAAACTGAATCTGAATGGCACCTTGAAAATTCAGTGATTGTGCAAGCTGATTGAATGCAGTGCCATCAGGAGCTGTGTGGTAAAGTTACCACATCCCAAATGAGCTTTGGTGGGTTCTGCATCATCAGCCTGATGTTGTGCCCGGTACAGGACAAAAACATCCCAGTTTAAAAGAAATGGAGACAAACAATACTAAGAAATAAAGTAAATACACTTTATGGTCTTTGGAGAAATTACTTCTCTTTCCTCATTCTTCATTTTTATGGAGACAACACACCATTTGGAGTAAATGCGCTCCTCAAAACTAATTGGTGTATGTTTGGGTTTTTGTCTTTTTCTTCCACTCCCCTAAATTTACATTTTCATTCCCTGCTTTATGTAGTTACTGTAGCAATGTTGTAATTTACTGTTTTATCCTAGAATCATATTTCAGCCTTTTCACAGCCAAGTCTCTAGTAGTATGATAATCAAGAATGCTCCTTATATACAAATATAAACCTGAAGTAAGTTCAGCTGAGTTTCTCCAGCTTTACTCCTATGGGAAATTAGACTTTGACACCTGACCCTAAGTATTCTAGACACTAGTTTTGGCAATATCAGTTCATTTTAATCTGATTTCCCAAGAGAGGAGCAGCGTCAATAACATGATGAGAGCTACCAAGTCATGTCAATATGCATTGTGCAGCATTGTTGGAGGATCTCAATAAAACCATTTCTAAGCTACACAGACAGCGAGGCAGCTGCATTTCTAATAAAATATTTTATATTCAAAGACTAAAGTCTTATTGAACAACAAATGCATAATTTACTCCACAGGAAAAATGGCCTTTTAGGGTACCTTGAAAATGCACCGTTCTCTCCACTCCCACCTCTCTTTCTTTCACTCACTGCAAAATACTGAGCAATTAAGCAGGTTGCTATATTTGGTGTGCCCAAACTTCACAGGTTGATAGCATAATGATTTTAATAACCACTTTAAATGTAACATAGTGACAAGTTGACACCCGAGGTTTGCATCCTGCAATTTGATTTTTCCAGAATTCTGTTATGCCTCAGGAATAGCAATATGATTAGGAATAATTTCTTGTTACTGCTTCTTACTTTTAACTTTTCCCCCCTTCTTTTTTCTCCCATTATAAACATTGAAAATGCACTAAGTACAGGCTCCCTGGTAGGTAGCAAAAGTTGACTTTTCCACAAAGGCTCCTGGTTCTACCTTTATCAAAAGGAATGAACTAGCATTACCAAAAGCATTCAAATCAAAGGCAGTTTGCACCCTTTTGTGAAAATATGAACATTAATACATGCTCACACCATCAGTATTATAATATTTCAGCACTATGTAATACCAATAAGCATTTCAAAAAGCACTTGCAGAGCATCAGTTTGCCTCCATTGACAAAAGCCAAGACCCACAGCTCAGAAAGAATTACCACAACCCTTTGCCCTCACAGGAACATGAAGCAAAATATTTTTGAGTGCTATAGCCAGTGCGAAAATTTTAGCATTCAGCAGCCCAGAGAGAGAAACTGGACTCACTCACATGCAACATGGCCTCGTTTCTTGGCCAGGGAAAATGCAACATGACAGGAGAGATGGGAAATGGTGCTTATCTGTCTGGGATACTTGGGAGAAACACCAATCTCATGTCAGATGCTGTGTATTGCCACAGCTCTCAGAGGCACATTTGATGTGTTATTTTTCATTTTGATATTTTATACAGCACTTTTCCCAGGTTTCAAGCATTTTGATCCATCCTTGTGTTTTGACACTGGCTCTCCAAGTTCTGTATGTGTACTGAAATAACTTTAATTGGAACTGCAGTACACAGAGAGTTGGTGTTTAGCACATTTCCATGATCTGCAGCAAAGTTTACCAAGTGTTTCACTCCTGCCTTTTAGATGAAAATGGGTGCAATAAATTCCACATTTTAAGAAGGCACATAGAAACCACAGAGCCACTAAAAAAGAGTACATATCCATCTTTGACATATTCCTGCCTCTGTACAATATTTTAAGAGTTCTTAAAGCCCACGCTCTTTATATTGTCAGTGTAAACACGTGTAATTTTGTTTGCTTTAGTCAAGTCAAAGGCAGTGCTTTGGAGTCACTGAGCACCATTTCACGAAATGTCTGGTTTGCTATGATTATATATAATACATTTATGATAAAGAATACTCAGCTACTCATCTATTTTTCAAGGCAGGTAAATCTTCATTGAATTTACAATGTCAGACTTCCTTACATACAAGATCACTATAATTTCAAGACTGCATCATAAATAATGTAGCAAATTCAGAAGGAATACAAATGATGCACATAGAAAGTATTTTTCCATCACTCTTATTTCACCATCCTTAGAGAACTTTAAAATGTAGCTGAGCAATTCTCAGTAATGTACAAGAAACAGCTTATGGAAAACATTTTAAGGTTTTTAACTACAGAATATCTATGTCTGCTTTTCTACATTCAATCTTGAACTAATTACACCTCTGCTTATGCCACAAGTTTTCTGGACGATTCAGAAAAGTCATAAAAAGTACTTAGGAAGTACTTTAATGCCATTTTCATGTTCTAATGCTGATTAACCAAGGCTGTTTTATATGCAGCATCCACTCTGAGAACTCAGTAAAACTCATATTCAATCAAAGTACATTGGACAAACAGCAGCCTGCAAAAACCAGCATTTGCTAGTTGTCATGTGATGAAACAGCCCTCCAGTTTAAACAGTCTGCTTTCTCATTCATGTTTTACATTTTCAAACACCCTTCTTGGCATTTCATTGCTGTATCAGAAATAATAAGGCGTAATACTTATGGTCAGGCATTAATCATTGCCTTTAAACTGTGTGTAATGAACAGCTTTCCTCTCTGCCTTAAAGGAAAACTTACTGGGTTGTTTTTTTTTTAAGACATAATGGGATTCAGTTGCCGTAGCAAGCCTAGAGATGAGGCAGTATTTTTGATTCTCTAGTGTCTGTAACTTGACAGGACCTACAGAACACCCACACATTTCTGGAGCAGTAGCTGCTGGCCAGACAAAATATTTTAGAGCACTGACTACGTTGGATTTTCTATTTATAGACAGCTAAGTCCACCCACCTTGTTAATTTTCCCTTTGGAAGTCCGTTAAAAATATTTCTGGCAACCCAAAAAAGTTTTGCTTGACCTACCAACACTAAAAAAACCTGGGAGACAACACTTGCCTCAAAATAAGAATTGTAGAACCATGTCCTGATACCCCTTGCAACTGGGGTTATTTTATTTAAACAGCCTGCTGAGCACAGATGAATTTTTCCTGAGACTAGTAAAGCCCCTGAGTAATAAATTCCTGGTCTTGCCCAGGGAAAATGCTTAATATCTCTTTTTAAAATTTTGCTTGAATACAGTATGCACATACGTTTTGCAATAAATATATTAATACCCATAAATAGCAAAAATTTGCAGGAGATTTTTACCAAGGTCTTCTGTCATTTATTTTGCATAATATTTATCTTGGCTTATGAATGCAATAATAACCATCTCCAACAGCATATTTCTAACTGGTAAAATCTCAACAACATAAACTCATATTCATGTTTTTAACTCAGAATTACAAATCTTGGCAGCTAAATGAATTTAAAATTTTTGCAGTAGCATTACTTGTAAAAGCTTATTACTTTGTGTTTAAAATATGAGTTATGCAATTCTTGCCCTGCTAAATGATGCTGCTCTGCAAAAATTTGATCCAAACTTCTCTTAGGTCCATGCCCTGTTCCTTAGACAGAATGTAGGTGCTCATCCCAGTTTCATGGAACAATACCTTCTCCACCTTTTTATTTCCTCTGTGTTTCAGATCAGGGTCACGTACCCACACTTCAAATTCCCATTTTCTTGCTCAATGGCAATTTTTAACTGTTTCCTATTCAATGAGATACAGGCTAAAATTATCAGCTCAAATGACATTTTCTGTTTGTGTAAGTAATTCAGCTAAACACTTGACATTGATTTCTCACCTACTGTTTAAGTGCCACAGGGAAAAACTACAGAGCACGGAAACACTAAATCCAATCTATATCCACTTCAATGATAGTGACTCTATTATCTATATAGTCAGTAAAATCTAACTGTTTCACCAATTCTTTAAAATGCTTCTCCACCCCCACAAATAATATTGAAGGTGTCCTACCAAATACAGGTGTGTATAAAAAAGATCCTGCATGTATCAGAGAAAACTGGGGCTTGGAGGACAAGTGTGAATGGCAGTTCAGCCAGGAGAGTGGCATTTCTGTGCCTTGTTCATTACATAATTGTCTCTTGTAAATTGGAGACAATTATGTATCCTGTAATCCCAGAAATCACTGAGATTCTACTGTTTGTCTTGTAAAAAGTACAATACGTAAAACTTTTACAGAAGCAGAATCACAAAATCATAGAATGGCCTGAGCTGAAAGGGACATTACAGCTCATCTCATTCCACCCCCCTGCCATGGGCAGGGGCACCTTCCACTGTCCCAGGGTGCTCCAAGCCCTGTCCAGCCTGGCCCTGGACACTCCCAGGGACCCAGGGGCAGTCACAGCTTCTCTGGGCAGCCTCACCACCCTCACAGGGAAGAATTTCTTCCCAATATCCCATCTCACTCTGTCTTCTTTCAGTCTGAATCCATTCCCTCTTGTCCTACCACTACAGGCTCTTGTAAATAGTCTCTCTGTTTCTCCTAGCCCCTTCAGGTACTGGAAGGCTACAACTAGCTCATCCCAAAGCTGCCCTTTTCCAGACTGAACAGGAGGTATTTAAAGGCACAACTCTCCAACTGAAAACCAAAGGCCTTTATTTCTGACCTCAACCAGAAGCACACTGATGTATCTGCTGACGTTCAAAAGGCACCTGCCACTGCTTTTAAAATCGAATCGTAAGTCTGCTACAGATGAAGGATGAAGTGGCCTTTCATTCCAACTCTCAAAACCAAAGCAGAGGAGATATATAGTGGAACACTCAGAGCACATGGTGAAAAGCAGGTTTTGGCAGTGCAAAGAAGGTGCAAAGCCTTGCAATCAAAGTAAAATGTTACAGGGATGCAGAGTATAAATTAGAGCTCGGCAACAAGAATGATGGCTGAATTTCATCTTTATGATGTGGCTCCAGCACTCTGAATTAATTGCAGCCTGTTCAGACTCACATCATTCTATTTAATAGCAAGAGATTGTGGCTATAGCTGGGGTGTAGATCAGCATCCAGCTGCTAAGGATCCCCGGGGCAGATACCTGCATGCTGGGCACACATCTTACTGAGATTCCTCATGGGGGTACCACCATTTATCTGGTTGCAGATCAGATCCACAGGGGATATTTGAGTGGTCTTGGTTCAAAAAGAAATCTTATAACAACACAATTGAGAATACTCTAGGCTGCAGGTATTATTATTATTTCAAAACATTACAAAAAGAAATGTATTTTGCCTTGCTTAACAGGTAGCATGCAGTTCATCTTGTTGCAGCTATGGACAAACACATTCAGCATATCTGGTTGCCACTGTCTTATCAAAAACGTCTCTGTAAAGGAAAGAAAACATTACAAGTAATAGATTCACCAATTAATTTCTTCCATGGATACAACCTTGCTTATCTGAGTGTGGCACAGGGAAATGTCTCTGAGTCACGGAAGCTTGAGCTTCAGCTGCTTGGGGATGACAGAGCTAAAGAAATTATCAATACAAAAAACAATCAATGAGAAGCAAAGGTTACACACTTTCCACAGGAATTTATTTTCACCTGTGTGGCTATAAATCTGCAAACCATACCCCAATGTACAACCCCAGAGCAGCATAGCAGAAAGCCTCTTGTTTGCACTGCCTTCTCACAGAATAATAAAGGAGGGAGGAAATCACTGTGCATTGCAATGCTTCTTGTTCTGCTCCTCATCTTTAATTTCGAGGATTTAGAATTAGGCAGGAATTAAAAGAAGCCACCATCCCCAAAGACTGGGCCCTTCCCCCAAGCCTGGATTACTTAAAATATGCACAGGAGGAAATTGTGTTTGCTTTGCTGTGGAAAGCTGATTAATTTGTTAAGACTTCAGGCCTTAAAACTCAGCCTCACAAAGAAACTGTATGGATAAAAAGAACCATACTTATACAGTTTATTAAATACTTCAATTATAATGCTATACCAAGCAATTAATCACATTAGGCAATTTTAAATACAGATACAGAATCTAGATGACAATTTCAGATTCTAACTTTTAAGGTGAGAGCTGCATCAAGGGCTTAACTCTACTTTGAAGTAAAATTCCAAGGATTTTATGAATCCTAGATTACACTGTGTTTATGCTATGTAGAAAAAAACCTCCTTTTTTACCAAATCCTGCCTTCTAGCCTGTAACATGCTTTCATTAGATGCTTTCTTTTAACAAAGCCTCAGTATCTTCATAACAAACATAAAGGAGTTTTTCAATCTCCAGCTGTTGTCCAGCATTGTATCTCACTGAATCACACCCATATTTATTGCCAGGTTTTAGTGTTACTTGCAGACCCCAAATAGTATGCAACCGAAACTCACTAAACCAGAATATGATTCAGACTAAACATTAATAAATGGATTTCAGTTCTGAAGTTTGAGAAAAACATTTTCTGCCTTCACAAAAACTGTGTTTGAGGTAGCATAAGCAGATGATATTTAAGAAAAAAAAAAAGCAGAAGTCTTTTGCATTGATGAGGAGTTAAAGTCGATGTTCCCTTCCTCTTACTGACTGCAATGATCTGCTTCACCTGCTTTTCATACACTGTTTGTGCCAGCACAAATCAAACCTGTTTGGCTCCTAGGCACTAGGACAACATGGATAAAGGCAAGTAGCATCAGCCAAATAAACCTAAATGCCAGGAAACAGTGGAGAGGGAATACATAATTTTTCATATGTCACTTTTCTTAAAGGTTTTAACACAATGTGTACTTTTATGCATAGTCATATTTGAGCTATTTTACATGAGACACTTGCAGACAAGTTAGGCCTAGACCAACAACTATGTTTCCAGTGATTCAGCGCTCTGCAGGAGGAAAAGCCTATCCACAGCACAAATGCAGCCTCGTATTTTATTACACCTTCAAAACTGCAGTTATCCCACAAGACAGAAGATCCTTCAGTAAAGAGACACGGCTGTGGAGATCTGCTTTGGCCTTTAAGGTGGGCACTGCAGAGTCTCTACCGTAAAAGCTACAGACCACAGTTGGGACCACAAGAAAACTAACACTGCTCAGGCAGCCCTATTTCATCCATTTATAGGGTAAAAAACTCAAAGCAACACTCCCAGAAACTCTCTGGGAAGCCCTTTCTTTCCTCCAGATGCGTGAGATTAGAGGGGGTAAAAACAAGACCAACCAAAACCTAAGTAATCCACACAGAAATAAAATGAGAGATACTAAGATGGCAAATACCCTTTCAATTTCCAAATGCTCAGGCACAGTGAAATAAAAGAGAGAGCAGGCAAATAAGAATAGGCAATCAATGAAGAGTGCAACTGGGAGCAGGAGAATGCCAAGAGACAGGATGACATTGCTCAAAAGGAAGAGGTAATCCCTGCTCAGCAAAAGGATCCTTTTGGGATAAGGATTCTTGGGATAAGGACTGCTGGCCATTCATTGTACCCCCAGACACCCTATATTCAGCTCTGGGGTTCTCATGCTGTGTTTTTGGAAAGTTTTCGTCTTTCCCTCATGTAGAACTTGAAAGAACAAAGGTCTTCAATCCTCTCTGGACAGAAAATGAAGGTATCTTTTCTGCTCTCTTTGTTCTGTTCTGATTAGCTTCCCAAACTGACCTGGCTTCTCTGTTTTTCCACTTAGCAATATTCATATAGAGAAATCAAGGAAACTTCCCTGGGCTGAGTTAATGCCTGGGGAATTAGTATATTTAATATGAACAGTTCAGTGAGTTTAGCAAGTCTCTAGATAATTGCCTTCAGCGACGCTTCTAACTCCTCTCTCCCGTGTCTCTAACATAAAGAGCATAATTCTGTATTTTGATTTCTAAAACAGTATGATCCTTTATTCCCACAGTTTCCAGACACACACACACACACACACATATATAATCACTACACTCTACTGAAACAGATCCCCAAATTATAATGCCAGGTATGTCTCTTTCAAAAAAAAAAAAAAAAATCCAGACAGCTATTAAAAAATATACTAAAATAAAAGAGAGAGAAAAAAATTACACTTCAAACTTTAAGCATTGCATTTTTAATCTATCAGAGTACTTCATTCACTTTACAAACACCTGCAATATCTTTTGCTCTGTGTTGCACTTACACACACTAAACCTGATCATTTAGCATGATTATAATTTACTGCTGATTATAACCATCACTAAATCAACTTAGAACATTACATTGTTTTGACAAAAGCTGATACCTTTCTTTGCACGAACGTTCCGATACCTCTGATATATTTATTTTTGGAAACAATTTTCAGAACAACTATATGCTATTTTTATTCATACTGTCTTGTAAAATTATCTCCCTATTGGGCTGCCAAATTTTTCATATATGAAACCCAGAAATATGTACTACATTTAGGATTGCACCTGAGTTTGACCAGATAAATCTGGTGCTACAGTTATATAAAACTTGGAATTTTTAAACTGTCATTATTTATTTGGAGATGCATTCACAGGTATTTTTTTGCATGACCAAGGTTTTAGTAGCACTCTAATAGCTGCACATATATTTTATCCACTTTACAAGTCAATAATCTACATTGGCATTTAAAAGTTTATTACCATAAGCTGCAAAGTTAAATGCAAATTTTTCTTGGTTGTAATGGCAAATACTGTGTGTTTTACACATTTTCTGAAAATTCTCTACTTATATCCCAAATAAATTAAGGGAGGGAAGAACAAACACATCAGGACAGACCAATGATACCTCTCACTTAACAGCTTGCCACCAATACTAAAAGATCATTTCCAGGTCCGTTTCATGAAAGATACTGGGAAAATAACCATTTTATAAGAAAACTTCTTTTTCCTCCTATCTACATTTTTTTGGTTTTAAATTTATTTAAAGAAATGGGGGTTTGGGGAGGTGAGGTGGGGGCCTGCTCCCTTCCATCTTCACATTTCATCTCCTGTAATTGCAGATCTAAAGGCAGAGGCACTGATTTTTCTTTAATCATGCTCTTGGCCTCAGTGGTATTCTGGTATTCTGTCATATTGAATTACCCGTGACTTCAAGCTCTTCTCCCAGTTTCAGCTGCGATGTCCTTCAGTTTCAATGACTGCTCATTCATGGCTGCCCCTGAACAATTTTACAAAAGTCCTAATTGCTGTAACTTTGGGAGGGAGAGAGTAGGAGCCCACATTATTTATGGGCAAGGGAACAGACTCCTCTGTACCTCCCACCTGTAACAGAAAATTGCACAGAAATCTTTTCACATCCAAAATCCCTTTCAGACTTTTCTCACCTTGCACACCATTTTAAAATGGATTCAAAACCTGTTAGCAAAGACTTTTATAGAAATCAGGACTAAAAGTGTAATTAATATGTCTGCATAAATGAGCAATGGTATCAAGCTACATATTTAAAGTTGGCACCAGAGTTTTCATAGTAATTCCTGCAGTATCCAAATGTTAAAAATTGCAGAAATTTAATATCTAATGTACTTCTGTTCATCTTAACTAGAGAATTATCATGTTTTTAATAGAAGTGCATCACCTTTTTGTAGTTCTTTCACTCATTTGTCCCAAAAGAAATTCATAAAGTTATAAAAAATGTTTTAAACATCATGAATTTTCACAGGGATATCCAGATCTCTTCCATGCACCACTGTTATACAAATGTATATGCTCATAGAATATTGTCTGAGGATAAAATACTGACTTCAGGATAAATGATTTCCCCTAGATGAATTCTATCAAGTAATGTTTATTTACTTAGACTTAAGAATTTGCATGTCAATAGACTATAAATGAAAAAAAATTCTAAAAGAAACATGAAGTCAATTATTCAAAATTCATTATTCAAGCAACTACAGTGTGTTTAGATAAGCCCTATTTACAGCTCATTAAGAGCTGACCCGACTTCAAAAATTCCTGTGTTCTCCTCTTCTGCAAGAAGCATTAATAAAATCCAGTTGACATCATGATGAGAAATGAGCTGTCTGAAGTGGTCTTTAGGTGATTTGTCTAATGGAGAAGCTCACCTCACTCCTATGAAAGCTCTCCAGGAATACAGTTGGACTTCCCATAAAACCTGTGGGCAAGACGAATGTATGGAAATTTCTCGCAGCTTTGCTCAGCAACTCTTCATCAATCACAGCTGATAGAAATCTGGAATGTTTCCTTCTATTCTCTGCTCTATCTTCAAGATCTGAATTCTCATCAGAACAGAAATTAATGTTTCCAGGAAGCTCTAACAAACAACCAATATACAAGAAAATACACCGATCTACTTATAATGAACCAACTCCTGGGAAGCAAAGCCAATGATTTATCTAAGGACAGATTGAAGAAATTGCAGTAGAACTTAGTAAAAACAGTAGTTAAATTTTATCTCCCTATAGGCTAACTGCAAATAGTTCTCTTTTAGCCTTTTTTAGGGTTTTTGTTTTGTCTTTTTTCCTGACAGTAGAGGCTGCAAGAAGAGAATTACTTCATCACAGTTCCCATTTCTGGGAAGTACCACAGAGCACTTGACTGTGCTGGGTGCTGTACATGTACATCAACTGTCAGCCTCAAAGAAATCAACCAAAGGACCCAGCTGGTCAGCTAAAGAGAAACATAAAATGAGAAGAGAACAAAAAGATTATTTTGTTGTCATCTACCACCTTTACATCCCTTCAGTCTTCACCTATGTTTTCAACCCTTCTTTCTATCTGCAAACTTGCTATCAGGCAGTATCCAAACACTCTGCTCACAGCTCACCATCTGATCCAGAATGGCTTTTACCAGTAATTGAGTGTGCTCATTACTTTTAGAAGAATAGTGGGATACAGCATCCAGGGACACAGAGCTGTGTGCTAAGTATGGGCTCTGGCTCAACAGGAAATAACCCAAATTTGTTTCCATGTTACATCGCCCTTCACTGTAAGACACAAAAAGCCAATTCCTATGCTGTTAACCATAAAGCTCTGAATTCACCCATTTTCCTTCCACACTGCTAAATAAGCAGGTGTTTCTTACAGTTTTTCATCAATACTTTGTACCCAGTCAGTGCCCTACAGAACTTCATTACATCAGCCGAATTTGTAATACCACAAAAATGATACCAAGCTAATTTGACAAGGTCTGTTTTCCATAAACCCAGGCTGATTAGCAATAACTATATTTCCCTTGTTTAATTCTTTATTAATTGAGTCCTTTAGAAACCATTCCATTATTTTGCCTGAGATCAATGTCAGGCTGACAGACTTATAATTATCTGAGTCTTCCCATTTAGCCTTTTATTGGCACAACATTAGATTTCTTCCCATCATCTGGAACTTCCCCAACACTCTACAGAAAAAAAATAAGAAAATAAACACCAGTGACTCAAGAGAATGATTCAAACAGATTTTTCCTAACCCTCAGAAATTCTTAATTCAAACCTGTTGCTTGCAAAACGCTCAGCATTACTATCCATTAAGAATTCTTAGTTACAATTGTAATGAGACCTTGTCATGCTCTTCTGCTGCCTTTTCCAAATACAGAACATCAATACTTACCTGGAATTTCTGACATTTCTGCATTATCTTTTTAGTCTCACCTCACTATTGATTTATTTAGAGGTATATTTATATACATATACATTTGATGTAGATAATGCATATAGATGTGTATTATAGATACATGTATATGTGTCTATGTATGTTTACACACACACATTTCTCAATAGCTTTCTACAATTCCTAGATTCTGATTCATACCTCTTAACATCAATTAACCTTGACTTTTTGTGTCTGGTTTATTGTTTTTATTCCTTGCTTTCAGTGAGTTGTCTTTTTGAACAACAGTGTCCCAATTATTCTCAAATCCAGCTTTTCAGTGCCTTGAGCACACAGATATATCTGTGCACATCACACACACAAACTGATTTTCTAAAGTCATCCTTGCAGCTCACAATTCAGTTATCTCGTGTTCTTTTGTAGTTTGGTTAATTACTCCCTTTGGTAATTCAACCACCACTAATTTTGTCTTTATCTGTGAAAACGAGGCCTAACATAGATCTCTCTAAAAATCTGATTTAATAGGAGATGAATCATTTACATTTATGTACATCATATATATATATTTTTTTTTTTAAGAAACAAAAACAATACTGTTAGAAGGCAGCATGACTCCAGTAACATCATAGAAATTGAAGTCTCCCATAATAGTGATTTTTCTTCCTACACATTACAGGAGGTACTGGCCCTATTGCTCTCTGCTGGTGACCTTCTGCATATGGTGAGTTAAATTCCCATTTTACACATTACCTATCAGAAAGTGGAGCTGTGAATCATTCCAGAGAGTTACTTCATAAAGATATCACATATTTAAGCCACCACTTCTCTTCTTCTTCCCTCCCAGTGCTATTTAAAAATGTTTTCAGCCTTTCAATCATTTGAAGTTTCCCATTAGGCTAGATTATTAGCAACCTGTTCAAATGTATTATAAATTACGGATTTTATTACTTTTTATTTATTGCAGGCACTTAATATTTGCACAAAGACAAAACACTCCTTCTTTTCATCTTCTTTGATGTATTGATTAATGTTGTTTTCCAGGATCTTGATTTCCTGCTAAATTAATGTTTTTTTCCTCCCTTTTCACTGCTTCCTTGGCTAAATTTTCCCTCCTGAAAGACCAGCTCCTCTAATGCAGTAAACATCCTCCCACCAAGGCCCTACATTGCATCTCAAATCCCATATTTTACAATTCAGTTGTGTGCAACAGTTCATGTCAAGAATATCTCTTCACCCACAGGACAGAAAGGCCAGTTGAGTGCTACTTCCCTTTGCCCTTTTTCCAGTTCTGCATTGGATTTTCTGAAAGGAATGATTCTCTTGATGGCAGGATAAAGACAGAATAGCCTCAGTACACTGCGGGCCTCGGGAAGACAGAAGTCCAGGACAAGCTTGGCTATTATTTTGAATATGACAAACCAGGCAAGATAGATGAGGAGGAGAAATATCATAAACATACAGCTAAAAACAGGTCACTACCCAATACTATTTATCACATCAGCAATTCCTGCTAGGTTTTTGTACATCTCACCAACTGCACCATTGTAAACATGGCACTTTTCCATGTCATCTTCATTATTTCTGATGCTGCCAGGCAGATTCCATCTCATGGCTTTTTTAAAAAGTGGAAGTCTTTTACACCTTTCTTGTTTTCCTTTCTACAAGATTTACTTTGTTTTTTGTCATTTTCTACAGCTCTCCTGGGGTGAATTTCTGATGCTTGTTTTCCTCCCAAAATTTGCCCTACACCAGGACAACAGCTTCATTAAGAACTGTGAAACAGCCACAGAGGATTTCTATATTTATTTTTTTTTAAATCATGCTAAATCATTGTATTGTAGAATTTATGAAAACACCATGAAAGCAACTAACTAACACTTTTTTGGCTTTTTCATACAAAGCCAGATAAACACAGTATGCTAAGTCAGGGCAGGAAACGTTACCCACGCTCAGCTGGATTAAAGGACCAGGAAAAGGGGAGAACAAAGCAGCTCCAAAGGCAACCTGCATTAATGAATTCAAATGTACTCCTGGTGACTTGCAAAAAGGTCTGGGCTATGGTGTTACAGGTGCCTTTGTGACATCAATCCCAAATTTTCCCTGCAAACAGAAAGAATAAGGCCTGCACAAGAATTATTCTGTTTTGATATTGATACAAGAATTCTGGTGTGCAGGAGGGAAAAGCAATTGGGACATGAGCATAAGAACACTGCTCCTCTCTCTTGTGATCAGCGCAGCCCCTTCAAGCTTTCTCGAGGTATTCCAAAGTGCTGGAAAAGCATTTTGACACCACAGAAGTCCACACTGTATGGAGATCACAAGGGCACACACTTGGAAAAAACAATGCTAATCCCATCAGGGCACAGACAACCACAGATAAACCGATTCTCATGCTTCTGAGAAAAGCTATGACACGCTGTAAATTATCACAGCTCCAATCATGATCTTACCAAACTATTCCAATTTTAGCATATAGAGAGCATAATTTATTTAGATAAAACCTAAGGCAGGAAAACTATATTATAAAAATAGTATGCCTGGGAAATTGGGGCATATATTATTAACATATAGAGAGATTTGGCCTTCAAGGCGTTGCAAAAATGATTTTTCTTATTATACTGCTTTTTGAATGCTACCTAAGGGTGCATTTTCCTTTTCAATAGTCATTTCTTTGCATAATACAAGACTTACTTTACAGTTTGAGAAACTGTTTTTTTAAAAGAGCAGAGAAAGAAAGAAAATCACCCTAACTCTGGATGGCAGATCCTACATACACCAAGTGAAAAAAAAAAAACACCAAACCAATGAAAAACAACCAACCAACACTAATTCATAAACAGGCAAGATTTTCATTACAGACACTGCATAAATGCACTTGTTCATCCCCTGTAAATAAACAGGCTATAAAATCCAATCATTACTTAACTGCACAGTCTATTTGGCCTCCAGGCTATACAGATGTATTTGAAGGGGTTTTTTTTTCTGTCCTAGACTCAATACATTTTGCAGATACCTTAATTTCTACTATTTTCACATGAAAGGAGCGTCACCTAAAAATTATGATTTATTGCAAATGTTCTTACTTTTGCCTTTTCAACTGTAAATTATTTGCAGCTCTTTATTCTTATGAAAGCCACATGTATACTTTGCTCCTTTCCACTTCACCTGCCACTTGTGCCCAAGTAAACAGTACCTCTACCCAGCAGAGGCAGAATGAAAACTACTCAGCTGAAATAAAGAAAATCCAGCCTTGAGGGTTTTCCTGGATAGAAAATGTGTATTATTATATATATTACAGAAATGGAACAAGGCTTTAAAGTACAGTAAATCCCATATATCTGTGTAGCCATTCCAATTATAATCAGGGAGCATTTGTTTTAAAAACGTGAATAATGTGGGGAGGATGAATGGCAGGGAGCAGTTACACATTATTCTAACACAGGAACCACTCATCAGTTAATGACATTAGCATTAGACCAGCTTAGGACCAAAAAAAAAAAAAAAAAAGAAAGAGAGGGAGATCACCCAGGCTGTAGTTAAACCATGAACTTGCTGCTAAGGGATGCTTCAGATGCTAAAAATGCTGGAGGGTAGATTAGAAAAATTACTGTAAAAGAAAAAGGTTTCAAAATTGCCATGAACCAGCTTGGGCAGCAACTGAGCTGCAATGGATTAGAGGCTAGACTTCAGCAACTGCATGTGGCCATTGCTAGAGACTGAAATTTGTGCTGTCAGAGAAGTCTTGACAGGTTTTTTTGTATTTATCCATTATATAAAGCACTTGAGAAAGTTTAAATCAAAACAGTTACACACATACAAAGTACTGTTGTTATTACCCATGAGCAATAACAGCACATGACAGATGTCTTTCATACATCATCAGAAAAAACTCTCACTCAAAATGATGAGCTGCAGAAGAGCTTTCCTTCTTTTCTCATACAAATATAGTGTGCATCACCTGGGACTCAGAAAGTAATACATGACAGTAATTGAGCTCCTAAGACACACAGAATTCTTTCTCCAATCCAGAGAGACATGAGCCTTCTAAAACTTCCACAAACACAGCTGATAAATTGCACTGCTGGTTAAAAAACCCAACAATTTCTCATTTCTTTGGACTTTTGGAGCCAGCTACTATTGATAATAAATTAATAACATCTGAATTTCAGTTAAATGCCAAGCTAAGACTGATCATTCAAAGTAAGAAACCTGTACAGAAATGGGCTAACATTTGCTTTGTCACAGACAGAACTGCACTTATTATAAGCTTAGCACCAAATAAGAAAAATATTTTAAAGAAGGCCAAAAATCCCACACACACAAAACCTCATGCTTTTAAATACAAATTGTCTGCAAAATTTTACCTGCTCACGCTAAAAAAAACCTCAAAAACTATTATGATTCCCAAATATACTTAATTTTTGCGATGTTTTATTTGGAAAAATTATTTTCAATCAAGCTGTTTCTTCCATATTCATAATGAACTTTGCTTCACATCTTCCTTTTCCACAGCATTGCTATTTAAACCTCTCCTCCTTCACTGCTCCCATGCAAAAACTCTCACAGGATTTAGCTATTACACTTCCATGTACTTGCTATATGGTCTGATTGAATACAGTTCAGCGTGGAAATTAGGAGTGACAGTCAGCAGGAAAGATGACAAACCCTGTAAGAAGCCCATTTCCAATGAAGCCAGCTTCCCCCTTCACTGCTAGAGCCTGACAGCCTGCAAATACCGAGTTGTTGTTTTGAATCATGCATGTGTGTTGCTCTCTAAACCAGTTTTCTTTTTGGCAAAGTTGCTACTGCAAACACATTTGAGTTTCACAGCTATTGAAAACTTCTATATTCCTCTGGGTAAATGCTGTCTGATTAGAAAGTTTCTACGTGAAGGTTTTCAGCCAGAAATCAAACAAGTTTTTTATCCTGCACATTTCAGAGCCTTCCTCTGCAGGTAATGAAAAATCAGAAGGTGGCAGTGGTCTGAATTGATCCCTTTTTACTGGAGATGGCTAAAATGGGAGGGCTGCATTACCCATTGAGAGCACGTGAAATGCAGCCAAATCTTCCTCAGTTTGTACATGGCTGGAGCTAATGGAGATGACTCTAACCCATTGCCTGTAACATGACATTTTTTTTTCTCTTAGATATGTTTCTGAGTTAATTTGAGCTAATTTTATGTACTACTGAGAAGCAAAGAAAACCAAGTTACACTTCCAAATGTAAGGAATATCTGATTCAAAGACTTAAAGATGATAATAATAAACATCTCAGTTCCACTTTGAACTCAAACGATTTTGGATTTATTCAGAATGGCACAAAATATTGACGTTAATGAGCATAAACAACCTATTATGGTCTTACAAAATGCAGCTCTGTGCCTTCTGCAGGAGACAGAGTTGGATTTGCCTCAACACATGCTGTGGAGCTCCTCTTTTCCTAAATAATGTGGTGAATAATGCTCCAATTCCTTTTTCAATCACACTAGTGATTGTCCGGTATTTTGAGAGCTGATACAGCAATTTGGAAACTCTTAGCGAGACACCAAAATGGCAACTGCAATTGAAACTAAGCAGCAGATGAGGGCAATTCATGAAATGACTGTGAAATACGAAAAGGGACAGAATCAGAACTGGCATAACACTGGAAGGAAAAGAAAATACCATGTAAAAGTAGGCTTTGCAAGATAGAAAGTTTAAAAGCTTTTAGCATAAGTTTTCTTTTACTATCTATTGCATCTCTGCTAACTCTGAGAAAGTACAGACAAATTTGAGGCAACACATTTAGATTTTCCGCTGACCCACACAAATATCCCTCATTAATTAGCAACTCTATTTCCCAATGTGAAACTGAGTCAAAGGGTTAAAAGATTTAGGAGTTAGGAATGTTACTAGCAAGATATAAGCAATACATTTTGATTAAGGATATAGCAGGGGCTAGCGAAAAAGGAGCAATAATATTTTGATTAAAAACTTACGAGGATTAGAAGAAGAAACTAAGGGTTTAATTCTTGACATATGGGTATAATAGAAACAAATAGAGTAAAGACAGTATGTCATGTATTTGACTCAGCTATGTTTTTAGAATAGAGAGTACATATAGCATTGTTAAAAACCAATAACCAAGAAACACACCTGGCCCTTGTGATAATTGGAGCCAAGATAGGAAGCCTGGACCATGACCAAGGGGTCAGGGAGTCCTGGCAATGGGACACAGTAGTGAGGAAGACTTTTGACTTCCTTTTCATGAACCAAATCAAGAAGACCACCACCTCAATTAAGAAGAGAACTGCGCAACCATAATGAGCATTCAACTCATTTTAATACAAAACGGGACAGGTGATGAATATGAATAGGCATCTCGAACGATTTTATGAATATGTAAACCCTTTGCAAATATGTAGAGAGCTGATGCTTTGGAAATTTACACATGCCTTTGGCGGGTTACCTCCCATGTGTCCAGCTGCTGTAAAATAAACATGCCATCTTTTAATTGCCTTGAATTTAAGATTGCTTTGTCTGTGGCACCTCTGTGCATCAGTACTACCTTTTCCAGTATACTGCTCCAATACATGTCCTTGAGCTCTGAGATATACCAGATCAGGCTCTCTGTCTGTTTTTTCACCCTCTTGGAGAGCTGTACCTCTAAGGTAGCCTGAATGTTTCAGGCTTCTTTGAGACAGTGAGTTTCCAGAGCTCTGGGCACAGGTGCTGACATCCCCTAGCCTGTAAGAGTTACTAAGGGTTTTCTCACAGCACATGATTTTTGTCCCTGTGCTGGCTGGCACAAGGTCTGGAAAAAACCAGCAGCTCAGTCTCACCAAAGATGCAAACTGTCAGGCAGGATAAGGAAAGGAAGATGCTCAGTGGGGAGGGCTCTTGACAAAGTCCTTCAGCTCCTGTCACCTTCCCAGGAGGAGCTGGTGAACATCCCACTGTCACCTTCCAGCCTTCCCTCAGACACTGCAGCACAACAGCACAGGGGCAAGGCCATGCCAAGGTCTTCACCATCCACAGGCAGGCAGGATTTGGCCTCCAGTGAGGATGTGCTACACAGCCCCTTCAGACTTAAT
>VZTB01000649.1:483475-548423 GCA_013397245.1 Thryothorus ludovicianus
TGAAGGGCAAAATAAGATCTTCTTGAAATTGTTTGAAGTGGATTGACATTTTTCAGTCGAAGACTGTTGTTAGTTTCACAGCAGGCCTAATTTTTAAATTTAATGTTCTAGCACATATGAAAAGGAAAGCATCCTAGGGGGATAATAACTTTTAGCAATCAATTGATTGCATATAGCTGTGGGTTTTGCAGGTACAATCTCTTTAAGAAGGCTGTAAAATAGGAAAATTGTAGCCTTCGGATGTACAGATTATCTGAGTTCGCAGGACTATTTGCTGTTTTAGATTTACTTTTTTAATAATAAATATGCCCTGGTAAATAAAGCAGCAAATGGTCAGCAGGTCAGAAAGCACTGCCTATTTTATACTATCACTCTGAGGCTTTGGTGGGTCTTTTTTGTTCACCTTTTTCTGACTTTGTAGCCACTTTGAAGGAAATTTTTTTTTGTATTTAATTCAGAGGAAAAAATATGATTAACCTGGACTATTGTAACTGCAAGTTCTACCCAGTCACCTGAAATAGTTTAATATCCTATTAATACTAGAGCAGTGAATGTCTCCCTGGACCTACAGTTTCCTTGAGTCCATCACTTTTGCCTCCTTCTTCCTAGACACATATATTTTTGTTATACAGAGTAGTATACAGAGGAAAAGATATTATTAAAATTTATTAGAAGCATATAACAAAACCCTGTATCACATTTTTCACACAAAATACAGCCTCTCAGGTGGAAAAATCATCTTCAGATTTTTTTTTTACCTTAGATGAGTATAATTTAGAATGGTAAAGGGAAATTAAATGGTCAAGCACATTACTACTGACTTATGTTATTGTTACATACAATTGGCCATTAGGGGAAAAAAAGAAAAAAAGCAAGCTGTTTTCTGAATGCAGGTCTGTTACATTTACAAAATTTTAGCATTAGTGAAAACTCAACACTTGCAGATATGAAGATGCAGTCATACAACCCCCATGACTTGAATAAATTTTGGGTTTAATACTTGGTTTCAGGCTCTTCTAGGTTCAAATTAGAGACAGTAAGGACTAGTTAAAATCAAGGAACAGAGAAATCTGGAAGTCACCAGTTTTGCATCTGGAATGAAGCTTGCTTGTGGCTTGCTCTACAACACCAGGTAAATCTGGGTGCCTGCTGTGTGCCCAGTATTGTGAGATACGATGAAGCAGTGCAGCTATTGCTGTTTAGAAAAAGTGGCTTACAAGATAAAAGTCTGGAAACTAGTTATCATGCACCATACTAGTCTGAAAGCAGGGCTTCTAAATTTCCATTTACACATGCAATTCAGGACATTTACTATCTTGGGAGTTGCTAGGTTTCACACAACTCTGATGCACTTGGCAAATATAAGACTTGCAAGTTTACAGGAAGATTCATTAGGGCTCAGTGTCAGATCAGTCTCTTCCTCTTTATCTCCCAATATTTGTTTCTGTCCCACATGTAATGGCCAAATACATTCTCATGTACCTCTATATCTGCTGCTCTTAGACAGGCTTATAAATAAAAAAATAGGTGATAACATACTTCCATGTAAACTGAACTCATGAGACTGCCAGCCAGACCTCTAGATTAAAACAATACATGCCTAGGAAGATCTCAACCCAGACTCTAATCACAATCAATCAGTGAGATAAATCTATGTTATTAAAAATATATTGAATCTTTTTATTCAATTACTTCATCACAAATACACAATGTAAGAGATGAACCTGCATTTAAAAACTCAAAGTTATGGACTGTTTGAGCTTAATAAGGACAAAATAATCAGTTGCAGATGCTTTCACTTAACATTCAAAAATAACCCATGGGACAGCAAGATTTAATTTTATGGTCATCTGTCATTTTAATGACGTGCTTGTTATAATGCAGAACATCTCTGTCCTACTTGCCTGGTTATAGAAAACATACTAAACTAAATAGGGAAGCATTTAGCTGCACTTCATCTACCTTGTATCATTAACAAGTAATATATGTCCTTGGGATAGGAATTACTAATATATCTGCTCATTTTAAAGGAAAAAAAAATCATAAATCTTTGCTATTCTAGTATAATTTAAGTCTGTCAATTACTTTTGTTTTCCCCTTCTAGTCTTTAATTGCCAGCAACCCAACCCATCCTATATGCCTCCCATTTTTATCTGTCCAGTGCATTTCCTTCTGTTTAGCATGGGAGAGAATATAGAAATGTTAAGGGGCTGCATGTGTTTTGCAGGAACACCATAAAATATTATTTCATTTTCAGTAAGCATTTTACATTTCCCATTTACAGGGAAGGGGAGCTCTTCTCTTGCTACTGCCTACAAGGCAACCTGTGGATCTTAAGTAACTCTAAAAGAAGCCATAAGGAAGGATTAAAAATAATTTGCACAGTATATTACAGGTCAGATTCTCTACAGCCCTTAGATATCAAGCCTTAATGTCTGCTGAAGCTGGAAGTGTAAGCAAAGATCCCTCCATGCATTCATGGGCTGTTTCCTGCTCCCTTCCAAAACCCAGCCTAATACAAGATTAAATTTTTACTGGAATGTGTGTAACAGAAACAAAAATAGACAGAAAATACTTTTGTGGAAGAAGGGAAAATAGGTCACACAACACATTATTTAAAGAATATACTTGGAATATAATAACGCTTGAAATTAAATAATGGTAGCTCTCTGTATCTTTGCACAGGAAGAAATTAGGACAGAAAGGAAAAGACAGTCTTTGGTCTAACATGACCTTTTCCTTCAGGTCTCAAAAGTCCAGCTGCAATCACTGCCCTGACTGGAATCCAGAGAAAGAAATGCAGACACCAAATCAGCTTGCCACCAGAAACACCAACATTAATAGATATGATTACTCTATTTAAAATGTGTCCTTTAAAGCTCTTGATATCCTTACAAGTACCTTACATTCTTCTTGTTTTGCCTGTCTGCCCAGAGAGAAGCTAGTCCTACAAAGTAGTACTTTTTTTAAGACAAGTTGCAACAATAAGAAAGAAACAAGCAATACTTACATAAAACTACAACTTAATCCCTACTTCTCTGATTCCTTCTGTGTTGGAAATCAGCTTTTAAGACTCAGAGCAGAAAGCTGTTACAGAGCAGCTAGAAGAAGATCTAGAGGAAGTAGAAGAGTGTCAATGTGCTCCAAATAGCAGCTTTTAGGAACTTGATGCCACCTACAAATACCCAAGTGCATTAGGGCAGTGAAAATATTACTGCAGCTGATGCTGTTGATCCTGGTACCATTGAATCACTGTTCCACCCACTAAGAGAGGTTCAAAGGGACATGCCCAGATCCATGGAGCAAGCCAGAAGGCACAGAACTCAATCCTGATTTTTAGGTCTCTGTTCCAAGGGAACAGCTTGAGCAAATATTTCCTCTCAAGCAAAGCTTCACCTTCAAATAAGGGTGATAGACCAATTAACACTTTACACACGTCCATGTTGCTTTTATAGAGCCTCTGACAATAATCCAGGGCCTGCTGCCTTTAAAGCCCAATAAAATAGTACAGGCAGAGCATCAGCCAGATGTGAATCTGGGACAAAAAGCAAAGACAGAGAGGCAGACACCCAATGCCAAAGCAGAGTTATCCCCATGAGCACTCTGGGGCTTACTTCCCTCCTTGCTTCCAGTGAACTTGAACATTAAAGTTAATATTTTTCTACAGGAATGAAATTTTAATTTATCTGCTCCAAGGTAGTAAGACATTAATATAAACCTGTCTTTCTAGCTAATATTTCTTCTCCATCCATATTAAAGGATCCAGCTCAGCTTTACATCGGCAGCTTCCAACAACCAACCTCACTCTCTACAAAAAAAGTGGTAGCAAGTATTATTTACTCTACTACAACATGTTGTTGCTCCTGAGTTCTCTTTTTACTAGACCTGATGATAGGCACAACAGTGAATATTTCAACATTGCCATCTGTCTCCTTGGCACTTCATACCAAGTGAGTCGCTGCCACTTTGATGGTAAATTAGAACTTCCCACCAGATATGTTAAGCCAGAGGCTGCTGACAGGTTGTCCTATCTCCCTCGATACCTTCTTCCCTTAAGTCTATTTTTGATATTGAAGAGTCTGAGCATCTTAAGAACAAGTTTCTGCATGGTATGTATTAAATTGCAGAAATCAGCAATAATATGTAGTCTGAGGAAATCCTTTTATCAAAGATTTATGCAGCATTGTTAAGTTTATGACACTACTCTGAGTACGTCTGAGGCGTTCTCACGAGCGAGGGTCACAAGGAGGAGCATGAAAGTGCTTGGGAGGGAGAAGACAGACATGTGGTGGGACAGACCAGCTCAGAGAAGTTGGAAACTGTAAAGTGAGGATCAGCCCACGCCTCCTGCTGAAACTCCAATACTGCATGTCAGCATGTTCTCTTAAATCCACCTCCCTTCCAACATAAATCACTAGAGCTATGTTAAGAAAGTCGTAGTCCCAGTTTCTCACCACTGATTGCATTCTTGTCTGAGACAATCTAATTCTTTATTTCAACCTCAATGTTTGCAGTTGAAGACATATAACTCTGCTTGGCAGTTGAGCTCAGGGATGTGCAGACCTTGCACTTCAGCACTGCAGGGAGGGTATGACCAAGCAGGTACCTCGAGGGACCAGAAAATATTGAGGATACATTCTTTTGTTGTTTTTGGGAGGTGAGAGACAGAAGATTATTCTGAGAGTCTACTCAGTTCAATACAAAGTAAAAATAGACCTCCCAAAATCTTTGAAAACAGAACATTTTTCCCAACCTTCTTCCAAGCACCAAAGCCAGGCTTTTCTGGTCAAATATGCTAATTAAAAAAAAAAGAAACCCATTTCAACTCCAAATAAAGTAAGGTGTAAGATAGGGCTAAAAAGATGGTAAAAGTAGTCACGGCCCCAGCCTGACAGAGTTCATGAAGCATTTGGAAAAAGCTCTCAGGCACAGGGTGGGATTGCTGGGGTGACCTGCACAGGACCAGGAGTTGGACTCTCATGATCCATGTGGCTCCCTTCCAGCTCAGCACATTCCAAGATGTCAAGTTACTTCAGGAGGATGTAGATTTCACTTAGGGAAAGTGATCAAGAAGTGATTTAGAAAAAAATAACCCATTTAGAGCAAGCAGACAAGTAGAAAGAAACAGCACACAAGGAGAGAGTTACACTCTCCTGTGAAGTCCCTCAGAACAGCAGTGGCAGACCTCACAGAGCCAGAGGACACAATCCACACACTGGACTTGTGTACAAACAGAGTGAACTACACAAAAACATTTATTATGCAATACTAAACTATGGGAAGAGAAAAAAAGCTGTAATACCAGTTTCTAGCCTGATACTGAGAAAAACTCAAACTATTACCAGAGGATTCTATTCCTGACAAAAAAAGCAAATTAATATTTCAAAGCCTTTGATTGAAATACTATTTTCAGTCTTTCAATATATTTTCATGACTGTCTCAGATTTTTTACATTAAAAGACTCTGGCACATAAAAGTATAATATATTATTCCATTTCTGAATGTGGAAAATGACAGGACATCTCTTAGCATCATTTTATTTAACTAATTCTGAGTGGAGTATTCAGGGCACTTAATGATTTTCTTAGTGAATTAAAAATTTTAAAAGCTACAAATTTCTCATATAATTTCCATTTGCTATAGAGGATGCTCAGACTGAGCCAAAGCACTCTGTAGATGGAGCTGCCTGATCCTGGGCATGTAAGTGACTTTACACAGGTAAGTATGAAAACCAAACAAAACCAAGCTCAAACCTGCTGTTGAGCTTTTCATGTGAGGGCTGTCAGGGAGGCAGGGATCTCCAAAAAAACTCGTCTCCCCTGATGGACACTCACTGGAATGATGAGCATGGGGATGAAGGAATATTTATATTGAAACAGTAGGGCATTAGTGTTACAGGTTTATAGGGCAAACAGCCCATGTAGCTGTTGATTTCCCAGGGCTATTATTCACACTGTTTTCTGCTTATTCTGAACTGGTCCCAGCTCCTCTGGAAGATGCTGATGGAGAAGTGCTGGGGTTAGCTGGACACCTTTCCCACAAACTCAGTCTAGCCTCTATTTAACCATATCTGGTACATGATACAACACAATCTATTATTCAAAATAACTGTACAGCAGAGGATTTGCTTTCTCATGTTTGCTGTCCATCTGTCAGGTGAGAAATTTATAAGTGTTGCCTAAAGATTTAATTCAGACACAAATTGCTGCAACACAGCCCAGGAAGGAAAGAGGGCAGCTACCCCAGAAGATCTACACCACTGTGTTAACACTATTCCCCATGTCCTTAAGGCATGATCTTCCTCCTCCAAATGATGTGGCATTCTTTATGCTTTCCCCCTGAAAAACACTCTTTCCCAGATTAAATAAATAAATAAATTTACAGGGTTCAAATTTTGAGCCTTATACTTCAAGTTCCTATCACCAAACTTGATAAACAGGCTGCCTTTGAAGATTAATTGTTTGGCACTAGGGAGGAGTTAGGAAATTAATTGTTATAAACTATTATCTCTATACCCTAAATACCAGGAGGTCTAAGTCATTAACTTACCTAATTAAACACAGATAAACAATGCTTGTTAAAGACAAAGCAAGTTTAACTTTACAACAGGCCTATTGCATCCTTTATATGGTCTGAACTGGGCATTTCAATTCCTCCTCAGCTGTTCTGGTCTTGTTTAGCACACCCTCTAATCCACCAATGCGGAAGGGATGAGACAAATGCCTCCAGAAAAATTAAATTACTTTAGGCCATAGGCTAAAATCATGCAAGAAAAGAAAGGCAAAATACCTGCATCATCTCTTTACAAGATTTGCTTCCTTCCTTCTGCCTTACAGCATTCATAAACCAAAAACATTAAGTGTTTCTCAAACAAATTTCATAAGACTCAAAGTTTTTTACAGCACGTTGTGTCAAATTTGCATCTGAGTCTGAAGTAATTTAATTATTAGGAATCTTGGATTTATCTTACAGTAAGTGAGATTTCAGTTGGGTGCTAATATTCACAAGGAATCAAAAAAGCTGCTAAGGGAGACAAGAAACAGTAAATCTAAAAGGGAGAGAGTAAAATAAAGAGGAGATTCTCCTCCACAATCCTTTTAAGAAACTTCAAGATAAAGTGAAGATAATGTTTATTATAATTCTTCATCAAAAATGGAGGATTTTTCATTTTTCAATAAATATAAAGTATTTCTATTTAGAACTGTATTTAAGTATCAATGGTGCATTAGCATGATTTGCATAATTTGGAATGACTTCAGATTGAATGAATATGAGGATTTCCATTTTCACTGCTTTTAGCATTTTGTAATGCAATCACATTTTCCAGTTTTCACTGTGTTTTTAGCCTTCACATCTGACAAAAGTGCTTCATTCTTCTTAAGTGCTATGTGTTTATACACAAAAGTAAAAAAATACAAATTTTTAGTCATGGAAAGCTAGACAAAAAGAGCCATGAAACCCCTTTTTCAGCTAAGAATCAGGGATTTGCAACAGCAAAATCTAGGTATCCCAGATGTTTAAAAACAACAATCTGATTGCTGGTTCACTGCTTCAAAGTGGCTTTAACTAGTATCTGAAACCTCAATATGATCTGATGTTCTAGGAGCAAAAACGTGAATTTTTAATTTCTCAGTATTTACCGATGAATCAAAAAAAGAACCAACCTGCCAACCACATCCAGTACAAGCCATTGAAATCTGTCAAATCCATCATTCAGTGATGAAAGCTATGCTAAAGTTATATTTGAGATACTTCCATCTTACAAATGACAAAATTCAATGCCATGAATATTCATAGCCATGAATATGGATTACTATATCTCATCTTTTCTCTCCCCTTACAAATGTCCTGTGTCCAACAATGACTTTGTCTCAATCAGGATTTCTGAGAGGGCAGCAATTCACCAATGCAGTGACAGCATTTATATACAAAAAAAAACCCATCAGTATTTTACTGCAAAATTACTTTTCCCAGACTGTATCCCTTATTACAGGCCTTTACTCCTTGGCTTTTCTCAATCATCATTTCTATGTGCAGTCACTGACTTCTGTATGTTTCTTGAAAAATGAAGGGGTTTTTTTTCATTAAGTCATTGTAACAAAATCACAAAGCTCTCTCATTCTCCTTCCTCATGTCTTAAAAACATAAGCTTCTAAAAGCACTGTTCATTCCCCTTATACTGCTGTAATTTCAAAAGGTCCAATAACAGAGGGTCCACAAATGCAGGTCATTAAGTTTTTGAGTTAATTAACATCTGTTACTGCATTTTCCCCTTGCAACCAGAACAAAGACTGAGATAGAATCAGGACAAAATTTCCACAAGGAAGCCAACCTGTCCAGATTGGGAAGCAAAATCACTTGGGGAAAAAATATTCTTTAAAACACCTCTAACAAACAAAAAAATCCCCTTGACTTTTTCTGCCTAACAATAATGTTAACTCATTTAATAAGGCTCTGACATTTGCTTTCAGAATCACCTGGGACCTGAAAATAAAGCTTAGTGTGCAGCCTGCAGTCACACCTATTATTACAAAATCCAGAGCCCATTTCTGTATGCCACAGAGGAGTTTTTATATTCAGAGTTTCTCAGTGATCTGCTTTCTCCAGCACCTGTGATACCCTGGCAAAATCTCTCCGCAGCTGCAGAATGTGATTTTAGATATGCCTTCAGACAAGAGAGATTACATCCCACAGAAAACAGGACCAGGCAAATGCCTCTGAGCCACATAACATCAAGAAACAGGGCAAAAGTAGAATTAGGGGCCCATGACCTTCACTGATTAGAAACAGAAATAGTTGGGGTGCAAACACTCAGAGTAAGTTGCTTTCTTGGACTGAAACCAACTTGTTTAATAGAATCATTTTGACCATGAGGTGACACAAAGAATAGAATTTTATACCAGCAAACATCAACACCATGCATTATGTCAGGCTATTTCCTGACCATAACCACTGGATTTTGGACAGAAACTTCTAGTTCTGCTTACTGAACAGAAATTAAAGTGTAAGCTTGTAGTTTCAATGTAAGAATTAGATTATTATCATGGAATGGTCTGGGTTGGAAGGGATCTTAAAGATCATCCAGTTCCAACCCCCCTGACTGTGGCAGGGACATCTTTTAGGCCTGTCCTGGGTTGATGCTAAATTGTATCCCCAGTCGTCTGTTTAGCTCAGAAATCAGTTTTGTATCTTTCAAACTGGATCTGAGAGTGAAGGAGACACAGTGGAATGTCTGAGGCAGTTGTTTTCTAAACATAAAGATCAGAGTTTTCAGCTTTCCCTCACACACGGCCTGTGCTGTCTGCAGTGCGGACAGAGGGACAGAGCTCTCCTTTGCTTTTTGTTAGTTTTTGGCTGGCTGAGGCAGACAAGTTCTCAACACTGTGATTTTTTTTCCTTTTTCTTGGCACTGTTTGAACCTGCTCTGGTTAAACACCCAAAGGGCCCCAGGAGCTCCCACCTGTGTCCCACCGGGCCTGGCCTGGGCCCGGCCTTTCCCAGCCCTGAGGGACCGACAGCAACTGAGCCGAGCTACAGCCACGGGAGAGACTTTCTGAATTTGGCATCTCTGGGGGCACACAGAGGGTTTGTTGTTCGGTGTTGTTCATTTGTTGTGCTGGGGAGTGCTTTGACTGTTAATAAACAACTTTTTTCCACTTTCTTCCAAGGAAATTTTTTCTGTCCCGAACCAGCTGGGGGAGAGGGGTGGTTCAGATTCGTTTTTAAGAGGGACTCCATCCAGAGGTTTTTTTTCCCAAATTTGCCCTAAACCATAGTTGCTCAGAGCTCCATCCAGCCTGGATTCATGTTAAGATTGACCTTATCTCAATATGACATGAATAAAGAACCAGAGTTCAGAACCATTAGCTTGTTAAAACTGGTGAACATCCATTTTAAAAATCACATTTTATCCCTTATTCATCTATTTTGCATATTGTTTCCCAAATATTTCTCAGCTAGGCTTCCAGTTTAGAATAAATTTTGCTAATTATTTTTCTAGCTTAACAAACACTATGCCTCTACTAGACTCTTTCCCTTGTATCACTAACTTTGTTTTCGTCACACAATTATAGGAATAAAGGTTGATTGCTGGATTTTTATTCACAGGATGTATTAGACCATTAATTGCCTGGTGATCTAAAAGCCAGTGTAGTGTTTGGAGTTTATGAATCACTATAAGGTTATGATTAGAAGGACACGTGAAAAAGTCACTGATCACCATCAGATAGTGTCATTAGCATTCTCAGCTGGCTGCCACAAATTAAAAATGCAGGAACTTTAAAAGACCTCATATAAAGAGTGAAAGACAACAACAGGGTAAGTCTCCTCTGAATTTCCATCAGCAATTTCCATCTGACCTGCTGCCAGCCAAATCTGCTCTGAAACCTGGAGTGCCTCAGTGTCTGAACTCATCACCTCTGCTCGAAGAATCTGCAGCTGAAAGCAGCACGAAACCGCTGCACTGCTGCTGCTTTGGGGACCTGACCTAAGATTTCGACGCTTAAACACATCAACCTTTAAAGCTCTGTGTGGATACACCAGCTCCAGGTACCTTCCAACACTTCGGCACATACTCCCACAAAGCTGGAACTATTCCTGAACTCACACTGTGTAATATGTTTGGAGTAAGCAGAGAATAAATATACTTTGACAATTTCTGGTACTTTTAAATAGCTATAAAAATACACGAGGCTCTTTGACAAATGAATATTCTGTGGTTACCAAATCCAGCACACAGCTACTGACATTTTAGGACAAGTGTTGCCCTCAGTTAAACTTATTCTCTTGCTATTTCTGACTACTCACACATCAGAGCCATCTGTCATAACTGTTTGATGAGAAGTCTTGCACGTGAACTTTTTTTCTTCTCTCTCATCACTTCCTTCGAGTGTTTGCTGGGTCTTTCAACCCAACACCAAAATCTTTACAAAACCTTGAGAACTCAAGGGCAGCAAACACTGAGTGTTCAGTTCAGAGACTGGTTTTTTGGGTTCTTCCTGAAGGCAAACCAAAGTTTCTTTAAATTATGTGCCGTACCTTGAAACTATTAATATATACACCCATGGTTGTCTTGATTGAATTTTAGTGTTCAGACAATTCTTTCATACAATATGCACTACTTATTGAGTAGCATAGTATTCCATAAAAAATGTCTTTTGTGTAACACCTATATGTGCTAGAAAGGTTAATATGGTGCTTTATAACACACAGGCTGATGATAGGAAGTAAAAATGCTATTCTGAAAAGCAGAAATGTCAACACATCTCAAAAGACATTAAATGACAGAAAATTAAATGTTACCAACTGCTGAGTCTGAAGAAAGGCTTCTTGAAGTCAAGGGATGAAATAAAAAAATTTTTAAAAAGGGTAAAAATTGTATTTTAAAAGCATAATAATCTACTTAATGCAACTTAATAGAATGCTTTTAACACATATAAGCTTCTAAAAACACTGTTCATTTCCCTTATACTGCAATAATTTCAAAAGGTCGAGAAATAGAGAGTTCACAAACTCAGACCATTAACTTTTTGGGGCAGTTAGCATCTGAACTCCCACATCTTTTAGCAAAGTACAAAACTTCCAGAAGAACTTTATTTTTTAAGGGAATCCTTACTTTATATTCAATTTCAGAAATAGGGATGCACATGTGTATATAAGCAGACATACACACATTCATGCCTGTGCTGTGCACACTACATATGAATACAGATGTATTTATAGAGAAGAAACATCATCACAGTGAAAGTGTACATGTGTAGACACACAGGTCTGCAAATACATACCAGCAGGTATTTGTATAAAGTAACCTCCATTAAATCTGCCTGATGCAATCCTCAGAGTTTCAGGAGGATGATAGGGTTTTCTGGGATGTGGAAAGGAAGGTGGCAAAAGCCTTAGTTTCCTTTATGTACAAGAATGTGGGAATGACAAATACTTAAAACAAAAAGAAAACAAATATCAGTCTTCCAAAATCTAAAGATGACCTACAAGAAAGCTGGAGGGGGGACTTTTTACAAGGACAAGTAGTGACAGGACAAGAGGGAATGTCTTCAAACTAAAAGGTTTATATTAGGAGTGAAGAAGAAATTCTTCCCTATGAGTGTGGTGAGACCCTGGCACAGGCTACTCAGAAAAGCAGTGGCTTCCCCATCCCTGGAAGTGTTCAAGGCCAGGTTGGATGGAGCTTGGAGCAACCTGAGAGAATGGAAGGTGTCCCTGCTTTGATTATCTCTGAGGTCCTGTCCTGGTTTAGGGCAAATTTGGGGAGAGGGGAAGAAAGGAAAACAAACAAACCTCTAAATGAACCACCTCTCCCCTTAGCTGAATCGGGATAGGAAAATAAATTTCCTTGGTAGAAAGTGGAAAAAGTTGTTTATTTAACAGATAAAACACTCCCCAGCCCAACAAACGAAGGAACAACCCTGAACAACAAAAACCTCTCGCCGCTCCGCAGAGATGCCAGAAAGTCTCTCTCGTAGCTGTAGCTCGGTTTAGCTGCTGTCGGTTCCTCTGGTGGAAAGGCCAGGCCCAGGCCAGGCCCGGTGGCCAAGGGCTGAGCTCCTGGTGCCCTTTTGGGTGTTTAGTCCAGAGCAGGTAAAAAAAAAAAAGGTTCAAGAAAAAGAAAAAAAACGCAGTTCGGAGAACTTCTCTGCCTCGGCTAGCAAAAAAACTAACAAAAAACAAAGGAGAGCTCTCTTGTGCTGTCCACACCCTCCTAAAAGCACAGGCTGTGTGAGTCCGAAAAAAAAACTGCAGACCCTTATCTTTATGTTTTGAAAACAACTGCCTCAGGAATTCCAGTGTGTCTTCTTCACTCTCAGATCCAATTTTTAAAGGTACAACACTTATTTCTGAGCGAAACAGATGAATGGGGATACAATTTAGCATTAACCCAGGACAGGTCCTTTCCAATCCAAACCATTATCCAATTCTGTGAACCTCTAAATTAGCCCAAGCAAGAGAATGAGTAAATATAAAATGGGGAGACTTATTAACATCCTAGATTCCCCTAGTCCAGGTTTCAATTCCAATCCATTAGGAAGGTTTTGCAAAACTATGAATCCCCTAGGAAAAGGCAGTGTGTGTACTTTATCAGCCTCAGGAACCTGCAGCTGCAGTAACACCGCTATCCTCACCACCCTACCCATTCCCGAATTATCAGCATTAAATTCTGAGCTCCTCAGGTTTTCCTCTTGATGTTTTTAATCTAACATGTCCAAGGGCTAACATCTGTAGACAACAGCATAGCCCAAGGTATAAGCCTGCAAGGTAATGTAGAACACCAGCTGATACTCCCAAATTTTTCAGACATGATCCCACTGGGAGCAGAAGCACAGCAATAAGCGTTCAGTGAAAGCTGCAGAACATATTTATCACAGCTCATCACTGAAACTTAAAAGTTGCCAAATTTGCCCTGAGAAAAAGTCAGGAGTGGAGCTCATACAGGTACCTGAGAGGCAGGAATGTAGTAACCAGCAGACTGGATTTACAGAGGGAATTTTAACACTGCAGTCTTGAGGCCCTGGGCCACTTTCTGAAGCCAACTTTGAACCACACTCGGCCAAGAGAAGTTATCCTCTGATTCAATTTATTCATAATACTGAAAATTTTTTTCTCCAAATTGCATGCATCTCTGCAGTCAGCAGCGCTGATCAAGACAGACTTGTGAATTTGTTTTTGCTTTTTGTTGTTGGGGTTTTTTTTGAGAAAACGTGAGTGATATGGGCATTAGCAGGATAAGAAGAGCACAGTCCTGATTCTGTCAGCACAGGTTCATATAGAAAATACAAAATATGTTCTTCTGCAGTATAATTATGATGCTATAATGACTGCACTCCCATCAGACATCCAGGAAATGTAGAGGGCAATTTGGCCTTCTTCCTTTATGACTAAGTTAATCAACCCAAAAATCTCAGCCAAAGGGAAATTTATACTCACTTGCTCATATCAGAGCTCCAATAATGTGCATGGATATGTTTACCATACCATGATAGAAATAGAAGCAGAATACAGGGGAGAGACATGGAAGTGGAAAGGAAGAAAAAAGAGAGACAAACAACAAAGGTGACGTCTCTGCCTGATGTTACAAGTCATTATAATTGAAAATTATTGTAAACATTTGAAAGACATTTAATCAAGATATTTAATCAAATTTTTCATGATGTTGGACATTAGAGAAAATTTCATTTCTGCAAGACAAATAGAGTACGTGGCAGTATTTTTAGAGGCAGACAGAAACAATTTGAAGGGACACAGGCATGTATAAACACGGATGTCTGTGGAGATTCCAGACTAAGAATGGTATTTTAATCTCCTCTATTTCCCATCAAAAACCACAAGGCTGAACAATTCCAGAGAGTAATAGTTTTCTTTCTCCTTCTAGAAAAACACTATGAGAAAGCCCACTAAAGCACTAATAAACTTTTGAAGGACATAATAAAACGATTTTTTGCTTCTGTATGTTTCTTCCATCAAAAGTGTCTGGTTCAGACCCTGTGAGAGGGATGCTGGCAAGATTCCAGTCTAATTGTTATTTTCATGGACAACATTCACTTCTACTCAATAGTTTTAAATTAGATTTTTCATAACAACAGGTTATCCATTCTTTAAAAGCAACTTCTAGATGTTCAACTCACATAGCCCATGAGAAAACTGTAAAGGATTACAAAGGAAGAGCAGCAGCCATTCAATATTGGTGGTCAACGCCCTTCCCGTAATGTGAAGCCAGGAGGGATTACATGTCCACAGCTACCTTTCTAGGGAGAACATAAGGAAAACTTACTTCAAAATACTCTAATTAATCAGAGGTACTGCCCACAGGTGTAAGTATGTTTTGCTAAGATTAATGGTTTCTTATTTTCCTATTTACATTCAGACAATTATTAGCTTTAACAAATATTTGCCATTCAAGAGAGCAAATTTAGGGAAAAGAAACCAGAAACATATTACTAATGATACAGAAAGTTTCAAGAAAAACACTTCCAAAAGAGCAGACATAGGAGAAATTACTTATTTCTGGAAGAAAAGCAAACATTCAAAACAAACTAGCCAAGCAAAAAAAACCCAAAACAAACCCACATCATAAATGTGAAGCGTGTACAGAGCACAATCCTCAGGTCACAGACACACTTCCCAGAAGGCTCGGTGGATAAATGGATTCAGTTTACTAAAAATGTCCATTGTGAATGCACATATGTTTCTGTCATTGCTCAGGATTAACAACCTGCTCCTATTACACTGCCATCATGCTGAGTCTCGCTGAGTTAGGTGGATGGATTTCTCCTAAAACCTCTGAGCTGTTCACACGTACATGCACAGGTTTACAAAACAAACTTGTAGGTTCTACAGCAACCACCACTATTTTCCATAAATGAGATCTACTTTTTCAGAGTCTTTTAGTCTAGAGAAATTTAAATAGGCCACAGGAACTCACCCAAGTAATTGTGTCCTGGGCTGCAGCAGGTTGAGGGAGCTGGTTCAGCCCCTCTGCTCTGCTCTGGTGAGACCCCACCTGCAGTGCTGCATCCAGCTCTGGGATCCCAGCACAGGAAGGACAGGGAGCTGTTAGAGCCAGTCCAGAGGAGGGCACAAAGGTGTTTAGAGGGATGGAGCACCTCTGCTCTATGGCTAAGAAAGTCGGGGCTGTTCAGCCTGTAGAAGTGAAGGCTCCAGGGTGACCATACACTGCAGCCTCCCAGTGCCTAAAGGGACTGGGAGAGGGACCTTATACATGGGTATGTAGTGGCAGGATAAGGGTAGAGGGCTTGACACTGACAAGAGTGTTGGTTTAGATCAGGTATTAGGAAGAAATTCTTCCATGTGAGGGGGGTGAGGCCCTGGCACAGGCTTCCCAGAGAAACTGTGGCTGCCCCATCCCTGGAAGTGTCCAAGACCAGGCTGGACAGGGCTTGGAGCAACCTGGGATAGTGGAAGATGTCCTTGCCCACGGCAGAGGAATTGCAACAAGATAAGTTTTTAAGTCCCTTCCAACCCAGACCACTCGTGATTCTATGACACAGTTTTGGAAGACATCACAGCTTCAGTGTCTGAATCTGTGGAACAACAGATCCTTTGTGACCTCCTGCAAATTAAACCACTATGGCAATTAGATGTCAAAGTTACTCACATTGCTTATAAGTTATGGAGAAATTATTCCACAAATTCATCCATAGTGCAGACTCCAATAACCTCCAAGCAACCAGCATAATAGAAATAACTATCCCATCTTCCCCAGTATTTCGATACTCCTTTATAGCCTGCAGCACCTGCACAATCTTCCTCATTTACTGGGCACATTCCTGTTAAATTTTGATTCATTCTGCAACAATTACACTGGCTACGTGCAGCTCTAGTCCCAGGCAAATCCCTGTTTATCACATTAACACCAGGCTGGGAAATTCCATCACTACCCTCACAGCTCCTAAGGATGGGGCTGTGGTTATTCTCCATCCTCCAGCAGGGGTGCAACAGCTGGGGAAGGCACATGCTGAATGTATTAAAGCCCAAATCAACATCTGCTTTCCAAGACCCTTGTAAGTCCTCCAGTTCCTTCAGAGGCTGGAGATCTTCTACATCTACCTACCAAAGCAATGTAAAAGCAGCTGCAACAGACTTATTACTACTACTCTGATTAACAGAAAAGCTATACTTCCTGCCAAAGATCTCTTGTAATAGAACAACCAACTCTGCCCAACAAATTAATCTTTCATTGGTTTGGGTTTCTTTTTTAGCTCTGTGCCACACCATCTGGTTTGCTTAAAGCAATGAGCTGTTGAATTAGATAACATGTTTTTAATAAGTCAGTCTAGTAGAGCAGTTTTGAATGGCTTCACGATGTCTAAATTGCCTGTAGAGTAACATTAATACTAAGTGGCAAATACATGGATTTATGATTCTGTTGAGTCCACAAGTGACAAATACACATTTTCTCAGCATAGCTATCAGCTTCTAATCAGGTTTTAATTAGTCCTAAATAAAATTGCATATTTGGACAGCATTAGGGATTATTTTAGGCAAATTATAGGTTAACAAGAATAAATCCTCCACCTGAAATCAGGGCTAAACTGAATGCACAAATAGAAAGGCAAAGTCTGGCTAGTGGTGAGAAAGAATTTTTGCTACAGAACAGAAAGTCTCTTAAACTTTACTCAGACTTTTACTGATCCCGAGACAAAAATCCATGAAGTTTTAACCCTGCAGCACCAGGAACCCCAAATGCTGCAGGATGCCTCCCCACGAGTCCTATCAGTAAGATAGCAAGACCTAAGGAGGAGAGGTGTCAGGTTCTCTGGTGTTTTGCAGAAATTCCCCGAGCTAGCAAAGTCCTTTTCCAGGCCCGAGATGTCAGAAAAGAGCAGAAACTCTTCAGGTCTCGTGTTCAAGGCTGTTTATTTGCTCTTATCTAAAACATTTTCTTTCTGCCCTGCTGAGCTCCTTCCAGCGAGACAGTCGAAGGCCTTCTCCCCCCTCAGAGGCGGTGTTTATCTTTATACTAAAAGTTACGTACAGATTATTTACTAATTGTCTCCAATACCTATTCTCTACATTAGACAGTCAGTTTCTACTCTAAACCAATCAGTTATGTCACCGAGAAGATGGAGAGAAGAAGAAAAAGAAGGAAGAAACCCAAAAGCCACAAGGTTCCTCCATCTTGGCAATACCCACCCCCCTGTACCAAAACCCAAAAACTACTTTTACACCCTGTAACAAACTCACTACTGCTTTATTTAAACTCCTGTGACCTGTATTTCTTCTTTTAAGGTTGGCAATCGTTCCCACAGGCTAAAATCCAAACCACAGGTGTTTTGGGCTGTGTGCCAGGGTCTCTGAGACCCCTGCCAGGGTTCCTGAGTCTCCAGGGCAGTCAGAGGCAAATCTCATGTTCCCACAGAGAGGCTCTCAGATAAATGGAGTGGCTCTACCATCCAGGGGTCCTGGGCGACTGAGCTGCAGCTCAGGACTTGGAACAGAAATGTGCTCCAGGAGCTCTGTGGAACAGGTGTGGCCTCATCGTGTCACCAAAGGGCAGAGTCATGCCCACTCTGACTGGGAGCCCCAGTGCTAGACTTTACTGGCACGGAAACACAGTACACTTAATTCCAAAACTCCTCTGAAAGCAACCGGAGATGCTGCAATTGACACAGGCTCCCTCCAAACACAGTAGCATATCAAAATTATCTTTTGAATAGTCAAGGAAAGTATTTTTACGTTTTCTGTATAGTTTTCCATGAAGTTTTCATCTTTTTTTTTTCAGGCAGGGGGCCAGTTATAGGGTTTTTTTCAGCCTAAACATTTAGCATGGATTTACATAAAGAAGCACTTCGAGGGAACACAGGGCTACTTTAAAAGTTGGACGTGCTTTGTACTATGTGATGTATTAGAAAAAAAATAAGTAACTACAAAGACATTAAAAGAATCAATGAAAATGCAATAAAGAAAAATGCTTCATTTCCAGAAGCCAAGAAAATCTGCATGACTTGTAAATCAATGAAGTATTTATTCACGAAAGTGAGATTTCTTTTACAGCACAGTACAGAAAAAATACACGTAAAACTTAAATGTCAAAATATACCAAACAATACCAAAATACAGCCAACTAAATATTTAGATTAATCAATTAAGTCTACAAAATATTTTATAGCTCAATACACTTTAACAAAAACCAACTTGCTTTCAACAACTGGGCAGGTTAATGGTTTGCTAACCTGTACAAGCAATGTCACTCAAACAATTTAATAGAAAAGGCAAATGTCACCAAACCATGCTAAGTTTCACACCATAAGCACTTAGATTACTTACTGGCCCACCACATCTAATGGCACCAGGAACAATCTGCACAAATCCAATCTTCTTTGCATCTCTCTTTGCTCTCTCACCTCTGCCAAACTGCGCAATTCCTAAAGCATCCTGGCTTAGAGGCTGAGCAAGCAACGCTCACGTCAGCTGACTCCAGAGAACTCCAGGAGCTCTGCAGGCTGTGTCACTCCCCACAGGGTCAGTGTGATGCATCCTCATCTCCTAAACCTTTACTCTGTTGGAGTATGGAAGGGCTGTGCTTGCTTCCTGTTGACTGCAGTGAGCAGAGCACTGGCTGTGCTCTAACATAAGATCTAGACAGAGGCAATGGGAAAATCCTCAGGACTTGCCAAAGGGAAAACCCCGGGATCTTGGTGGTCACCAAGCTTGTCCTCACAGCCAAGGTGTACCCTGGGCTGCATGACAGCCAGCAGGCCAAGGGAGGACTGCACAAAGTCCCTGCCAACCTCAGCCATCCTGTGATCCCCTTCTAGGACTGATCAGCTTCCGAAAGAAACCATTTGTGTTTTCTTTAGAAAAAAATCTCAGTGCCATGGCTGGAAATTCCAGAATGAATCCATCTATTTTTAACTAACAGTTAAGTATTTGCAATCAAAATGTCGTCCATTACCCTCTCTAAGGAGAAAATTCAGTTGGGATTTACAGTCCATGCTGTGAGGATGTTAAGTGAGTGCAACAGACTGTGACAGACTATGAAAACAGGGAAGACAAAAAAATGTGTACAGAAAAGGTGAGAGAAAAAGCAATAGAGTATTGAATGCTTTGGTTAGAAGGAAAATCCTGGTCTCCCTAGATTTGATGGAAGAATTAAAACTAAATGAGTTTGCTGGGCTTGCAATGAAGTTCCTCAAGAGAATTCATTTCACAATATATAAAAAAATATTCTAAGGTATACAATCCATCTGGAGCAAATTCCATGCATACCAACATCAATTTCTAAGGATTACAAAAGCCAAAGTACTATGACCTACTGCATTCCAGAAATACTCTTCCTTCTATTGTGTCAAAGAATTTCACTATTAAATTTGCGGATCAAGTTTAGACATAACATAACTCTGCCAATTGCTTAAAATAACTCTAACTTAAATATTTAATGTATATTAGAAGTATCAAATAAAATAATCAAAGTAGAAATCACAAATTTTCTTTAAATTGTGTTTCATATCAAGTAAAAAAGTTAACAAGCTCAGTCCTGAAATTTATTTATTTCACTCAGGCTGCTAAATCATAAGAAAACTCCCAAGGGAGCCTGGAATTGAACAAAGGGGAGATGAAGGAATAAACCCATGGCTGAGAGAACAATAATGGAAAGAGAGAAGTAACTTATATTTCCTGTATCTAATGAGAACTCAAATAGAGAATATAACTTCACAGCAACACAGACCTATTGATGAAACCAAAATATCATTGAGCTGGGCCAAAGGAATGTCTCAGAAATGTGTTACAACAGCACAGAAGCTCATAACACTTCCAAGCAAAAGACAAATAAATCCTTTTTTTAAGAAAATACAGTCTTGGGGAAATAACGACTTAGTAAATCATAATCCTTGGATCTGGATTTCTCTTAACTCCTCAAGTACTTAAAATTCAGATACCATTAGGAAATATTTGTCCTTTGTGATCCTTCCCCCTTCTCAGACAAGATTTAGTACACCTGACTTTAAGGATGCTCAGAATCTAAATATTGTTATGAGTAAATTTAATCAAACTTTATGAACTGATTCTCCATAACTAAAAGATCACTAAGAGTTTAAATCACCATCTTTAGCCACTACAGATCACCTAAACATCAATTCCTGTTTTGTTCTAAGCTGTCAAAACATTCAGGTGAAATCCGGATGCATTTGGATTTCAGACCTGCAATAAAAATGGAACCAAAATTCACAGAACTAAAAATTCTGTGAGCAACGGAGGGGGAAAATTTGAAATACACTGCTGACAACAGTTCACATCAATAAATGAACTCACAGAGAAATGTTGTGAAGTATATTAGAATAAGAACTCTCATGGACCTTTACAAGCCCAGATCCTAAATCATCCTTGTGAATTGCCATGGATACCAGCTCCAGAAATGCAATGTAGATGAAGAGAAGGAATTCTCAAAGAATGAAACAATCTTTAGTCTGTTATCAAATTCTGCCTAATCTTTAGAAATGCAGATGTGCCGACAAGGCAACACCACAGCCATTTTTGTTCTGGCTTATCACTTACTTTTAAAGCACACTGTCTAGCAGTTCCACATCATAAATAATTCAAGGGAAAGCCAAGTTTCAAACCTCTTGTGTTTTGAGTTCAAAATAGAGGAGTTAAAAAGAAAAGCTTGCTTTTTAATATTGCCAAGTCCTCACAAACAAACGCACCACCCCCATAGTCTTACAGTTCTCCTAGCAAAACCCAACATGCAGCACCCTTAGGTGTGCTGTGTATGTGCAGACAATATTACAGAAGCACTAAAATTGAATCGTTTTAATTGTACTTTCAGCCATCCAGTATTTTACAATTAATTTCATTTCTAATTTAAGACTTTTCCACAGGTACTTTAGTGCTGTGGAGTGACATAAATCTAACAATACAAACATCTACGTTAACATTCTATTGAAATTCAGTAGAAATAACAACAGAAAACACCCAGGCTTACAAAACACTGCAATCCCTAAAAGCTACCACAAGTGTTGCAATAATGACTGTTACTTTGGTTTTGAAGGAGGCAGACGAGCAAGAAACACTTTGGTAGCAACTATTTCTGGGCAAAAGAAGAACCCTGATGCTGTTTTTTTCTGCCCTTAAATTTCACTTCAAGCTACAGAAGAAATAGTTCAATTATGCCCTTGACAATTAAGAAGGGGATAACAAAAGTCCGCTTATTTTGCAGGACTTGGATGATATATTTATCACTACACATAGTTTGTATTTCTGTTCGCATTCAGTGCGCTACTCAAAACATGCAATTATATACCAGAGCTATAATTTGCAGATGTCCCCACTTCTACTGAACACAAAGGAATTAACTGCCTTTTTCTAAATAGAATAAAAACTTTGGATATAGGTCGTCACACAGCTCTAAGAATGTTAATAATGTTACCAATAAAATACAGTATTACACAAAATTATATCGGTGGTAAATTTTTCATGTCACACAAATAATTCATGAGAAGACTGCCAGTGCAATTCAGTAACTTTATATATTCAGCCACAGCCAGTGTCTTTCCAAAATGAAGTAAAACTACCAAAAACATTCAGAATACAGAACTATGTTTTGCATGGGTATTGGTTATACTCTAACTCCTCCTACAAGCTACTGCAAACACATCCTCCAGGAGCTGAATTTATGGAGTGTCTGACTATGCAAAATCTGCTGGGCAGATTCTGCCATCTGAGACTTTACTTGAAGCATACCAGAATTCAGGACTTGCACCATTTTTAAAGGATAAAGATTGAAATGGCCCTCCTGTGGAACCTCAAACCAGCTCATCACACGTCATCCACACCAGCCCAGTGTTGAGTGGGCTGAAGTTACCTCAAAGTGCAGCATCAGTGTGGATCAGCAACACTTTCCCTTCAGGACGTGATGGGCACTGACTCCTGGAGGAGCCATCCCTCCACCAAGCCTTCTTCCCTTCTGCTTACTTCAGGCACTTAGCAATTGGCTCACTCTCGGGTTTGCAAGGTCAAGTGCTCGGTTAGCAGCCTCTCTCTGGCTGCACTGGATCACTTGGAATCGTTCCCTGAGAAATAGCAGACTCAAGGGCTTACAGCATTTCTGCACTGGAGTTTTTCTCATCATTTCTTGAGTCCTTTATAGCATTCATCTGCTCCCTGCCATGGCAGGCTCTGCAGTCTTTGTGTAACATCCCCTTTTCAGCCCTGTTACACAGCTTTTCTTAATTCCACTTGCACCTGCCCCTCCACCCAGGCAAATCCCATGACAGCCCTGAACTGGGGCTTTCTGATTTCACTTTTATTTCTGAATCACAAAGGACAAAACAATTTTACCTTTCTCAATAGTGAGGCTCCTAATTCTTCATCTTAATTAGTCCATCATATACCAAGGGTCCAGCTATTTAATAAAGTAACTGTTTAGTGTGGGGGAGTTTTATTAACTTTTAACTAGCAACTAAGATCTGTACACAGGCTGTGAGACATTTAATACATCTACACATACAAGGAAGGCCAATGTGACAGAGACACACAGTGACAGGTACCAATGCCTACATCTGGGCTTTTCACATTGCCCAGGTCTCAAATATGTTGAATATTCAGCTCTTGAGGGTGAATTTGCCAGTAACTAGGATTTTTTCCACAATGTGTCATTCAGCTTTAGTTTCTATTGCTGTTCTGAGAAACTGATACAAAGAATGGGATCAAATGAAATCACAACCAACCACCTCCAAGTGTTAAAAACTACCCAGCTTCCATCAATAACGCCTCCCAGGTGCCTCCAGTTTGCTCTCCAGGCACAATTACTCAACCATTATTTAGTCCTGGTAGTATTGCATAATTTCTTTTCCCTACTATCCCAAAAGCATTTAAGAAATAACAAATTTGACTCCCCTCTGCCCTTCTCACTGAGAAGACTCATGCCAGGAGGCATTTTGGTACACAATCACGTCTCAGGTGTCACAAACCCCAGCTGTCTCTGCTCACATGATGCAGCGGGACGTGAGAGGCTTTGGATCATCTTTGCTCTTTCTCCTGGAGGGGACCTGACCCTAAAGCTCCAGGTGTCTGTGCTTTATAAGGAATCAGTCAAGCACTCCTCTGGCTCATCACGCTCCTTCTCTGAGCACCTCGCTCTGCCTCTCTGTGACATTGAAGATGTCAGGCCCCCCTCAGGTGGCAGACAAACAGGAGAATGCAGCACAAAATCAGTGTCTGTGGTGCTGTTCTTGCTGCTGACCACCCTTTCCCTGCGATTTAATCTTGGTGCCTCCATTCTCCTCTGCAAGAGGCAAACTATTGCCACAGCTCCCAGCCACGCTGTGAAATGGATGCTTTGTGGAGCACAGCCCTGCAGCACCTGGCTATGGAAAAACCTACCCAGCTCCTGTTCTTCCAGACAAAATGACTCCTTATTCCAAAATATAACACCTTTTATGACCAGAAGCAGAAAGATCTTCTGGCTGGGTTCTCAGCCTGCTAGCACAGTTCCTCTCAGGAGGAATCATTATTCAACCCAGCAGAGGACATATTGACCTAAACAGCTCTGACAATTACTCTACCACTTCATACTGTGTAAGGAAATGCTTCCAAATACACATTCGTGGTGGCAGGAAGGTTGTTAAATGGACATCTTCGTTTTTGCCATTTTGCTGGAGTGAGCTGAGACAGCAGATGTACCATTGCAAAGAGGGGCATAAAAAATACCCTGCCATTATGCACCATTTATTAGTTTGGAATGCCACACTTTCATCCTCACTTTTTTAAAGCTTCTTTCTCAGGGAACAGGTTATAAATGCTGCCACTGAGCTACTGAAAAACACTGGAGATTAACCTTGCTTTATTCCAGTGACTTGCAAGTTTCCAAATAGCTTGTTTCCCAGTAGTTGTGGACAGCAGCATAAACACAAGTAAAAAGGAGGATTTTTGAAAGGAGAAAAGTCTTTAGCAAGAAAAAAGAGCTAAACACCCTGGAGAGAAAATAAATATTGTAGTATGAAAGGCCGGTTAGAAATCTTCATTTCAGTACAGCAGAACACTTTATTTTGGATAAATTGTTTCCCAAAGAATGAGTCTGGAGCAAGAAACATCCCATCATTCCTGATCTACACGCTCTGTACATGTGAATCCAGCTGAACACCAGGTAAACCAACTGAAAACCAACAAACAGCTAATAGTATAAAAGGTGGTTGCAAACTATTATTGAGTTTCTGTTGTAAACTACTATTTAATTTCCCCAATACTTTCCAAATTTTTCCCCAAACACATTTTTTTCCTGCTAATGCTTTAGACAGAGGACATCTTATGAAAAGCCACAGCAGAAAAGGTTCTAAGAGATGTGTAAAACTGTTTTTTGCAAACAAAGTGAAAGGAAACTAAGTTACTTCGTCCACTTCAAAAGAGAAATGTATTAAATTTCTTTCAGTGGACAACTTTAATTATTTTGCAGTTTAGGCTGGCAATTGAACCTTTATGACGGCTTTACCCTGGTGTTAAGATGAGCTTCATGCCATCCCATGAGATTTAAAAAAAAATATGAAAGCAATAGAAAAAATGAAACCAAAAGATACCCATAAAAGCACATTTCATGTGCATCTCCAATATGCTCATTGGTATCAGCAGCTAATTCTCTGAAGATGCCTTGTACAGGGTAAACGTAAAGGTGACAATATGGAGGAGGAAAACTCTTATTTGTAAAAGAACACTAAAGAGAACAAAAAAAGGCCAGGAAGAATTCAATCAACATCTTGGCCCCTAATTCCAATAGAGCAACGTACAGAGTGCTGAACATCTGCCTGAAGAATGACTGATTGCAATCCTGCCCCAGTGCTGTGTGTGAGCAAGGGCCGGGAAGGAGTGGTTCTGCACGAGCACCCTCCACCAGAACACACACACACACTGAAAGTCTGAGCCCAACACGCAGGGGCCTGAGGTCACTGCAGGTAGGACTGTAAAATAGTCAGGGTTTATTTGTCTCGGAGTTGAAAGCCACGATCTCACTCAGCAGCTGTGCCTACCGCTGTACGAGGATGCTGATGAAAACAGCCTGGGTTTGTGAGAGAATCTCGCCTGTGATCAGTGTGGATTTTCCTGAGCATGCAGAGCCATGGGAAGAAAGAAGCTTTTGTACTTCTGGATGATAGGAAAGGCTGTGCTGCAAATCTGATTCTGCTAACCTCTACTTTCTGGATGCCTGGGCACAGTTAATGCTCTCAGCACAAAAATGTGGAAGTAAGAAACTCATCTTAATTTGAGCACATTCTTTTAATGTTCCAAGGTAAAATGACTAGGCTTTGTTTTTACGTCAAGGTACTGCTGTAAAATTTACCCAATCCCCATAATCAATCAAGTTTCATTCATCTTTCCTTTTCCGGAAACAAAGCACTGAGATGTGGAAGACACATCCTAGGCAGACAGATCTTCAATTACTACTGCAGCAGAGTGCAGCAGCTCAGGGTTTCCAGCCCTTAGTCAGCACTGAGCTACTCTGCAATCCAGAGATAATACTGACAGTGCTCTGAGAACATCTAATGGCAATGCAGCACCTCTTCTTACAAAATTTATATTCATTAGTTTTAGGGTGCTCTTAATTGGTCAAAGCAGAGGTGATGGTTGGGTGGATTCCTCACCAAACTGTGCGCAGTTAAACACGCCTCTGAGAAATTCACTAAAACTGACATTTGGTGCCAGCAATGCAGACTGAAGTCAGAAGCTGTGAATTCCTTAAATTTACTGCAGGATATAAAGGGGAGATCAGGTAGCACTGATAAATCTTGAGGGCTGCCACAAAGCCCCAGTCAGATGTCATGAGCTATAATCTTACAGAGAGGGCAACTCGGAGTAATTCTTTCTGGTGTTAGTTGCACTGTCAGGAGTCATTTTTGCTGCAGAGTTTCACCTCCCTGTAGGCACAGGGAGCTCAGGGAGCAGCTGGCTTGCACCTGGGACAGAGCTTTCCAGGTACCCTGTGCAAGGCCAAGGTGCTGGTCCTCAGGATGTTACAGGTCTAACAAAAGCAGAAAGAAAAGAAATATTTCTCAAACAGAAATGAAGCACTGACTCAGTATCTGTAAAGTCCTGCCATGACTATCTGTCATGCACAAAATGAAATTAATTCGGTGCTTTGCAGCAGTTCTCACAGGATAACAGTTATTCCTCTTCACATCCTCTCTGCCTTTTTAAACCACACTTTCTCATCTAACTTTATTTAAGAAAAAGGAGGAAATTAATTACATCTCAAGTAATTAGAAATTTAAAATCCTTTAATTCACTTCTCTCAGACACACAGCTTTAGAATATATTAAGATGTTAGGTCTAATACTCTGCTCAGAAGCCTGAGAGACTAATTTATTTTGATGGAAGGCACACATGCCTCTGAAAGCAAACACAGCCATTAACTCCTTTAATTCCTCCCCATCACAAATGATATATTTTGTTATTTAACTACTGAATCGTTAAAAAAAAATCGTAAGACAGGTTCCAGCAGAGTCAAACCCAGGGATGTGAGAGATGCAGGCTCACAGGCTGCCTTGGCCCAGCGTGGCCCTCCCACCCTGGCAGGCAGCAGTAAAACACACTGCAGTGTTTACAGCCCTGCCCAGGAACACGTCTGCAGGCTGGCTGAGCGTGTCCCAGCAGACTGAGCTCTTCCCAGGCATAAACACTGCTAGACATCTCTGATTCAAAGCACCATGAGAAATTTGGCTCAATGTTTTACAAACAACAAGCTTGGAACATTTAATTGACCTTGAGTTGCACGAATTATGTCAGTTTACAGAAATATTACCTTTAAATGTAATTTCTGTACTTACTGCAGATAAAAAAGCACACTAAAATATGATGCACTTATGTTTTAATAACCCTAACACTCTTGACAAAACAAGTAGCAAATGCACACATAATTTGATGCCGTGTTGCTAAACTAAACTGATGTTGAATTCCAGCTCCAGCACGGAATGCAAGTTAACACACTGGACAAGCTGAATTCCTGGGGTGTCCCAGGAAGGCATTGCCAAGGCACAGTGCAGCACTCGGAGGAAGACACTAACATCAGCTTTTACACTGCAACATTTCACACCAGACCCACCCCTGGGCACGCTGGCTGTGTTAGATGGCTGGGCCTGAGGGCTACATTAAGCCAATGGTCACAATCTGTTCTCCTAATCTAGAAGATTGAGAACACATCCCAGTGATTACTGGAATATTATAATACTTTTTGCTGATATTCTAAGTGCTATCTGGCATGATAGCCTGCAGTAGATAACTTGAATTTTAGAAGATCACCTATATAAATATTAAATAATATAGAAATGTATGTGTGTGTAGGCAGCAAAACAAATGGGAGTTGGAAAGGTCAGAAAAAATATTTTAGAGAGGAAATGTTGGTATCTCCTTAAAGTTATCTGTGGAAAGAACTGCAATATTCCCATACCCAAAAACTGAATTTCAAAGTAGCACCCGCAGTGCACTAAAATGGAACAGTCCTCAGTAAATATTTATTTCACAAGTCACCTATAAAAAGCCTATAATGAATTTTTTCTGAGGCTTTATTACAATAGATTGGCAAGAGTTTAAATTATTTTTTTTTAAGCAACGCAAAGCAGACAAAGAAGCCTAAAGATGATGAAAATCTGAAGGCACAAGAGGACACTTCTTTAGAAGCCTGAAGATTAAGAGCTTGTTATGCTGCAAAGCAATTAACACACTTGAACTTAAGCAGGGGATAATTTCTTCCAGAGGTGGAAGAAAGGTGGACAGAGGACGCATGGTTAATAATTATCCTAATCTACTTTCCCCGTTCCCACACCGAGGTTTTTAAGCGAATGGGATTTAGCAGCAAAGCAGGATAATTTGAGCCTGTGTACAGAGGATGATGCTGAAGAGGTTTTTGCTACGTGCACTCACTCAGGGCTGCCTCCCTAGAGCTCTGTGTCCCTTTTCCATGTGCAGTGTCCATCTCCCCTTCAGAGAGGAGCTGGCACCCAGTAATGTGGCAGAAACGTGCTGGGCTCTGTCAGCACTGGGCAAAACACAGAGGGAGGGTTGGAAATGTTCCATCCAATCCAGCACTTGCTAGACACTACCAGCAGGTTACCCCAAAAGGGCTGTCAAACTAGAACTGTGCCTAAAGCTTTCAGGAAAATGGATGTGAGAGACTTACAGCCAAAAGTTACAAGGCAAGACCTTTTTCGGGGGAGAAGCTTGAGGAGTTCCCTCATGACTGAGCGAGCACTACGAGCAGGAGGACAGGATGCACATACGAAAGGTGAGATGTTTAGAGTGTGTCCCTTTGTGAGACCCTGCTTCATTCTTCATCCTGAAAGCACCACACCACAGAGTGGGATTAGGGGTACATTTTTGTACCCTGAATTTCCACATTATACACCAATTTATACCATATTATGTTACCACATTTGTAATAATTCCACACCAACAGCACCCACCAGAGACACTGCTGGTAGCAGCTTGAAGCAGTAACTTGGGAAATGTCTGCAGTCTGTTTTGTCAGGGTGAGCGGTAAAACACTCACCTTGGCATTGCTTGGGATGCTGTTAAAGGCTCAAACACATCTTAAAATCATCACAAAGATCTGTATTGGCATTCAAAGGGAAAAAAGCATGCCCTGAGAGATAAGTACCCGTGTTTGCCATGAGCTATGCAATCCCATGACAGATGTAGCAGCAATCCCCTTGGATACACTGACTGCAGAAAAGGTCTGCCAAAAGCCACATAGGCTGATGAAAAATAATTTGTCACAGCTGGTCATAGCTGGGGGAGGGGAATCAGATTAGAAAAGTCATGCTGTGTTAAGAGAAAATGGCAAGAAATTAAAAAATTACAAGTGTGAACAAATGGCATCTTTCCAAAAGATTTTAGTGCTGTTTGAAAATAATCCAAGTACAAATATTTGACGGAAAAGAGAACCATTTTCAGAAAATATCATAAAGTTATTTAGGTTGGAATAGACATCTAAGATCATCGAGTCCAATCAGTAACCTAACTCTGCCAAGTCCACCACTAACCCATGTCCACAGATGCCACAGCTTTGCTTCTTGTAAGGCTCTTCAGGGATGGTGACCTCACCATTTCCCTGTTCTACTGCTTGACAATCCTCTTGGAGAAGAAGTTTTTCCTAATAACAACCCTCTCCAGGCACAACCAGAGCCCTTTTGCTCTCATCATGTCACTTTTTTCCTGGGAAAAGACTGGCACCCACCTGGCTCCACCCTCCTGTCAGGGAGTTTTAGGAAGTGAGAAGTTCCTCCCTGAGCTGTTCTCCAGGCTGAGCCCCTTTCCCATCTCTCTCAGCCACTCCTGGTGCTCCAGACCCTTCCCCAGCTCCATTCCCTTCCTGGACACACTCCAGCACCTCAGTGTCTTTCTCTAGTGAGGAGCCCAGACCTGAACACAGGATTTGGGATGTGCAGCCTCAGAAGTGCCCAGGGGACAATCACTGCCCTGGTTCTGCTGGTCACACTCTTGCTGAGGATGGTTATTTTGAAGGTTTGCTACCTACATGCCAACAATAACATCCTTCACCTTCCCACAGGGCCACACAGCTCTGCCCAGGCAGGGGCTGACACACACAGCTGGGGGTTCGGCCTCTGCAGATCATGGAGAGATAAAAAATATTCAGGACAACTTAAACAGGTATTTTTGGTGGATTATCTACACTGCAATTTCTACTTTTATTCCTGCATGTAAAAAAAAAAAGCCTATAGTTAAACCAGAATTCCATATGGGAAGTACAAGAAACTAAAATTTACAAACTTTCAATCATATACAGATCATTAAAAACCTAGCAGAATGAAACCTCTAGACAACACACTGCACACAATCTTCTTCCTGTGAGCTGTCTTACCATCATTCCTATCAGTATTTACATCTTGATAGCTAATATCCACAGGAACCTTGAAAATTCTTTGGGCTCTGCATCTGTCATCTGTCATGAAAAATAGCTTTCAAATACCTGGCATATTAGTATCAAGAAGGATCCTCGTAGTCTGAATGTATCAAATCCAGGAAAGGTGCAGAAAGACCAAAGGAAAACCAAACATGGAAGAGGATCAAGTTCAAACAGGCTATTTATTGAAGGCTTTCTGATGCCTTGTAATGCTAGTGTTCCCTGAGCTGCTAAAGAGATGTTTCTAACATAGCAATGTTAGAGGCAGCATTATATCAAAACAAGACAGGGAACAGTAAACACACAGATAGGAAATTAGGGCAAGAAATGCTTTGAAAATGCAGATATTCTCCTTCTGTAAAGGAAAAGAAGCAAGAGATGGAAAATCAGGAGGCCAGGCTTTCTAGAAAAGTAGAGAAACTTGAGTAGCAGAACCATATCAAAGATTTTCAGTATTTGTCAATTATGTTTTCTTTCTCTGTGAAGTTGTACAGAAGGACAGAGGTTGCCTTTCTCCCTCTTACTAGAAATCAAACAAGAGGATACATTTACAACAATTAAAAACCTCAGCACCTGGCTGAGGACTCATGCAATGAGCAGATACCCAGCTGAAAGAGAAAAATCCTCCCCTGAGAGAGTACTTTGGGTTCAAATGTATACACAGACTTCTACACAGATAACTGCAGTAACTTAAAATATGCAAGAATGTGAAAAATTACCAGTTTCCCTGCTAATATAAAAATTTACAGGTCACTAACTTGAATACTTTTCCTGTAGTAAAGAAAATTCAGTAAGATATGCTTGACAAATGCAGTCTCTTAAGTAAAAGGATAAGGATCCATCAAAGTAAGTCCAGACTAAAAAGTCTTTAAAAATAGTAATATACTTCATTTTTGTCATGTATTGACAAAAAACATACCCTAAGAAAATACTGGAGTTATCAAAAATCTGTATCTTCAAAATCTGTTGTGCCAGCAGTCTATTTTCAGACCAGTTTTGATAATTTTTGTTCTTATGAAAGAAAGATTCACTCACTTCCAATTAAATTTTAGAAAACTGTGAGGAATCCTTTATGGCAAAACTTCATAAGCATTCCTAATAAATATATAAAAATTTGGAGTTACTTTTAGTTTGTTTAATTGTTTTCTTAATGGTTTACCCTTGGGGAGTGGGGCAAATTCCTCAAGAGTGCCAAAAGAATCTTTGCATCTCCAAGCCAATAAACTTTTCTGAAACAGTCTTGTTAGCAAAAAAAGATGCTTGGGGGTTTGTTTGTCTGTTTAGGAAGCTTTTCTGTGCAATCTACAAGCAAGAATACAATGACAACAGACATTATGAGAACTTAATATACTAAATTAATTTTTATATGCTAAATAGTAGAAGAATCAATACAAAAAATACATAGACAAGAGCTAAGTTGGACTCTGTAGTCAATTCCCACATGATTAATGCAACTCCACAATGTTGGGGCCTACGAACTGTTTATTTAAAAAAAATTGTAAAAATTTCACTCAAGAAAACTGACTTGTTAAGTCAACAAAAATTTTTGTGGGCAAAATCTGTGTGTGCCAACAGCCTGAGACTTGTAACACAGACTTCAAGTGAGCTGCAGCAAAAAGGGAAGCAAACCAAATCTGGAACTGCACACGATGCAAATTGAGAGATGAACAGTGTGTTATTAATTTTCTCAATAGCTTTTCCATAGTGCTTCATGCTAATACATTAACCTTCACTTCATTCCTCAGAGGTGTTCTGTTAATCCCAGTTTGCTGACAAGAAATTAAAGCACAGAAATATTAAGTCCAGCAGCATAAAAACAAAAGAAAAAACACAGAAAAAAAGCTCCACAAATCAATAAGCAAAACACAAAACAAACAAACAAAAAAAGCCGCTGCTTATTTGAGGACCCAGACATAGATGCTTAAACATTGATTTTCATTTTTTACCTCTTGGAAGTGTAATCTTCTTATGGCAGTCATGACTACCCTATTTTTGTACATATTCATGGAGTAAATATAAGCATATTCCTACACAGATGTTTGTTGACCTTCTTTTTTAATTAAAAATTCTGTTTGCTTTTATGCTTAGGCACCCGTCCTGCAGTCACTGAATTCTTGCTGCAGTCATTCACCCGGCCTATCACCAAACCCAGGATTCTCCCTATCACAATGCAATCCCTGGAAGGAAGAGCCAAAGATCCTTGCTGTACACAAGGAACGTGCCAGAGGCATATTGAACCCAGTGCTGCACTTCCAATTCAACTGCAAAACTCCAAGAATTCCCTTTTAAAATAAAAAACAACAAACCAAATGTCACTGCCAAATGTAAACCAGAAGATTTAGACTTTTGTATTACTTCACAGAAACTTGGGAATAACAGCTGCAGCTTCATATATAAAGATCAAGGTGTTCAAGACACTGTCTCTGAATTTTCGATTAAAAACCCATCTCAGTAATCCCAAATATATGTGGGTATCTTCTTTAGGATTTGCATATTATGAAATGACATAGAGAAGGTGAAAAGGAATGTTTAGTTTCTTCCACTATGAAAAATTTAGTTTCTTCCACCTGGAAGCCTGAGGTGGCAGGTTTGAGACCATAGGCAGGTATTTTCTGGGACTGCTTGTGACAGAACTTTTTGGGTACAGGTTTAAGAACAGCTAGAAAATATAGGGGCTGAGGGGAGGCAGAAATAAATCACTCGGGGAAACTGAATGAAGATGAGTCATGCCCTAAGAGGAAGGGTTTCAGTAGAGATAGCCTAAAAATAGAGGAAGGAGGAAATTTTGGAGACTCAGCATATCTTAATGACAAATAACAAGCATTAAATTCAGAAGGTATGCAGAGAAATTGATATGATTACCAAAGACAACTGCAGTGAAGACAGAACCATCTGAACTGTTATCTTCCCCTGAGTGAATGCACTCATCCAAAAGCTAATACAAGAAGAATCCAGCGTGCTGAAAAAGCTCCCATCACCTTTCCTAGACAATGCTCTCTGCTTAACAATGCATAAACATCTGCTTGGGGAGGACAGCACCAGGCATTAGCAGTTAAAACTGACCAGAAATGTTTGGAGATTTCATTTCTTCAGACCAAAAGCCTCCTGCCTGCAGTCTCTGTACATGCAGCTATTGACCTTCCTCAGCAAATGAATCCTCCACTTTGGACTGATCATAACATTCAGGAGAAAAGCAAAATTTTTTGCAGGAGTGCAAAAAACTGAGCCTTGGGCCAGCTCTTATAGCACTCCTTCTCTACAGCTCTGGTGTTCTGTGGTTTTTTACATTTACAGAGTTCATTGAGTTATTCTTGATCTGTTTAGGGGAGGTTATAACCAAATGCTGGAACACTGCTGTCTAATTCCAAGCCTCTCCATTACACACACAGCAGCCTGGAGTGTAAAAAGATCCTTAGGAATTTCAGCCTTCATAAAGGCGCATATTCTCTGCATACAAATAATTACAGTACTTGACACAGAACTCCCACTAAGACAACAAGGTCACCTCCCCATTGAAGGCTACTAGACGTGAACATCTGTCACTTAAACAAATGTCACTGAGTATATCAACCTGAAGGCTTCACTTATCCACAGAGAATAGGGAAAAAAAAGTTGTATTTTCAGGTTTATGGGGTGACATCTGCTTGAGTGACAGATGCCTGTGCCACAAGAGTACTGAACACAATGTTTTCGTGAGAGAGTAATCACCTCCAAAAGACTTCACCTGGAACAATAAACTGAGTGTTCTTTCTTCCATGATAAGTTCTTTTCATACTTTAAAAATCCCATTTATCAGGGATTGAAGCAGAATTTAAGAGCTGCATATGTTAAAGTAAGGCAGCCTAAAGCCTTCAGTGACACTGAGTTATTTGTGCCTAAGCCTAAATCCTGGTGTTTAGATCTCATTATCTCAGTTTGACCGCGAGACTGCAAACAAGCGATGCAAATTTGTAAAACATCCAGCGTCATTTGTATTAGAATTAAACACTACTTTGGGTATGTACAGTTTTGGGATATTTATTTTTACTGCTGAATGCTACACTAATCTGCAACTGAATTGATCATTGTATTGAATTAGCCATTATTTGATGATTATCTCAAGCAGAACAGAACAACCCCAAACCAGCAGGGAGTCTTTATCTAAAACCAAAGGCAAACAGATTAAAACTGTGAAAACACAGCTCTATAATTTATTAATTAATATTTTTTGGTTTGTTTCATTAGAACTTAAATACTTGTTGGGAAGGCTATTCATTATTGCCAGGATGCTGTAAACTTTGTACAATACTCTATCAAGGATTTTGTTCTTCACTAAATTCAGTAAACAGGCTGCTTGAACAAGAGTCTACAACCACCTGTGGTAACTAAATTTTACATTCTTTTAGCAATGCAACCATTTAATTGAAAACTACAGCCTGAAAAGAAAGATCAGAAGATTTGGGTAAATACAAACTAAAACTGTCAAGGCAATGTGCCTATGGGATAATTCATTCAAATCCAGATTCTTCCTTAGGAAGTATAGCAAAGCTATTGATAACTTCTGCATCAGTCAAGTCTTCTGGCAGAAAATAAACCATTTGTTTTTAAAATAATTTGACAAAACATGGCAGAGCACCAAGACTGTCTAGCCCTGTCCTCCTTTGTGAGTGACTCTCTCTAGGAAAACATTCCTGCCATCAGCCAACTCCAGCATCTCTCTGAGTTATACATTAGATACATCCATTTGCAAAGGAGCTGCAGGTCTGGATATATTGGTGGAAAATGAGTTTGCCCAGACTGGAAGAGAGTTATTTGGTACTGAAGAGGGAAACACATCTTGAGAAGAAAGAGCAGCTCAGTACGAAGAATTGTAGCAGCTGTTTTGCAGCACATTAATATTTCGAAAACATCAAAACACGTAATTCCCACCCACAACAGGCTCATCAACGCTATGTTCTTAAAAAATCACTTGGGAAAAGGGGAAAAAGTGACAGTTCAAAGTTCTCCAAGGTCCGTGATGAAAAAAGAAATACTGACACGTATACATTTGTCTAATGTGGTATATGAATTTTCATCAGCTCCACAGCTTCACAGAAACCCAACGGATTTACCATAACCTGTGAACTATATCCCTGGGAGTCCTGACTTTTTACAGTGGATCCCTGGACTCCCAGGGCCAGCCCAGCCCTTGGTCCCCTTTCAAGAAAAGGCAAGGGGACACCTGGAACAGCAGGATGAGCAAGGGAAGGGAGCCAGGAGAGGCTTCCTCCTGCTGGGACGGAGAGCCTGAGGCGGAAGAGCAGGTGAGTGGCATACAAGGATGAAGAATTTGCAGAGTAGGGTGAATGACACCTCTTGCTGGGAGTGCACAACCTGGTCACTTGTCCTGGGTTGCAGTGCAGGCTGTCCCCAGCAGTGTGGATTCTATCCCAGCTGCTGGAACTGGGGCAGGGGGTGGGGTAACCCTCTGTTCATGGCCCAGCTGTTCAATCCAGCTGGGACAGTTTCTTTATCTCTTCCAGGACCCATCCTCCCTCCAGGGACAGATCTTCTGCTCATGGGCCACTGAGTCTCACTGATAAAATTCCTTCATCCCATTTGGAAATGCTCCATCCAGGGGGAGCAGCCAAGCATCCCTACCTGGATAAAAACCTGAGATTTGGGACACTAAAGGAGCCTCCTCCACTGGACTCCCAGAGGAAGACCAGGCCCATCCATCACCACTGGACCTTCAGAGGAAACCTTCACCTTTCTACAGGATCACTGCTCCACCAGAGCCACATCTGCCACTGCAGGAGGGCTGCAGCCACCATGGAATGGGACTGCCACCAACACCCTGACCCACAGGGGGTCAGGCTGGATTCTGACTCTGTCATTGGGTTTGTTTTCTTTCTATTATTGCATTTTTATTTTAGTTCTCCTAATAAAGAACTGTTATTCCTGTTCCCATATCTTTGTCTGAGAGCCCCTTAATTTCAAAATTATAGTAATTTGGAGGGAGGGGTTTCCATTTTCCATTCCAAGGGAGGCTCCTGCATTCCTTAGCAGACACCTGCCTTTCAAACCAAGACACCTCCACAAAAAGGGTGGCCAGGAGGTGGGAGGGTATGGAAAAGGTTGCACAAATGGAAGCCTCTACTCAGGTTGCCCAGAAGAAACTCTTCCATGACAGTACATTCTCCACAGTAAATTTAGTGCCACAGTAAGAAAATAAATTTACAGCAAAAGCAATGACAGCTGTCTATATCACAGCTCATTTCCACTCAAAAGGGATCATTTTTCAGATGCTTACAATTCAAGTCCTGCTTTTATGATAAATTTAGCACATTTATTCTTAATTTGTAAATAATTTTTTAAAGCTTTGAAATAAAAATGATTAGAGAGGGGAAAATTTGCTTCATGCTTATCAGTATATATTTATGTGCAATCACACAGATTTTTTTTGTGATAGATGTTCAAAATGTGAAAACTAACAGAAGTCATATTTCAGATTAAGGCTGTCTTCTGGTTCACCAAAAGTAGCTATAAAACTTTTAATTTATTTTTCAGTTATTTTACAGTATATCTAATATTTTTTTAATATGCATAACTCAACTATGCAAATATTATCACTGCACTGTTATATTTAGCATATTCAGCAGGACTAGGTCCTTAAGTCAAAAATTGTGGTCCCATTTCAGTGTGGAATCAGTGGGCCGCAGACAGTTGAGTTTCCCAAGGATGTATACAACAAAACAAAAATATATAAAATAAATAAAAATAAAAGTAAATAAATGAATAGGTTTTTCCTTTTTTCATTCTTGTTTGTTTGGTTTTTGGACCACAGATAACTGAAAGCTTCCAATAACTCAGGAGGTTTGATAGGTACTAATTGTGTTCACATCTAAATTTTTTTTTTGGTTTTTTTGTTCATTTTTTTTTATTTCCCTGTTCAAGGTCAAGGATAAATACATGAGGTGCATTCACATCTCCTGTATCCAGGTTAAATCACTAAAAACCCAACATCCTCACTGAAGCACACAGCCTCCCATGGCCAAAAACCCCAGAGGTCTCCTCAAATTTTTCCATGTTCTTTCATTCCGGGCTATCTCAACACAGTCCCTACATGGATCTGTCACCTTAAAAACTGCTATCAGAAGGATATCAGAATAAAACCTGAATAAAATTACACATTTTAATTCAAAGGCTGAGTCATAAAGCTTAAGAGACCTGGTAGGTTCAGTAGCACTTTACCATGGAATCAGCATTACAACTATTATAGGCGCTGTTTCTGTTGACAAGGCTAGCATAGTTATGAACAAGGAATGCTGAATATTTTCTTAATCCCCAACTTTCAATCATCATCTTACAGACTAAGCTGACATATGGGTAAAAGGGATTTAATTATCTACGTAGCCCTAAAAAAACTTAGAAGAACTCCAGAACAATGGGCAAATATTTCACTGTAAATACTGCAAAAACCTAAGATTAACTTCCACTAACTTAACTGCTGTAGAGTTAAATCAGTCCAAACCACCACGGTTCGAAGAGTTAAATAGTTTAAACCTGTGTCACTGAAATTTACTAATAACTTTTCCCTAAAATTCCTCTGCCCTTTCTATTGTTTTCATATTATTTCAAGTTTTTCTTAGTTATGCATTTCTTGCATATCTTCACAGTATCATGACACTATAAAGGAAACTTATACTTCAAAGTATTTTGAATTACTGGTGTATAAAACTGAATTAAGGTAATAAGCTTAGTAGTAACAAAACCTGAATTCAAGGCAAACTAAATAAAATTCAAATTGAATTAAAGGGTGCATTTCCTGCCAATGATTTCATTTATTCAAACTGTCTAGATGCATCTCAAACAGCTCACCTCACAAAAACAGACTTAACAGATAAAAACTTCCAAAGGGAATTTAAAGGAATTTTATGGAAATGTGTTAATATCTCCTGAAATAGTCAGGCCACAGCTGGATGGTGCCAGAGAACATCCTGTCTCAGCCATCTGCTGCCAGGCTGCATCACAGGGCACATTCCAAGCACGGAGACCAGGGAGATTGTCCTGGCTGGACACAGCTTACACAGCTTCAGGAATTTGCCTTCCTTTGCCCTGGGCACCCTTGTGCCTTGGCCAAGCACCAGGTTCACACAATGACACACATCACCTGCCTCACCTTGCAAACATCTGCTGTGTCCTCTTCATTAAAATTAGACGGAAATTAGTACTTTTCCCCTTGAAAAGGTTATTTTATAGGATTCCTCTGCTTCTTTTAGACCGCCCGCTTTCATTTCGTGATGGGAATTGTGGAGTTCAAGCCCACATTGCTTCTTACCTGCTGTGTGTGTAAAGCTCAGCCTGGGGAAAGTCACTGCCTTGTGTTGGGTTTAGTTTGGTACAGAGCAAACTGCTGTGGAGATCTTTCTCCTAAACCTCTTCACAAGTGGCACAAAATACCACACCTGGTGGTTTTGCGTGTCCAACTCACTGGCATGCTCAGCCACCAAAGTCTACCCCAGCTTAAAAACAGCCTGCTAGGAGCTGTAAGGACAAGCTAACACTCAGAAAGGCTTCCAATAAATATAAATCAAAAGCAGACCTGCTTCATCCAAGCATGGTACTAAAGCTGCTTTCCTTTTACCTTTCAGCAGTGACTTTCCTTTAGGCAAAGGGATATTAAAAACAAAAGTGGTCAATCCCAAACTTACAGGAGGTTTAATGTCTGTAAGGAAAAAATACACCACCAAATATTTCATCAGTAATTTGTTCCCTTAGCATAATCTTTGTAACCTTATAGATCGTAACAGTAGAAATTGGGAGATGAATGACTGTGGAAAAAACAGTTCTGAAGACTTTTTTTATTAATTATCTGACTGAGAAATTATTACACTAATGCACTGTGAATGCAGAATAACTAACCTAAGAGTTCGAGGAGTTCAATCACTAGGTTCAATCCTCTAAATCATGAACTGTAACAGATTCAGATTTTATGAAAATATGTTGATTTTGGCTGAGGCACTGGTCTAACAATCAGTGATGGCATTAGGAGAAAACCACAAGTACTGCTGACCTAAACTGAGAGCATACTAATGTTTGGATATTTAAACTACTTCTACACAAACAAACCCAGAAACAATAGTACCCAGCAGATCAGTACAAATGGAAAAGGCATGGGGAGCTTGCCTGTGTGACAAGAGGTAAGTAAAATAAAGATAACAGAATTTTTCAACTGAAACAAAACTCTTCTTCCATTCTGCCCACCACAACTTCTGGATATGGCTTATAAGAGCCCACTGAAAGGCCTCACAATGTTCAGTTTCCCTTTTTTATTTGAGAAAGCTTTTATTCATTGTGAAGAAATATACAATCACTGTTTTTCTTACTTCTAAATACTTTGGTAAAACTAAGCTGCACTGCTACATTTTGCTGAGCATCTTGCAGCATACATTCCACACCACAGACTTCTTTTTCTTTTTTTATGGCATGGGGCACATTATGCTTACTGTAGTTCTTATATGTAATGTTTACAGTTCTTAATTTTTATTTAAAACAGTTGTGTACTGCATATATTAAATTCAAACTATCCCGCGTTTTAAACCAAAAAACCAGTCTTCCAATCTATCTGTGCCAGTTTAATGACTTCAGCACAAAACCAGGGATTTCACTTCATTCGGCTCACAATGGGGTCATTGAGTTTATCCAGTAGCCCAGAGGAGTAACACCAAAGGAGTTGCTGCTGATTTGTTACCAAAGACACACACACAGAGCAAAAACTACCACATTTAACATACACCAGCAGGAGAACAGAAGTGAAAACTGACTTCAGCAGCTCTGAGCTCACGGCGCCGATGCCACAAAAGCGAGCGCGGTTTGGCCCGCGGCACCCAGCAGGTCAGGGGAGAACACCAGAGGGCCCAGGCTGAGGGGGGATGCAGACAGGCAAGGAGAACAAGCTGCTGCTCCACAACCATCCTCCACAGAGGACTGCAAGCAAATTACAGCCCGCTCCAATCCCAGCTGACTGCCTGAGAGTCCAGCAGAAGGGAGGAGAGCGGATTTACGGGGTGTCTGCTGACACAGGACCTGAGCACGGAGCAGGTGCCTCCAGCCCCCCTGGCACTCAACGGGATGCAGAAATGGCACAAACCTCTTATTTCTGTGTCTCTTGATGCTCCATGTACATGGCCAAGGATTTGACCCTAAACAAATAAAAAAAAGTGAATGCTGTAGTAGTACACACCAGTAAAAGTCAAATACCCCCACAAACCAAAAATAAAACCAAAAACGAAAAAACAACCAAAACAAAAAAAATCCCAAAACAAAAACACTCTTCCCATTAGTAAAATTATAAAAGAAAAAAAAAGTGAACAAAAAGTTGTTATAAAGGAAAAACAAAACTAACTGAAATCCAGACCACAAAGTCAGGTCAATGTAAATATAGAACAAAAAATATGCTGCTGAGTTTATAAACAGCATTCAAGCTTTCTTCTACATATTTTTAAAAACTATGTTATGTTTTCAAAGGATCCATGCAGGTATAGTTAGAGCCACTCGCATAGTCCAGTAGTTCCACTGTTTATTCCTAACAGCAGGAGAGCATGGTTTACTACAAAAAAGACCTTAGTAAAGAAGTTGGGAAATTATTTGCACTAGAACTAATGTAACAAACTAAAACTTTTCTGATTTGGTAGGTGCAGGTGGGGGAGGGGTTACCAATTTTGTTCACTTTTACATCTGCTAATAATCCCAAATTAATCTGCATGACATACTGGCAAGGCAGATTTAAGTCTATTTTAGAAATGCTCACATTGGAAATCCTTTTCTAATTCATTCTTTCTCCTCTGCTAAGAAGGGGCTGAAGGCCTGCAGTGCACCCCAAGCCACCATGTGTTTTAAGGAAAGCAAACATTCATTTTACCTCTGTACCCTTGCCATGGTCTTCCAAGCAAACCCAGACACAGTCAAGTTTCCAAATGGTGTTTATTGGCTTCAATTATTGTTATGTTTTTAAATAGACAGTGACTAGAACATAACTCCTCAGGTCACTAACCAGAGGCAATGGGAAGATATAGATCAGCCAATGCTAAAATCTTCAGCGCAAGGAGGAGGAGATGGGAGAAACAGAAGAAATATCAAGAGTCTGACCAAGCAGCTGCACAAAAGAGCTCAGCCTAATGTACTTGGAGTCGCTCTCGGGTAGAAATCACTGAGCAGTGCTGCACTGAGGGCCAGGAGATGCCATGAATGAGGTCACTGCCTCCCAGAGAACTCCTGGCAGGAAGCGAGGCCAAGGCTCCCGGCAGGAGAACTCAGGACCTGCCAGAAGCTGCAGGAGGCAGATGAATCAGACTGGGGGACAAAACCAGAAAAACAGAAAAATCCTGCAATGTGAAAGCCACCCTGCTTGTGGAACTAACTACAGCAAACTAAATTTTAATAGCCACAGGACACATTAGTTCTGGGTTTTTTAAAGCAGCTTTGTAGAGCAACATCTGTTTCCTAAAAATGCAGAGTCCATCTTCTCAGTGGAGTTCCCTACCACTGGATCACAAATCACTCTGCAGAGGGGCAGCATCTATCCCTGAGATTAGGACACTGGTAACAGAAGGAGACCTAGGGGAGGATAAGATTTGCCCAATACCAAACAAAATAGCTCAAAAAGGATACAAAACCAATGCACATGGGAAGTTAATTTTAAGTTATCTTAAAAAAAATCTTGGTGACAAAAATAATATACTTTCTTCCAAAATGGAGCACAATGCACTGGTCCTCTTAATTTGCTAGTCCTACATTTGATAGCCTTATCTGGACATTCTTAATTCCAACCCTTTGTAAAATGACAAAATATAATCCATGTGATTACATGACCAAGGAAAACACCATATTTTCGAGAAAAAAAAAATTATTTTACTATTAATGCATTTCTGTCACAAAACTCATCTACTTCCTTGAAATAGCAAAAACTTAATGTAGAGGAACATGCAACTTCCCTGTTCACTCCTTGAAGTAGCAAAAAATTTATGTAGGGGAATATACTGCTTCCCTGTAGGGGAATATACTGCTTCCCTGTTTACTCTGAATAAAAAGCTACAACCCTCCAGTCCATGAAGAAAGTCAAGCACTGCATCTGTGAAGGTACCATTGGCACATAATCAGAATATGAAGCACCAACTGGCCATGTAGAATGGACAAGACTAAATTATGTCCACATAAAACTGGTATTTTAGGGCTTCAGACTTAGGAAAAAAAAAACAAACCTTACAATAAAAGGGACATTTCATGACACAAAATTACAATCATTAGGAGAGTTACCCTACTCTAAAATAATTTTAATATAATATGTTTAGCTCCTTGAAATTGTCTTTGCAGATTGTCCCCTAGTAAAAAATTTTTTACAATAAAGCAATTTACCAAGAGCCAAATTGCTTTGCTCCTATTAGAGTTTCTCCTGTACCTATTTTATTTTTGCCTTGACAATGTATTTTAAAGGCAGTAAAGCAGAAAGCAGTAAAAGAAGCAATAATGAAGGAAGAGACACACAAAGTGATCCTTAATGGATTGTCAGCTCATGAAGGCAATTCACAAGCTGGAGCAAAATGAGTTCTATGCACAAAAGAAATCAATACTCATTGTAGCATCCTTCCTGCTACACTGCAATTTATCAGCTAAGCAGAATGCTGTCACATCTCATAGGTCTCCAAGAGCTCTCTGCTCTCCCAAGCAATATTTATTCTCCAGGGGTTTCACCCCAGCTGAATCAGATCCAAGAACAGCACTCAGCTGCTGACTCACAGAACAAGGCAGAGTCTCCAGCAGCCAAGGCCAGGATGAGCCTCAAATCATGAGGTGGAGAACCTCACACGACACAAGACATCCCTGGAGGGCCATCTGTCCCCTTGCTGAGTTACCAGGTCCATATTTACACAAGCAAATAGATCATCACATTTATTATTCAACTTAAAACAGGGACATGCTCAAGCTGCCTGAAACTTGCAAGCTTATGTTTTAAGGACAGGCAGTTAAAGAAAAAAAAAAAAAAAAAAAGTGCTTCCTTAAAAATGAATAGATAAATACCAAGAGACTGTCCATAAACTCGCACTTACGAAACCAAACATTTTAGAAGTTGTACAGATTAACAACATTTTTGCCATGAACAAGGCTCATAACAATCACACTAGTCACCTAAACCTGGAAATAAGTGAGCAGCTAAATTCCTGAAGTTTGCCCTCACACTCAAGCCGAATTTATGAACATGAAAATTTTCAAATGCAATTCAGAGCATAAAGCCCTGCAAACCTATTAACATGTCTGGAATAAATAACAGTGGAGAACCAGGAGACGCAAAGGTCACAAACTCACCATTTACCTAATGGACCATATTTCTGCATTTCAGACGATCTGAAGTCTTCTAATGAAACATAATAGCACCAAAGGAAATAACCTCCCATTAAAGAGGTGCTTCCATCAGCTCACTGCTGTAAGAAGCATCCTCAGCACACCAGCCAGCCTTCAGTGGGGTGAGGGCTGCTGGGAATTAGCAGTGACACAAACCAGGATTGAGGGGCAGAAATCTTTTCCTAGAGAGCAATGGTGATGAAACACCTGCCCTCCCATGGGGAAGGCTGGAAGATGCTTGGAAATTTTAGGTAAGTGTTTTGAGATTGGTTTTGAAACACTCAGAGGTCAATTTGGCAGTTTTCAATTGAGAATTTGAAAGCCTGATGAGTGAAAGTAAAGCTCCATGTTTTACAGGCTCCCAAACAGGCATCTTCAAGGACAGATCACCTTTGCTCCCAATATCTTGCCTCCTCCTCTCAAAGGACATGGAAATTTTTGGTCAGATGACTTAAGAATCTGCTACAATATTCAGAGGGAAATTAAGGAAAATAAATAATCTTTGGAAAGTGCTGCCTACTGCTCTGGCAATCTTGGCCATTTCCTTCTCTAGGAGATACCCAGTAATTGCAAATGGAAGGCCATAGGAATTAAATACTCTGTGAGAGAAAGTGAGAAACAGAGAGAGATTGAGAGAGGGTACATGAAAGATATTGCCTCCTAAAATTAAGAGGAAAAATGCTTGACTAAATATTGTGAACATAGTCAAGAATTTTTTTTTTTCTTAAGAAGCTGCAGTATAACAATACAGCAGAATGACAGCTCCTCCTAAATTATCAATATTTAGCATCACTTCAATATGCACAGACTCCTGGAGGGTTTGTTTGGCAAAATACAATCTAATACACACAAACCTAATAATTTTTTTTTTTTTTAATGGACTAGCTGTAACAAATCTTGCTGGTATCTGCTGAGTTATGCTGGAGAAAGCAAGCTATAAAAACACCTAGAGAGCCCTAGGCACAGAACAAAAAGGAAAAACTAATAATAAAATTAAATAAAAACATCAGCGATAACAGGCACCAAATTTCAAAAATAGACAGTAAAGATCCTCTGAAAAAGTCCTAAAAAAAACCCAAAGGAACTTTACAGAGGAATTTTCTGAAGCTTTGGATCTATTTCCAGGACATTTAGGAACAATGCAATGAACAGCAGGACATTCAGTGAGAATATCCTTTTAGTGGTTTAAATAGCAGCCTTTGCTTTGACCTTGGAACCAGCCAGGCTGTGGAACACTTCTCTGCACAGCACAAGTTTCTACAGGACTGCCCACCCCCAGGGCACTCGGTGAAGGGGGTGCCACAGGAGCTGGGTAGAAGGCTTTGGCCAGAGCTCTACTAGAAATAGCATTATTTCAAGAGGATATGTTTTCATTATTTGGCATTTCCCACCTACTGCTGGTAAATCTCCAAACAAACAATGAAAACAATTAATTGGTAGATTACAGGAACAACAGACTTTCCCTTCATGACTCAGCCTTAAAAATAAGATTTTTAAGTGGCTCTAACTATGTCATCCATGCACCTTTTGAGCTTTTCCTCACTCTTCTCTTCCTCCCTCCTTTAACCCACTGCCATCCTGGAAAGCACACATTAACCTCCCCACCCTTCTATATACATACAGCCCTGCTTCCAATACATAAAATTCAAAGGAAAAAGAAAATACAGTACAATGACTATTCTGTGCCCTGTTCATTGTTCATCAGACAGTCTGGAGGTCACCATTTAAGACTTAAAGCGAGAGAAAATTAAAGACTAAAGTGTTGTATAATCTTTCCATGGCAGAGACATTTTTTCTGTCTGATTTATTCTCACTGGAAAAAAACAAACAAACAAACAAAAAAACCTTGCAGGATGCCCCATCCCTGGAAGTGCTGAAGACCATCTTGGACCAGACTCTGAGCAACCTGGTCTAGTTAGAAGGTGCCCCCACCCATGGCAGGGGGTGGAATGAAATGATCCTTTCCAATCCAAGCCATTCCAGGATTCTATGATTTAGCAGAAAGTACAAATACTACAGACATTGGAATGTACCTGCAGTTTGCTGACACTTCTGGCTTTAAAGCAGTGAGGACCACTTAGAGCAGATTTACTAAAAAGTTGAAGGGTTTCACATATGCACAACAAATGCTAGTAGGCCTGCAGCAATAAAATATTTGTGTAAATTATTAATGTGTAAATAGTTCAGGGACATGGAACCTAAACTATGGAGCTGAAGGTTTAAAGTTGAGCAGAAGACTTGTACTTTAAAAGCATACACACACATATGCACCTACATGTATTTTGCCCACACATTATGTACAGATGGATGATAATCAATGCCAACATATGTAGACATTGGACTTGGTTTTCTGGAGAAAAGTTTCTCCCCGTAATCATTTTAGGAAGGTAAAATAGGAATGGATAACTCATCCCTACTTAATACAAGATTTGCAAGTCATTTAAACAATAATATAATATCTAAATTAATTTTAATACACAGAACCAGCTACTAGTAGCCAATTCTGTTACATACTTTTAGATAAAATACTAACCCTACTAATGTTTATATACATATTTTATTGGCTTCAATAGAACACTTATTCCATCCTCAGTCTAGTGAAACCACTGTACATTCTCAATATCATGAAGCCAGAACCTACTCAGTATGCCAATCTAATTATAGGTTTTGTCAGACATACATACAAGCTGACAGTTCAAAAGAATTTCCATCTTGAAAAAGCTCCAAGATTTATTACAAATAAGTTGGGCCTCTTACCAAGACACGCAGAGATTAATTAATTTATCTACATTACTACATTTTTTTCCATGTTTGCACTGCATTTTTCCTCAATAATGTTGTAGCCAGATGCTTCAGTTCTCCTAGATCAGATTTTTTACTGGCTCCTTGCCACATACACAATGTGTATGTACAAAAATCAGGATTTCTTTGTGTGTTGATACTCAATTGTCCATCTTCTCAACATGCAGGTCCTGGACCATAAGTGACCATTTCAGACCAGTGACACACACTGCCACCCTCATCAGGAGAATGTGCACAGGGACTAAAACCAGGAGCACACCTCTGCTGTCTTTCCAAATAAGTAAGTTACTTTCCCTCTGGTAATTAATAGCCTTGATGGAATGCTATCATTCAAAAGATACTCGTATTCCTTCCTTAGACACCCCAAGAATGTTTTACTGTACATGTGACTTTCAGATTCTTACTCAACTCCCTTCCCTCACCAGACTAATTTGCTTTCACTGCATGATAGAATCTATCGGCTGAGAGAACATCAGGGATAATCACGACGTTTCCAAAAGGATTTATTACAGATTATAACAAACTCATCACCTTAATGGGATTTGTCACACAATAGTTTAAATCAACGCTATAGATCTACAGAGGATAACAACTGCTTTAAAATATAAGGACCAAACCTCAAAGAGTCATTAGGTACATAATGAACTCCCTCAATTCACATGTAAATCCCAGCAGCCTCCTCAAGAGCATGGGTAGGCATGATTAAGTCAGAAAGCACAGGTTGCAAAATACTTCATCTGAGACTTTTGCTTTTCTCATGCACTTATTTACTTTAAATCATTTAAATAATATTACAGAAGCCATTCTTGTATTAAGGCATCTACCACACTGCTACGAGCTGAATTTTCTGTTGTTGGTTCTGTTTTTTTGAACACAAAATTTCCTTTAGTCCATTAAAGTCAGTTCTTAAAAGATCAAAATAATTGATTAATCTCAAAAAAACCCAATACTTTATTAGTTAGGCTATCAGAATGCTACCAACATTTAAGACCAATATGAAATAATACAAACACTCTGGCCCATTCTCAGTGAGGTTTGAGACTTGAAGAGAAAAAGCAATGGAAGGAGCCTCTGGAGCCTGCAGTGCATTCAGTGCCTACCAGGTTCCTACCATGTACTCTAAAGAGTCAATGGCACAAAACCTCACAGCTGTCACCAAGAGAGGCATTTTACACTCAACATGAACCTTGGGGGAGTGAAAATGAATCTAGCCTATAATGCCTGTAAACCCCCTTCCAACCACAAGTTACAGTGAGAAAATTACCTTTTGTATATCAGCAATCCAAAGGAGAAGGAAATAGGAGAACTTAAAACACAGAGCTCCCATTGGCAGATAAGCAGACATGGCTAATTTGCCAAAAGCAAATCTATAAAACACTTCTCACCACCTGTATGGGAACACTGGAGACAAAGATGCTGGCAGGAGCATCAGCTGGTACACACACTTCTTTATCTTTTCTTCTCTTCATACACACCAACCCAAGCAGTCAGCAACTGCTAGTTAATCCAGATCAGAAGACGAGTGTGCCTCAAAAGGAACCACACAGACAATCAAAATCAATTGCTGATCTCCTCCAGAATGCCAAACAGCCAACACTGGAGACAGGAGAGGAGCTGAGACAACCTACGCTTGCTGACTGCTGCCCCGGTGTGGTGGATGTTTTAACAGACCTAAGATTATAGAGAAAAATAAAATTATCCTGCTTCATACTTTTCTCATATTCCTTCGTTCTCTGGGATTTTCCTTTAAATCTCTACATAAGAAATATGGGAAGCAATAGGGAATAGTGTGGTTACTGAATATTGTCCCATGCCGGATTTCCCCTGAACTGGAAAAGAACTGCCCACACAGACATTACTTTTGTTTCCCGATTGAACTGTTCAGTGATTTTTCCTTTTTGGTTTGTCAAGTCAGATACACAGACAGCTTTACATGTCTGCCCATCCCCACAAATCCAGGATTTGGGAAAAGCTGACTTACACAACAGGAAAAAAAAAACCTAAAAGTAGAAAGCTTAGAGGAACAAATAAACACTGGAGAGGAAAAGAGAACACAGGTCTGAGGCAAAGTCCAAAATGCCTTCATCAGCCAGAGGGAAGAAGCAGTATTTAATAGGCATAAGAACAGATACCTGAGCCATGACTGATTAGGAATTACAACCTTTCCTTGAACTGCCTCCTTTTTAAAATGTTGGTTTATCCTGTGAGAGACTAAATCAGATACATTAAATTTTAAATAATAATCTAAATCAAATATATGAATCTGTACTATAAAATAGCCAGTTTAGGCTGCTTCAAATTATGGTATTGAGAGGAACTAAAACTTAAGTACAGTGGAATTTAAATTTCTTGGGAATGAAAGCACGAGCCCTTTATGCTGCACTATTATCAGCCAGCTGAGTTGTCAGGGCTGCTCCCAGGTGTAGTTCCCTCTCCTGGGAAGGTGTCCCTCTGGATAAACCTAGGACCAAACCTTTACCCTTCATCTCCCTGTAGTGCTGTAACTCTGATCCTCAGCCAGGTCACAGGCAGCTCTTTCCAGGCATCTCCAGACTCTTCTCTGTAAAAATAACTGCTATAGTCTTTTTAATTCCCCTTTAAAACAGCCCTGAAGAATACATCGACCCTTTTCTATTCCACCGCAACAATAACAATGATCAAAAAAATACACAAATGGTTGCATGTTTTCTTCTAATTGCCCAACTTGCTGATGAAAGCTAACACAGTCAACTTCCCGCAATCCATTCTCACCCACCTCATCTTACCTCAGTAGCTCATATTGATTATTTCTTATTGAATTTGCCTCTAATCCAATAGTGTGACAGTACTCAAAGCCTTCTTAAGAACTTGCTGATATCCCAAAAAATGCTATTAAAATTGAAGGCATACAAGATACAAACATAAAGCCATATAATTATGGATCTCTAACACAAAATCCTTTCCTGGCTCCCAAAAAAACCCCATATATTTTATGATTTAATCACAATGGATAGCTAGATACAGCACGGATGAAGGTGAGCTACAGCCCATGAGGGCCAGAGGTTTTTAAGGACAAAGCTTGGATTTCCAGCCTTCCTCCTCTGCTTCTCAGAAATCAACCCTCTACTTTATTCCCTTGCACGCTCTTAAACCAAGGATGGCACCACAGATCCCAGTCATCCAAAGTGGATGCCCAAGATGCATTCATCCATGTTGATGGATTCCAAACCCGCATGCCACCACACCACTGCTGGAGCTCAGGCCTGGGCTAGCTCAGATACGAGGACATAGGTGAAAGGGATTTTATGCTGGATTTGTGCTGTTGGCAGGACAGAAAACAGCAGCTGTAGTTTGAGGCTGACACAGATAGGCTGTGTGTGATTTGATACAAAGTCTACTGCCCAAAGCTATCCTTTCACATTCCAACCAAGAGTGAGAGCTCTGCTACATCCAAACATGTTTCTAAGCTTGGCAGGGAACTCGAAGGATGCATAAACTAGAGTGAGACAATCGTGCCATCCTCCACCCAACAGCAAAATCCTGTTCTTGCTGTATCTGCCCAAAGTTGACTAATACCTGCCTTCTGAACTGATGAGAGTGTCTGTCATCCAGCTCAGAACTCATCCCAAAAGTGCTCCAAAGAAACTGCACTCAGACAGAAAAAAATAAAAAAGTCAGATAAAAAGTCTGTGTATGTAATCCAGCCAGAATTGTCAGTGATTGCCTACAGCCCACAAAACAATCTTTGCATGAGGTGCACTGTGTCTATGTGTTCATTATTTAGTATATAAAAGACAGGGATGTAAAACACCAACATCTCTTTCAGAGGTCTGCGTCAGGGATGAATGGGACTGTGCTCACACAGTGCATTTCCAGGAATATTTACTTTAAACCTGCTATGTAGCCTTCTAAGATTGTCTTACTTCCAGGCTGATTTACTTGTAAATTGACAATAAGGTATATTAATGTAAAACTGTTATTATTTTAACAATATGTAACAATTAAACTCTTCCATCCTTTGCAGACCTCCAAAAAACCATTGCAATTTTCCCCATATTACTCTTATTAGGCTAATACCCACAGGAATATACAATGTTAAAAGTTGTAAAACCAGATTTTTGAATAGGACCAAAGAGGTGACCTTCTTGACTAAATTACTGTGCCTGGAAAAGCTGTAGATAAAATAATCTATCCTTCTTATAATTACTGAGGGATCTGGAGGGAGGGGAAAAAAAGAAAGTGCTGCAATTTTAAACTACCGTATATAATGCTCTACGCCCTAAACTCCACGGGTAATTTTGAATTAAAAGTATAAAATGATTAAATAAAACAGAAGGAAAACCAAAAGCAAGCAAAACCCAAGGCCATGTGAGCAACCTGCAAAGAGCAAAGCTGGTTAAAGCAAAAGAAATTCCCCACAGCAGGGTAGAGCAGGACTCACCCTGAGATGAGAATCCACTCTCATTCCACTGTCAGGGAAAAGGGCAAATTCTCCACTCCTCCAGCCCAACAAGACAAGATTAAAGGAGCTGATGAGCTCTTATGTTTCTCACACAAGTTTCCTGTCCAAAGATCCTGTTGAATTTGGGGGAGTGAGTTGTTTGGGGTTTGAGGAGGGGGCAACGGGGGAGTGTTATTTCAGTTCTTTACTGTTGTTCCTTTTTATTTTCTTACCCCTAAAAACTGAGACCTGTGTTCTGGTGGGACTACAGATCCAAGTATCTGCGCTGAAGGTGTGTCAGGAGTTTGGGAGCAGCCTGTAGGGAACAAGAAGATTTTCCCTGCCAACGAACATTAAATGCAAAGAACAGTAACAATGACTTTACCACAGCTTTGCAGCTTTTAAATCATCATGGAAAATGGGAAACTTCTCCCCATTTGCTTTCCACACTGAACTGTCCGCATGTGTACTCTTGCTTTTCCATGAGACTCAAGTATTAAGTACTGGACAGAGGCAAGAGGGATCTGTCTCCTTTGCCAAGCACTTGGCTGCAGAGATGAATCCAGAAATGCTGACTGGGTACTGGGAATTTCCGTTCTCACAAAGAAATTCCCAGTATTTAACAGATACTGGAATTTTTAAGAGGTTGAGACAAAATTCAGACAGAGTCTGTTGCTTAAATACATCTCGGGCCTTTCATATATCTGAATGCCCTAACCAGAATTTGCATTTAGGAAAATTAAAGTCCAGTCAACTGGTAGAAAATATGAATATTTAGAATTATCTCAAAGCATTGAAAAAAATAAAAATTTTAAAATCTTCTCTCATAAAACACTTGCATTATTGAAATGAAATAGAGGAGAGCAGGAGAGAAGAGGGCAGTAGTGAAAAGTACTTAATATACATTTTTTCCCGAAGTGAGATCATAAAAATTACAAAGCAATGCATTTAATTAGTTTTTCTCTAATTATCTCCTCTAACACTTCTTCCCCCTCCCCCCATTTTTTTTTTCCCAACAGTATCAAACAGATGTATTCAGGATACAGACCAAAGCACCTTCATTTCAATTACAGGACTTTTCTATTGGAATCGCAAGAAGCCACTATACAAAAGCGCTTATAATAAACCACTTCTTGGCAAAGAAGGTGACATCAGCTCAAGGTTTCTCCAATGTCACACAACAAAGATGCTGCAGCACCCTCCCACCCTGCCTGGGAGCCATCAGATCCATGCTCCTGCCTGCCAGGACATGGCCAAGGGCTATTTCCAGGCTTTGGCTCCCCACTCCCGCATCCAGCTGTGCTGAACTGCTCTCGTCCTTATGCTCGCTTTGAGCCACAGCCAACCCATCTTCCTCAGATGCACCTGGAAAATCAGAGCCCAGGCACAAGTTTTCCCCAGCAAAATCTAAAGCTGGAAACAGAAAATGGAAAAAAGCAATGAAACAGAAAACGCAAACCGAAAGCTAAGCAGACAACAACAAAAGCCACCAAAGCCCAGGTTTTCAGAATGCCTATACCAAGTGGCCTCAAATAGTCAGAGTGGTGACACTTTCACCAAAATATTCTGAAATATGCAGCATTACAGATGGTTTTTCACTAGAAGTGTGCTTTTACAACCCACACAATATTTACTAAAGCCAAAAGAAATTAAGAGTTGTTTGGGTTTGGTTTGGTTTTTCTTTTAAAAGAATGTCACTGGGGATCTAATTTCAGGTCTTGCTCATTCTCATAACTCAACATTTCACCTCTCCCAACCAACATTATTGGCTCATAAATGACTGTTTCTAGCTGTGCCACTATCAAACTTCAAGTTCATATCAGAATATGTGTACTATTCTTTCACCTTACACACCTATTAGAAAATAAGTTCGATCCTCTTCTTTACCACTGAGAAGAGCCAATCATTTTTTCCCCCCAACTCTAACTTCACAGATAATATTAGTGATCCAATGAACAAAAGGAAACGTTGGAGGTAAAATAAGGAAAGTACTTGGGGAGAGATTTTGTAAAGATCACTCCAGGCTCATATATTTTACTCAATTTTTATTGAGTAATTTCTAGGTGGGCAAAAAGCCAGGTGAACAGAAGGAGCAGGCACAGGCAGGTAACAGTCACCCCATTCTGGGCTGTTATGTCCAGTTGTTAAGGGGAGTTGCCAGCCCAGGTTGTACATCAGCAACAACAGGAAAATGCCTCCCTACCAACCTTGCTATTTTGTAATTCAAAATCTATACAAGTGACCTGTACTTCATTCCACAGTAAAATGCTGTCTTCTAAACTCAGTGTAAAATACTTGCATACACAAACTGTCCTTGGCCACTTACTGGTTTTCTCAGGAAAAGCCAGGAGGCTACAGATACATTATCTTCCTTAAATTCACAAACATAAGTCTCTTAATGCATTAAATCATCAATATTCCAACAGTTACTGCAGCCTTGTATGCATATCTCAGCATTTTGCTGCAGCAATAGTGAGCAGGAACGTCCCAGAAGTTCATGTTATACACATTTCATCACCTAAAGCAAACATTTGCACAGATTTTACATAATCAAGGAAAAAAAACCTCACACAAACAGCCAACATTAAGAGGAAGGAGCCCGAACTTTAAAGTCAAGAGGCATTTTGTCACCAGCTTTGATGAAACACCTTTGCTGCCCAGGTTGGCAAAGTGAGGAGGAGACTCTGAAACAAGAACAGGCACCAGGAGCAGCAATGCTCACTGCCCCAGCCACACAAGGAGCTCTGCAGCCAGGAGAAACCCCAGCCTTGTCCCATCTGCACCAGGCAGAGCCAGAGCAGTCACAGACATCCCACCGTGCCCACCAGAGCTCCTGTCACAGGGACAGGGCAGAAGCACTTTGGATTTGTTTATTTATATTTTTTAAAATTATATTTATATAATATATATTTTATTTTATTTTATCTTTTATTTATTTATTTATTTTTAAACCAAGTCTATTTTTCCCCCATGCTGTTGCAGATGCCTGGGTCTCAGGAAGGTGATTAGACAAGGCTGGACAGAGGCACAAAGTTTTTTTGACACAGTGATGTGGGAACAACTGCTAAGAAAATGCAAGAGGGCAGCTCTGCTCTGTTGGTACCAAGCTCCTCTCCTGGCCCCGAAGCACAGCATGTGATTTGACTTAATTACTGAACTTCTACAATGAATTCTGCCTAGTGTCAGATGGGAAAGCATTAAGGGTTTAACTATCTTAAAATAACATTTCTAAAGATTGTGTCTTGTTTTTCTGACCTGGTTTATACAATCCTAAGTGGAAAGAGATTAGGAATTAAACATATGCAGTGTGAAAATCACAAGGTTTGTTTTGTGAACTCAGCTGAATAAAGTGAAGAGGAAAGGATGAAATCCTTAAAGATGCAATCACTAAGAGAAGATCTGGCGACTGCAGGGATGGATAGTGAAGGTGTGGTATTTATGCAATTACCCCTAAATAAAGCCAGAAAGACACAATCCAAGGGGAACAAAGACAGACAGACACAGCACTGATTCTGCTCTCAAATGCTTGGAATAGCTTGAACTTTTCTTGCAAACTTAATTCTTGGTTTAAGCATGATTAAGATTAGATGGGATCCCCACTGTTTTTAATGACAAGCAGACCAATTAATTTCAAAGGACACATGAATATTCTACTGGAGAAAAAGCAAGCCCAACTGCAAATATAAATTAATAAAGACATTACAGGCTTTCATACAATCACCTGTCCCACACTTTCATCTCTCACCTGAAAGAAAAACCGCTTCTAGGAAATGCTGTTTGGCAGGAGTGAGCACAGGAGCAGATGTGTCTGCGTTCGTGCTTTATTTCCCACAGCGGGCGCCTCGGGACATCCCAACTGTTCTCATTTACCACGTGTTGATTCACACCATGGAGAGGTCCTGGAGCACACCAGTGGAACTGGAAGGTGTAAGAATCTGACAGGTGTACTCCAGGACTTGCCTAGCACATTCCACCTGCTGCTGGCCTCCCAGCCCCCTGGAGCAGAGCAGAGCCAGCAGGAAGGAAATGCCCTCAGGTCCATCATCACACACACACTGGGGTTGGCTGCTCTTGCTCCACAGTCCTGCTTCTCTTGCGCCTCCTTACTTGCTAAAACAGACACTGCTAACGACAGAGGGATGAAATTTTGCGTGCTTTGTGGGCATTTGTGCAAAAGGGAATGTTTGCACGCAAGCACATAGTAAAAACTGTTAAACATTCTAATTTTGTCTTGCTTTATCACCTGATACATTACAAAGGAAACAGTACAACTATTATAAGCATAAGATCTAATTGCACTTTCATCTTACGGAGAAAAATCCTGATTCTGGAAATAGCTCAGCCTACATTATATATAGACATATGGCCACATCTACATTATAAAGAAATTGCACAAGAGGATGAATCTCTAGTTTGATGCAACTCTTGTAAATAAACATGTACCATAAGCAGATCAAGGACCTGGCTGCAAATTAGATTCATTCCAATTTCCTAGACCAAATGCACATGTTCCAAAGCTATCCAAAGGGCAGCCATTGGTCTGGAACTTTACTGGTGGCTTAACTTACACTAGGTAGAATCACAGAGAGGAGTTTAATTTCATCCAGTTCCCCTGTGACAGCACTGCCACACAAATCACACCAACATGAGCTAGAGGGGGAAAGGTCATTCACTTCCAAACTACAGCAGGCCTCTCTCTCAAATAAATTATAGATGCAGGCACTGGCAAAAATAATTCTACATTGTTTAAGCCCCATCAGGGCAGCTTCTAGAGCTCAGATGACCAGGACAGACTTCTCAGAGCTGTCCTCGTGCCTGCCCTGGACTGGGGGCAAGGCAAGGCCATCCAAACCATCCTGCCTGAGGAGGAGAGCAAGCAAAGCTGGATCGACCTGCACATCCCTTCTCAGGCTGAAAATGTGCTCAGATAACACAGGGTGACACTGCTGAGGCAGAGGGTTCATTCCTACAGCCCCAGAACTGACTAAAACATTCACCTACTACAGACAGAGGAGGCAACAGGATAGGATCTCTGTTCTGGCTCCCAAGCACTGGCATGGATCAGGGAAGCCCCCATGGGTAGAAACTGGAGCAATCTTTGGGCACTTCAATGGGTCAGATACTTCTGAAGTATCCAAAGGCAGATTATAAATATAAATATAAATATAAATATAAATATAAATATAAATATAAATATAAATATNTTAGAACAGACCATACAAGAAATCTCATTTACAGTGCATTTTATTACTGGAAAAGCAAGACAGGACCATGTTTTAAAAGCTGTCACTTACTGACAACTTGTAATACGTGGTTACAAACACTGAAAATGAGTGAAACAGACACTTTGCTTTAGGAAGGATGAGATGGGAATGACTGGTACGTGTCTCGGTCTCAAAACATAAGTCTGATGATAAAGAAGTGTTTGCAAGACTAACAACAAAAGCTTGCACATTAGAGGACTGAGTGCATGCATGAATTTATGAGGGGAATTATTTAATTCACATGCAGCAACATTAAAGGAAACAGAAAAGCCACTGCATTCATTAAAAAATACATATAACAGTGAAAATGGGCATTTAATAGAGCTTAGGAAGGCAAAATGTGCACTACATGTGCAGGAATCTTTCCCAAACAACCCCTTTTTGGTTACATGAAGACAGTCAGGAGTGCTGTGTTGATGTGCTAGAAAGGTCCATGATCCCTGCCTGTCGAGCTGTTTAGACATACTCAACTAGTAGTCTAACACTTAATACAGTATAAAGAAGCCAGTTTTCTTCTGATATCTGACACTTTTAAACAATTTATGTATTTCAGTACTGTATTTATAGATGGTAAGTGGATCTAAGTATTAAATAATGAAAAGATGTTCTTCCTATTAGTTGAGTGATTGCGACATTAAAAGACAGGAACATTACTGCACAAAAACTGCTAGATTTTCCCCTCAAAGAAGCTGTTTCTTAAATATTTCATAAAGTTGCTTTTTCGAGTGGCACTAAATATTCTTAAAGATGTTACCTCCTCAGTAAATGCCTCACTAAGTGGCTTTTTTGACCAAGGCAGCTGCTTTCCAAACATTTAGCTTTTCCACACACTCAAACATCAGCGTGATGAACGGAGGGCATGGGGTGCCAGACTGCTCAGAGCTGACCATTCTCCATGCACACACACAGGACAGCAAGCACCTGAGTGTGCACACACCCAGTGCCCAGAATTACCACACATACATGTTTATCAGAGCTCTGGATTCTTACTGTCATCTGGAGAGGCTGTCCTTGTGGGAGACAAGCTGGAAAAGGCAAAGGGAAACCGACCAAGAAAGCTTTAATGAGATTTGACAGGGAGAGTCCAAAGTTTCACAATCTTGTTTCTCCTCTGTGCCTTCCAGAAAACATGAAGTTTGATCAATTTTAAATTTTCGGTATGCGCTTTAAAGTATCTCCATTTTTTGACCTTTTGTAGCTCACAAGCGCAACACAAGGAGCAATTCCCAACTTACTTCATCAAAGCTACATCCTGCCACAGATGCTTGAGATCTGCTCAAGAAATGGTCAGAGAATCACAGACTCCTCTGAAGAGTCCAGCTTTCTTTCCAGAATGGACCCTGCCCTCTTCCAGCTGGACCCACCTCGGCATTCCCTGCAATGCAGCTGAGGAAATCCACACTCTCTGTTACCAGCCAAGTCCTACTTTGCTTCATCATCCCCTCTCATTTCTTCAAAATCACTTTTTCATCACTTCTTTGCACCTTTGTGTTATGAACAAAAAAGCTCAGGACTTTATCTTACAGACCTGAAAGTGAATTCAAATCAGGTGAAGTGTTCATCATCATAAGGAAGTACAGTTTGAAACAACAGACTTCAATTTTGCCATTATCTCCTTGTCCAAGGGAAGAAAAAAAAATTCTTACAAGAAAATTCTTGCAAGAAGGGGCATCTTCATTGTCATGCTATCACACCCTGCTTGTTCAACCTGAATATAAGAACAAATGGGGAGTATTACAAGCAGCAAAATAAGAGTAGCATAAACCAGGTTTACCATTCTCTCATTTGTAGCACCTAAATACAAGAAATTGTCATGTTTTTCCAATCAGCTAAATGCCAGCTGCAATGGTATCATTAAATCTGTACCAGGTCTAACAAATTAACAAGCTAAGCAATTAAAACTGTATTAGAGACCTTATTCTTACAACATAATCAAAAACGCTTCTTCACTTCTGACAAAAAACATAAATGTCAAAACAAAAGCTCAGAGCTCGAATTCTCATTTTCAGACTGAGCAAAGGCAGTTAATCTACTTCTAAAATGGCATCCAGTTTTGAAAAATAGCTTGGAAAGATCTGAGATATGAAATGGCATAAAACTCAAAGAAAAAAAAAAAAGGGAAACATTAAGGAGGTATAGGCAGAAAGCAAAATTATGGAAAAAAAGTACATGAAAAAGAAAAGCAAAGCAAAGAAGCAAAGCAGAAGCCCAGGACAGACAGACATAAAGAACTACAGGGACCATAACAGAACCGCATTTAACAAATCATGCTCTCAATTACAAGTAACATAATCCTAGGCAGTCACCAGTCCTCCAAATCATGGATGTAAAAGAAATGGAACAGAGAAATAAAGCAGCAAGAAATATAAAATACTAAAGTTTAACTTCTATTTTTTCCTTAAAACAAGTGTTCAGTGACTTCAAGGAAAGTAATCACTAGATCTGTTTATTTCCTTCCAAGTATTTCTCAAACAACAGAGCTCTGTCATAAAAACAATGGCACACCAGGTAATATTGGTATCCCAGGATTTCATTTAATTTTTTAAAGTGTTCAAGTATGCATAGCAATTCATCAGCACTGCCTTTTAAAGTTTTATGATGTTTCATTTCCTTGCTTTCATGGCCAAGCTTGGCACTTTAGCCAAAGTGCCACCCTACAGGGACCTCACCCCCAGCACAGGGAAAGGGGGACAGAGGAAAACAGAAGGGTCACCCCAAAGCAAAGCAACTCAAAATCACAGCGAGTTATGTCCTGTGCTTCCCTGCAGCAATGAAGGGTGAAAGAGAACAGGCAGATGAAAGAGCTAATCCTGTAATGAAAAAGTTGACAATAATGTGTATTTCTGCAGCCTGGCAGTCTACAGCATCCCTGGGAAATGGATGTTGCAAAGGCAAGATGCTTCTTCAGATTAAATAACCGCACATCTTGACTGCTGTCATATTTTTTTAGAAGTAAAAATGCATTTAGGGTGACTAGCATTTGTCTGCTGTGAAGCTCAACTTCATTCAATTTATGTCTGTCATTTTAAAAATTCAGTCTATGAAGGAATGATGGTTGCAGAAGGTAAGTGATGAGAATGCCAATCTAGTCAGGGTGGCAAAATTGAGAAAATTAAACTGTACAACTGCATGAGAATCAACATTGAGATCTAAGTTCAACAAAATGCATCTATTTCTAAATATTTGCCATGAAAGTAGCAAATTTATGTTAGTTTGTTTTTTTTTTCCTGAAAAAGAAACCTTCAGTGGAGTCAGATCATCCCCAAAAAAGTCACATAGGGAAAGTCAGTTAAAGTCGACTGGGAAGGCAAAGAGCTGTGCTACAAAATTAATGGAACCACCAAGGTGAGGTCTGCACCAGGCAGGACAATACAAAATGTTCACCAAGCTAGGGAGATTTTTCACAGACAGAGGAAAAAACACACCAGGGGAAAAGAAGACAAAGATTAAAAGACAAAGAGGTCAGAAATAAAACTTATGTCTCTGTGTAGAAGTAATTCATGTTTAATTCTCTTCTGTCACAAAAGAACAAATATATCCACACACATACACAACTTGGAGCAATTAATAGTGCAGAAGGAAATAAATCTGTCAGCTCCTGACAAGTTTCACATTATTCTTACGAAATACAAACAAGCCTATCTTACAAGTGTTTTAACCTGGAATTTATCAAAGCAGCTTCTTGAGAAGTTGAAAATTCTAATGGATGCATCAAAGGCAACAGAGAAGTCATAGCACAAGTAGAGACTCCAGAAAACTAAAAACTCTACCCACAGCCAAACACTTCATTTGTGACAAGGAATCTGAAGAGTGGAGGAGGGAACAGGGAAGTGATAAGAATAGAATGAAGTGAGTGGTCCCAATGATGCTAGTGAGACTATGTATAGAATAAACACATGCCACAATAAATGCAGACTGCACAATCCACCCCCAGGTATCTACACATCAAGGAATCATTAGCAACATCCATGGAATTCTTCTAATTCCACCTTTTAAATGGACTACTGGGAGGCGTTTTGATAGATTTGTGTTGAAATGCTGGAGAGAGTTCAAATAAAAGCCATGCCATCATCAAAACTAGTGGAATTGCTATATGAAGAAAGGAAAACAGATAAGCATGCCAAGCTTGGAAAAGGTGCAAGTAATGAAGATTCTTACAGCTTACAAATATCTGAAGGATGTAGGCATCAAGGAGATAGCAATTAGTCAGGACAAAATGGGCTTAATTTCAAATAATACAAAGGAAGCACAGTTGCAAAATAGTAATAGTTTCAGGAAATACTTTATGGCAGGAAAGTGCAAGGACAGTTATTTTAAAGCACAGAGCATCCGATATAGATGCACACATTAGATCATCTCATATGGAGCCAGTCGTAGTCTATAGCTCTGTCAATGCACAATCATGATCCTACTGGATGGCTGTCAGACACAGGGGATACCCAAAGAGCCTTCCACTGCTCTCTTTTTGGGTGAATGAGGGTGACTTCTTTCCAAACCAAACTGCAGGCAGGTTTGTGTGGAAATTCAACTATATTGACTACCTACAGCTATTCACTTCAATGAAATTTTGAAGTGATTTCAGCTAATAAACACGCTATTTCCAAACCTCTGAAGTGATGTTATGATTCTGATAGACCATATGGTTTGAGTGTATTTATACTGCACTGAGCTCTTTGGAGCCTTTTCACATGTCAGCTGTGACTGTGTTCTGGGGACACACAGCAGGTTGGGCAGGCAGGGGACTGTGGGGGGACCTCTGTGGGACTTCTGGTGGGTTCTGGCAGTGTTGTGAACCACCCACCCCACCCCAAACTTCAGCACTGCCAAATTCAAAGAAACGTTTCCTCAACTGGAGTCTTCTTTCCCAGCCCCAATACCCAAATCAGTAATCAAATGTTGGTGTTAATTGGCAACGAATTAAATTAAGCAAAATACTCTGTGTTCAGACTGTTTTGCCAGCAACAGGAGCAGATGCTTTCCTAGAGGCAGTATTTAATTTACTAAGACCCCATTCACTTGCTAACATCATTGAGCTTGATCAAGACCTCCTGTGTCATTGGGAAAGTCGTAGCTGCTCTAAGAGTGCCTGTAAGTAAACGAGAAATGCTGCTGAGTAACACAAAATGCCACTAACTTCTTGCAACATCAATCCTGTTCTTCAGAGAGATAACAGAACCTCTAAAGAAGGACACTAAGTATTTCTTCTTTATAGGTCACTGAGCTATTAATATTTTTTACTTTTTCTAACTGTTCCCATGGAGTTATGTCATGAGACAGAAGCACAGTCACATTAACCCTACTGCAATCCTGCCATTCCATTGAAAACATGACCCACTAGTAATTAATCTTAGAACTGGAGGTAATAATAGCGCTCTCCACCTTACCAACAGCACTGCTCATCCTGCATTTACAGCTCCTACAAGGACCCTTGACAGGGGAGAGAGAACCAGGGGAATGTGCTGGCTACTGCAAAATGAGATGGGAGCTACTGACTTTGTAACCCATTATTCACCAAATGCTTTTTCTCCATTTCATTTTCTCAGTTAAACATATACTTGGAGAGACAAAAGGTCCAATTTTTTCTCTCTGACGCACACATGTGAGACTCATTAATGTTAATTGGATTTATGAATGCCTGCTGAAAAGAGAAAAAACTGTAAAGATTTCCCATTTGCAAGGAAACAATCAAAGGAATAATTTCTTGTGCGTCTTGCTGATGAAGAGATGAGGAAATAATGGATGAGTCACTTTACATTATGATTCAAAATTCCTAAAATAGAAGAGATGAAAACACTGATTTCTGTATAGGTCATATTCATGTAAGGGACTCTTTCTAAGAATCCAATTCGATCCTTCAAGTATAGTCCTGCTTCTAATTACCCAGCTAAAAGAAATCCTGGTCTCTGAATTGTAATTACACATATTTGTTGCTGTAATTCAATTTGTCAGGTGTAAAATACAAGTGCAATTTCCTCTACATCCCCCCACCCCTAGCTTTCAGAGACACTGAACTTGAGCCATTTGATAATTCATTCCATATTGTCACTTTCCCATTCACTATGCACAAAACTTCTGACAGGTTGGTTTTTTTTAAATTTTTTTAAGAAGGTGATTATACATGGCTCTCATTACTCTACTAACTGGTTTGAAAATAAATCCAACATTCATCTCGTGGCTATAATGCAGCATTAGCCACTACCTACCTGGCCTGCAGTGACCAGGGCACTTCAAAGCAAGCTCAACATTTCTGCTACCTCTGGTGGGGGTGAGGGAGAACATCCACAATCCTCACAGGCACTGATTTGCTCTTTGGGGACTTCTCCAAGGTGAGTCCTCTGCTCAGCCCCAGCCAGCCAAGTGGAGACTCTCTGAATCAACAAGGCCTCTCTTACAGAAAAGAGAGTTTCAGCCACTCATAAAGGACTTTGGCCCTTCCTTCCTCCAGGATCCTGTTGCCTCTGTGACAATCAAGAGCTATAAGGAAATGAGTGTGATGCCACACCACTGTGTTAAACAATGGGCTTGAATATACAGAGTGTATATAAACAATATTGTATATGTAGGATAATATAAAAATACATATTAAAATATAAATCTGTAATGCAAACTAAGTATATAAATATATCAAAACCATAGGCACACCATACCCACTGTATAAAAAGGTGCAAAATACCAGCACAGTTTCCTGGAAATACTCAAACTGTGTAAGTATACACTGCCCATCTCACAGTGCAAGAGCTCTGTGGGCTGAACAAGATAAGGTTAATAGTTTGTTTCTCGTTTTTCCCCTCTCTGAAACAATGTATTATGAAGGACTGCAGCATATAATGCTTTAGAAAATGCTTGGCTTGAGTTTTCCTTACCTCTGCATAAAGCTGTTCTAATGAACACAATTCAATTTCTCTGTCAGTTGTGTTCCTGAGTACCTTTTAAAAGCCTTTCCAAAATTAAGGTTATATACTCCAGTAATTTCCAATATGAAAAAGTGTAATCAATAAAATCCTGCTGATAATGCACACGATTTGTGGAGAGTGAGAGCTAAATATGAATTAGTTTTGGAAAAGTTCCGAGTCTATCATCTCTCTTAATTACAAGTTGGGTCATTGACTACGAGCCGCATGACTCAGCTCGGGAATCCCTACAAAGAAATCCTAAGTAGATTTAATAGTAGCATTTGATTTATTTGTTACTGGGAGCTGAGACAAGCCCTGTGTTCCAGACCTCTGACAGATCAGGGGCTCCCCAGAGAAGGTCAGGCAGGCACTGCTCCTGCCAGCTGGATGTCATCAGGCATGAGGGAAGCCAGAAGCACCCAGGAGTCCCAAAAGGTTGGGAGCAGGACACAGGAGTGACATTCCACCCTCCCCAAGGAACCCCACCACTGAGGAATAAATTGAAAGCAACTCTTCTACAGATCAAATGTGAAATTGTAACCTTGGCTGAGGATGGAGGGACATTTAGTCCTGCACTTTGCTTAAAAGCACAGTCAATTAAATTAATGCTGCTCAGTCAAGTTTTGGGCATCTCCACAGATGGAGATGCCACAGTCTCTCCTTCCAGCACCTCCTTCCAGTGCTTGACCACCTTCAATTTTATTTTTTTTCCCTTGTATCTGACCAGGATTTCCCATCTCTTAACTTGGACTGGTTGCCTCCTATCACAAATATCCAAGACAAGCCTGACTGACCAAAAATTTTCCGAGTCTGTCTGGTTTCCCAGCACAAGAACCTGAACAAACAGCACAGACAGTGCCACTGCTGCCATGGATATGCTGACAAGGACAGGCAAACCTTTGTCCTGGTTTCCTCCAGTTATTCACTAATGATGTGTTATCACTTGGTAACTCTACATCTCTCTCTATTTTGGTTCTCTCTTCTCTCTATTTTGGTTTCCTTCACGCAGCTCGCTGCAGTTTACTTTCAGACACTGGAGCACTGGAAAGCTCCACTTTTCCTTCTTTAATTCTCCAAATCAGGTCCACTCTGGGCACACTCCATCACCACAGGGAGTTGGTGGTGCAGCCACCAGGTTTTGCTGGACTTTTCTAATTACACTGCCATGACACTTCCATACCCACGAGCACTCCAAGGTGTTTCATAAAGAAAACCTCGAGTATTTCTGACATCCTGTTGGCAGTAAGCTTTTCTCCCTGCTCAGCATCAGCAATACAACAGGCTGCAATTCCACAAACCTTTCAAAGTAGCCCTATAAAACTGCTTTCAACTCTTTCTAATCCTTAATCCCACCTGCTAGTTCATGCAAATTCACTTATTTGCCAAACAAACAGGTGTCAGATGATTTACCGGCTCATTTGCACAGCAGAAGGACAAGCAAATATTATCTTGATTTTTCTCCCTCATGAAATATTTCCATAAAACTATCAGAAAAAATTAGCATTGCTGTTAGAAATATCAATGCAAAGAAGCCAGAAAATCCATTTATTCACCAGTCTATTCCACTGCTACCCTCAGAAGCATTAACTATATTTTAAGAATGTTCTGAAAACTAGCAGCAGCTTAAAAGTTATTTTGCTTTAAAAAAGGCTACTAACAACCTTGCTTTATTTGTAGAAACAGTTGTTTACTGCTCATGTAGAAGAGCATAATGTTCTTCATGCAATTATATTAAGTTTCCAGAGTCTCACTTTTGAGCAAACCTAAAATTTTTTTTTGACAATAAAGAGTATTTTGTAAAAATAGAATACGAAAATACTAAAAAAAAAAAAAA
>VZTB01000649.1:558544-634916 GCA_013397245.1 Thryothorus ludovicianus
AACTGGGGGAGATCGGTCATTTCTCATCCCCGCTCGGGGTTAGCTCCCTCCCGCCCTTTGCGGGGCTGCGGCCGCCGCAGCCCATCCCCGCCGCATCCCACCCGGCAAGCTGCAGGATCAGGAGCGGGCTGGCAAAACTTCTGGGTCACGGCGCCGGGAAGCGCTTGGGGTCGCATCCCCTCTTCCCGGGGCGTCCGAATCCCTCCTCCTGGGGGGTCCGCATCCCCTGTTCTCGGGGCGCCCGCCTCTCCCCCGCAGTTACTCACGGTTCTCCCGGCCCGGGGCCGCCGGCGGAGGCGGCTCTGCCCACCCGGCCTCCTCGCAGGGCTGGGGCGCCTGCAAAGAAAAGGACAACAACCATGGTTTCTTGCAGGCTCTGGCGCAGACTCTGCGATCCTCAGCCTCAACGCCCCTATAATGTACTCGCTCCGTTCTACAAAGCCCCCAGCAAACCATCAGGTACTGGAAACCATCAGGTACATCAGCATGAGGCAGCTGTAGCATACCCCTGCTCCTTCACCAGCATAAGTGTTCTTTTCTTTTTTTGCAGCACACAAATCGGAGCTGGTTTCCAGGACCAGAATTTGTCACAGTCTAAGATGTGCACAGGAAAGATGCTTAAGTGTGGTTTGTTGTTTTGTTGGGGTTTCCCCCCCCATAAGATATCTGTGATTTGCAGCTTTCTCATGCAAGGTGTGAAACACTTTTAGCTGGCTCGTCTTCCAACCCACTTTACCTTTATTCTGGATTGTAAAAATCAAGATTGATGGGATGAATTTCCAGTGCCAAAAGAAGAAGCACCTTAGAAAAGAAGCCCAGAAACATGATGTAACATCTGAACATGTCTCTTAGTCAGCATTTACTGCTGGCAACATAATAGCAGTGTCCTATCATCTTGTCCTCCAAAATAGATGAGCTGCTGCCAGAAGATTCAGGATGGGGACTCATACAAGCACTTCCCTGGCAGAAATTATTGTCTCAGGTGCTTGCATCCTTGATGAAGGAAGCCCCAGTTTTTGAGATATGCCTCCTTCTGATAAACATCTTCTATCATTACCTCCGTTCGTACACAGTGAATTGTAAATTTTGACAGCTGTCACTCATTCTTTAGCATTTTCAGTACTTAGGAAGGAATTATGGAAATGGCAAAAGTAGAAAGTTTTGACAGCTGAGACCCAGGTGAGAGATCAGAATTTGCTGCCTCTTGTTACAGCAAAAAAAGAGTGTGATAATGTACACACACAGTAACACGATTTTTCTGGTTATGAGGATGTGCGTGTACATCTAGAAATAACTGGCAAGTTCGTTGCCATGTGAAAATCAAGTCAATATTATAAATACCTGATAAATTTAAAAACACAGCACACTTAAGGCCTGGTTCCTGCTTCAGACAGGATCATGGGTGTGGTTTTCCCTTAAAAATGTCAGAAATTTAGGTAGGATAAGAGTAATGAAAAGATAATAAAATTATGCAAGAAATAAAATTAGGCAACTCTTTCCTAGAAATGAATATATTCCAACTTTGAGTAGAACAATCTTTTTCCACCTTCTAAACAGAACATTACTGGTATGTGAGGACCCTTCTCCCTGGGAAAGGAACTCCCGACATCCACCATCTCAAAGAACTGGAGCTTTTTTCTCTGGAATTCTTGCACAGGCACATTGCTGACACGTTTACTCACAGCTGCTACAGGCATACCTGGGCCCTTTCAGGGCTGTACAGCTGCTCTCTGGCCTTTCGGAGATGTGCAGGCACTGCTTGCATGCTCTTGTTGAGAGTCCAAGGGCTTGGGAACATCTTCTTGCAGCAACAGAGGAATAATCTTCTCCCACAGCTCAAATTTCAAAGGTTCAGCCTGCTTTGTACCAAGCAGAAGTGACCAACAGCATTAAAATCTGCTAGAGCTTCTGCTCATGAAAGTCACTGTCCTCCTCTATTAAGGGAGACAAAAAAGCCAACAAACACTTAAAACCACTTGTTTCCTCCAAAGTACTGAAAAAACAAAGGAGAAGTAGTACTAAATAACACCTAAAAAGAAAAGTTTATGTTTTCTAGTCATGCTTATTCAGTTGACCTCTTTCTTTTGTTGGTTTTTTTTTTTTTTGGCTGATCTCTGATACTTTGCTATCTTAACCCTTCACCTAAGTTTTCTTGCCTCACTCACTTTATTATGGATACACAGACTCGAGATGCTGCTTCCTTCCCAAATCTTTTGTTTTTAATGAATTGTTCATTTCATCAGTCCCTAACCCTATGGCTCCTACCTACCATCAGTCTTCCCTGTTTCCATTTCTGTGTTGTATTCCTGGGTAAGTATTTGGGGTTTCAGCTGTTTATATTGCTATTTATTCAAATCTCTGCTATATAATAATAATAACCAGTGCTGCTTATTTATTCATTCTCTTATTCTTCTATTTGGGAAAAATCTCCAAGGAGTTATTCCCGTATAAAACGGCAAATATCAACTCAAGAAACCTGCTATGGATTTGAGAGGCTTTCTGGAAAACTTGTGAAATAGAAGCCAATGAACAAATTTAACTAATTCTTATACATTCTACTGTTTTTCTTCCTGTGAGAATACTCAATATTCTGCATAGTCCTGGCATAACCTGGAAAAAGTATTCAAGAGTATAAACAATCCCCTTTTGGTTAACAGTTTTTAAAGTATGGCACAACGAGGGTGTTACTAACATATCTTGAGAAATCATTCATTCTCTCCTGAAACATACCCATCAAGGATAGAAAGGAATGTCTGTGCTCAAGGCACAAGAAACTCAATTAAGTTCCCATAGCAATTCTTATTGAATTCAACAAAATTCACTTTATCCTAAGAATATCTCCCTGTAAGTAATCTCTTGCCTGAGACACATCTTTTTGCCACCTCCTGCACCTTCAGCCTCCTTGTAGTGGTACTTTTTTTTGGTTTTTTTGTTTCCTTTTCACTTAGCTTTGTGTGTGCCTCCCTGTTCCAGATGCCCATCATCCTTGCATTAAGTGAAAGGAAAGTTGGGAGCATCCCGTGTACCTTTTAAAGGCCATTATGGGCTAATTTGCATTATACACTCTATTACAACTGCATTCATTCATCAGCTGTGGGGGTGGTACAGCAGGAAAAAGAGGAAACTGGGATACTCAGGCAGCCTAGTTCCCAGCACACCCTTCGTGGTGTGTGGAGAGCATCAGAGTGGGCTCCCTATCCCAGCACTGGAGCTGAGTGGAGAGCTGGTGTCAGGAAGCTAAAGAAAGGCAGTAGTGCCTTAAAGCCCTGCAGCATGCAGACAAATCATGGGCTGTAGCCTGCAGCTATGTCACAGGGAGAGGACTGTGAAGGCTTCAGCTAGTATTTCTGCTCAGTCTCAAAAGTTGCAGCAAAGATTTATTAAAACATACTCTGTTTTTCTTTTCTTCACTCCTCCAGCCCTCCAAAGTGCATAATTTCACACCACTGCTTATCCAGAACAGCTCTGGGAAAAAGCTTGTCCATCAAGAATTATTCCCCCTTCTTTTCACATATCTGTGTAGCATCTGTATCTAGCACCACATTCCTGTCTTCAGAAATGCAAACACTTTTCTTCCCCTGCTCTTCCCAAGCAGCAACATTACCACTATCTGCTTTAGGATACTACTGGGAAAAAACTGTGTTGTTACTGGACATAACACACTGTGTATTAATACTCTGTATCCTCCCTTCTTAATGTTTATGCTGCAGAATTTCCCTAACAGCACATGCACATTGCCTGCTTTTTTTTTCCCTAATCCATTTTCTTCCTTAATCCATTCCTAACAAAACAAACAAACCAGAAAAACAAAATTTTTAAATAAATAAATAAAATCTTAAAATAAAATTGCAAAAGACACACTGAGTTTGAGGTGACACCAACAAGTAACTGATGTACTATAATAGTGTTAAACAGCAGGATATTTTTATGATGGCCAGAGCCAAAACACCTGATGGCTGCACAAGCCACTCTTGACCATTTCAAACACTGAAAATGCAATTCACTGTGCTATGTTAAATATTGCCTTGGAAGCAAATCCTCTATCAAATAGAGTGTCTCTATGTGAAAAGCAAATGAAGCCAGCAAGTGGAAAATGAATCCCTGAAACAGTCTGTCATGGAATTATAGTTTCCCAATATCCATTCAAACCAAACATCCAAGTCAAACCCTAACAGAATAAATGAAATTAAATTATCAAAAACCATAAGAAAAAAACTGGATTTTATCTCAGAGGCAATGCTTCCATCTCTAGTGAAAGGTGTACCTGCATGTGGCCCAAGGAGTCTTTAGGTGGTTTGTTTTTCAGATGTTCTTTTTAAAATAGTCTTTAAGGTCTCTTCCAATCCAAACCATTCCATGACTTTTCCCAACCGACTGCTATATAAAATCTTCTTCAGTTTCACTTCTCTAACAGTCTAGAAGAGCAGTGCAAGGAACAATTGTTCAGTGACAAGACAAAAAAACTCAAATAAAAAGAACAAAAACCCTCTCATAAATCAAAAAGAAAAAGCCAAAAGACCACAGAATGGGTGCGATTCCACAAAGCCACCAACCAAACAAAATCCAGCAGCAAGGTACATAACTAGCATTACATTAAAGCAAACCACACGTGAACACCATAAAAATGAACACCATGAACGAGATCCAAAGAGATTTCAAGCAGCCGTTCTGAATCTGCATACTTTTCTGGAGACAGAGTTGACTACTTAATGAGTACCTAGTTTTCATTTTTATCAATTAAATTTTTTTAAATTAATTTTATCCAGTTAAAACTTGCTTTGTAAAAAAAATAAAACATTTCCAAGGTACTTAAGAAATAAAAAGCTTTAATGAAAATAAATAAGGCAGTAAGGGGAAACCTGACAAAAGGAAATTCAAAAATAAATAGGAAAACCGTAAATCTTTACATCTGGGATAGCAGATGATTTGTGGCCATTTAGTACAAACAGATTATTTTCCCCACCAACAGCCATACAATTTTTTTCCAGAGTTAGAATCTGGAGTCTAAAATATTGATCAAAAGTATTTCACGGTCAATTAGAAATTCCACATCAGTGAGCTTGGGCTCGTTTACTGGAGCAGTAGGTATTTCCGTGGGAAGAAATCCTGAAGTTCACACCAGGAATTGGCATGAGCTCCCGACTTTTCCACTGGGTGGTGGTAATGAGATCAGGAAGTTCAGGAGAACCGGGAGCAAATCTCAGAACATCACCAGTATTTTATTCAATCATTTATGTATTCATTCAATCATTCTGTACACACGAACCTACCCTGTGTGTACGTATGCCACACTGGAAATCTCCTGTCACAGTAATGAAAGGATGAATAGATCAGTTCTACAATTTATAAAGGCTGGACTATAAAAGTAATCTTCACACAGTTTGCTGCTTTAGCATTCAGTTCAACGACATCATTTTCTCAGTGTAAAAGCTGAAGAGAGTTGAGGTGAGACAGATGACAGGGCAGAAAATAGCACTATTCATTCCTGAACGGGCAAGTATAAATTAGAGCCCCACTGGAGGAAAAAAACCACTCCAGAGATTCATATTGTAACACATTTCATCGAGTTCAATACATGACATGCTATGATGGCTTCCTTTTTCATGTGATCTGTAATTGTCACAGAAGAGAATGGAAATTAAATTTAAAATGTTGTGTTTACTTCCCAACTTTACACATTTCAGCGAGATCCATTTTTCAAAACGGGAATGTTTGGCATAATCTGAAAATCAAAGCCCTTTACAATATTTATGGTTACGACCTCCCAGCTTAAAGCACCATAAATCACATCAGGCATTAACTGGTTCACTTTCACAGGGCACTAGTTGTAACAATACCAAAACACAGTAGAGTATTAAGCACATGCTGGGGAAGGATGTTTCTAATATTTTATTACGTGATGCATTGCCATACTTTTAAAACCACACAGTTTTTATGAATTATGGTTTAAAATCTGGTAGATACGTGCAGTCCAGCCTTGAAGTCCTTATTTTGGCCCTCCTGAGTGATGCTTGACACTCTCAGCTTACTGTCTGAAAGGCTCTGTTTATTCATTAGAACAATTTCTTTTCCCTAATAACTAATGACTTACCAATCTGTCTGCTGTAGCGAAATAATATAATTACAAATTGGCATGTTAAAATACTATCAAAAGAATTTAATCGAACTTGCAAAATATTAATAAGTTATGTGCTTAATTAAAGATAACTATATCAAAATAGCTCGAGTACATTATAGATTAATAGCCTGAAAAAGAAAAAAAACATGGTAAGAAACAAAGTCAGTATTGCTCTAAAAATAGGGAGGAGTTCCAAAGCCCAGTATATCTGGTTTGGCACTTGGACAATTAAAAAATGTCTACATAATTCATTTAATTAAGAACTTACTCATTGCTCCAAGCTCTATAAATCATGCCAAGTTTTACCAAATGCACGTTTCCTGAAGTATCTGTAAGACCTGTGTGATCAGAAGACAAGGGAAAATACTATTAACAGTAATATCAAGACAACTGCCACAGGTAAGCTACAAATCTGTGTCCAAACAGCAACATGAGCAGTTGTTTCTTCATCCAATTTTTGAGGTGCCTTGGAGCTATGTTGCTCCTGTATTGCTCAGCCCTGAATTAACAATCTTTCTTGTCTACATGATGGGGGAATGAAATATCATAGCTATTAATGACTCCATAATAATTTAATTAAAATAATGAGCACTCTGACATCATTTATTTGTTATTGGAGTGGAAAAAGTTAGCTCCATGATTTTTCTACTCTACAGATATGTTTACATGGCCTTTTGGATGAACAATTCCTTGTGATAGTTACATGGGAAGTGTCATTGAAGATAAACCTTCTCCAGTTTTAAAAGATTATGTTCCACTTCCTTCTTTGCATAATCATGACACAATCTATGCATGCATATATATACATATGTTTAGATAGTTAGGAGCTTAATTTTCTGCTTTAATTATTGCTATGTACACTCCAGTGTCACTTGACATATTTCTGTAACTGCATATTACCTTTTCTCCACACAAACCTGAATTTAATGCAAGATATCTGTTATCTAGACCTACACTCAAAATAAAGCATCTTTGCTTTTACAGAATTTCACTACTGACACCTCCTAAATATATTAAATTGCCCTTGAACTAATCTTAACATCAGCATTCCCACTAGAGCCAGTGACCCTAATGCATTCTAAATGCCTGAAGTTAAGAGGAAAAGAAAGTATAAAATGTTTTAAAAGTCAAAACACAACTGAACTATTCCCTGGGAACCCATGTGCTGCAGTCTTTACAGGAAAATGCATTTACTGTAAAAAAAAACCAACCAAACAAAAAAAAAAAAAACCAAAAAAAACCACACAGAATGAAAAAAAAAATCTGTACTCAAATTCTCACCACTCTGGAAGAAATATTATGTTTAAACTTGCTGATCTTGAGTTAGTTTGAAAACAAGAAAAAAACAAACAACAAAACAACAACCAACCAAACAACCCACTCCCTAAACCAACAAAAGTACCTCCACTCTGCTTGTTTTGAAGCCCATCTTGGAATTTGCACCTTGTATTTATTAAACCTGAGCCTGGTAGACTCAGACACTGCCAGGATGGTCCCTCATGATGCCTAAACTTGCCACTTTTAAATGTCTTTGCTGGTTCTCTTTTGTCAGCTGCAAATCACCATCAATTATTTGACCTAACACTGAAACAAAATAATCTTCAAGCTTTTCTCTCCCTTTTTTATAAATAAACATGCTTTATTGCAAGACACTGAAGTCTCTGTAGCTTCTGCTGGATAAAGCTTTGTCATTACTTTAATGCTTGAACATAAATTGATTCCTTGAGCTTCCTAGTTATTTTTATACATCTTCTCTAAATTCCCTCTGCTCACTTTCCTGAGTGAATAATTCTCCTATAAAAGTGTATTTGTATCCAAATGACCATAAGTGTAATCTACTTGCAGGCAGATTATATTTAAAGATCAACTCTTAAAGACAGCAATTTAAGTTTTTTGATTGGATATTCATCTCCATTATGTTCTCCATGTTATTTTCAGAAAGCTAAACATGGATTACTTTTGGAATAACACCCTAAAGGTGGAAAAGCAGGAGCTGTAACAAAATTGTCTCACTAAGGGTCTTTGAGAATAAAAATAACGCTCAGGGAGTGCCACTGCAAAATGAGATTGAATATAAGGATGCAGGGCACACATCTTCCTCTGTGCTGCTGCTCCTTCATCTTTCTGGCTTTCCGCTCATGGAGGTTCTGACAATGGCAATCTAGGCTGCCCTTGCACTCTCCTCTCATCCCTGGCAAGCCCGTCCTGTCTTTTATAGGGACCACAGACTCCTAACACCCACAAATTGCCCTTCTGATTGCTTAAATTCTAGCACATTCAATTCTTTGACTGTAACTGATGGTCCATTTTGCAAAGTATGTTTTCTTACCATTTCTCGCCTGCAGTTTACTCACCCTTCACAGGAGGAACTGACAAGAAAGCCAAGAGATACCCAAATACTATTTGTATTAATTTATTAGCAGGAAGCCAACTTTTGCTCAATATTAAAACCCTGTATTTTGGATTTAACAGAACATTCCTCAAACTGAAGGCCAGCAGAGAAATAAGTGGATTTTGGACAAAGCGTTTTCTGCCCTTGTGAAAACGGCGCAGGAGACAAACTCCAGTGGTCAAAATTGGATCATAAAGATGAAAAACCATATGTGTTTCTGGTCTTTAAATTGCTACTCTACAGAGTGATAAGGGACATCATATAGAACCTTATCAGGATTTAATTTCCTAGCAGAAATGAGAAAGGAATGTGCAAAACCCCTCTTACATGATCTAGCATTAGATTGCAGTACATGATAAAAATATCTTAACAGGCGTATACCTAAGGAAGATAATATTCCAGCTCTTCTTCCTGAAGATGCTTTCTATATACAAATTCTTTTAAAAATAGCATATTTCTGGTTTGCTGTGCATGACTGTCTTCTTCAGGAAATGATTTCTGGCAAAAACCTCCTCACAGTTACCGTATCTTTTTACTGCTTCTGTAATAATACCTTGTAAAATGCTCTTAGTATATGAGGTTTATGAATGAAACCTGTCAAAGTATACATACTACAAAAACAATTGCTAGATTTCTTTGAAATTTAATTCTTGGCTGTAGTCTAACTGTGCCATAAAGGTTCTATACTAAACCCACGACCATGTGAAAAACCTGGTTTGGATGTATTTGTATTTTCTACATACATCTTTTTCATGTAATTTTGCAGCCCCTTGCTGACTCTTGTATCCTAAAGGTATTCACTGAACCCCCCACATTCTATTCTATTTCTAGTCTCTACCAACTCCAATGCCATTTCCAGACAAACTCAAATTTCCGAAGGATTTGTTGTGAGCAACGTTGCCCTTTTGATCAAGAAAATGAGTGCATTTTAACACAAACATTATACTTTTCACATTGTGATATATTTACTGCAGGGGCACTATAAAGAGCATTTACAAACAATGAGGGCTGCTCCTCTCTCAGCTTCATCTTTTTCTCTGCTCTGCAGACTTTGCAGTTTCTTCTCCTCGTGTTCCTGACCTAATCTAATTCTTAAAACCTAAAATACCTGTCACAACAGTCAGAACAGGATTATTTGCTGCTGTGGCTGTGCTATACTGATGCCTTCTGGAGGCTGACCTGGAACAGAGACCAGACAGAGCAGAAGGATGAAGTAGGGATTTATTAAAAGGCCTCAATGGGCACATCTGGGCAGCACAAAAGAGGCTACACCCAAGATGCCCCAAAATGATCACAAAATGGATCACTGACCATGAGGTGTCACACTTTTATTAAGTTCTGTTCCATTAGCATATTGGAGTTAATTGTCCAATTACAGCTTCAGGTTATGAAGCTCCATCCTCCTTGTTTTTCTTTTCACTTCACTGTTGTTTTTGTTCTTGGGCTTGAAAGTTGTGTAGGTTGTCCTTGGTATTGAACTAGAGAAGGAATTGTTTTGTCTATCTACTCTGAGAACTCAGTATCACTTGATGTGAAACCCAGAACTACCCACTAAACCAGCACAGAATCTGAAAAATATAAAAGCTAAACCTTAAGGCATCAATACCCTAATGTGCTGCTCTCATTTTTCAGCACTACAAGTATCATTAAAAGGAATAGTTTTCCACAGTCATCACGGATTTTTGTTAGATAAATTTAAAAAGGCTAATTATGAATAAAACACACCGACTTATGTACCCCTGAACAGACTAAGACCGTGGCCATCCTATTTTGTTTAATCAATTTCTGAGTCCTATCCTCAATGCTTTTTTTTTTTTANGTATATATTTATGAGACTGCTTCCTAGGAACATCTCCGAGGAGGGTTTGGCTCTTCCTTCCCCGCTCTCCACATCTCTTGGGATGATGAGGCAGATAGGATTTCCCACACTCATCTCCGGTATGTCTCCTGCGTCAGGCTGTTCTGTGACTCTGCAAAGCACACTGCACATCCTGGTGCTGTGCCAAGTCTGCCTGGGAAGCCAGACTTCCAACCAGCTCCTCATGCCACAACCAAAAATCACCCGACCTTACAGAAATACACTGCTGACTAGACTCTTAAATACATTTTGGCATGAAAAAGCTTCAGATAAGTAAAAATTTCAGCAAAACCTGACCTTTCCTTGGACATACTTCAAGACTTACTGCAATGCTATGTTCCAATTATAGCAACGCCCCAAATGATTAAGCAGATATTTAAATTTTGCAGATAACACCCTAAAGAAACATTTTAGTTAAACATAAATGGCATGATTACCTAATGGGCATAACAAAATGTTAGGAAAGTGAAGTGTTTGGATAAAACAGCAACGATTAATTTTTCAGTTAATTTTTTTTCTCAAATATAACATGCTTCTGGAGATCATACTTAGTGAACATACTCGTGGTTTCAGGCCCACACAGTATTTTAATTCCATAAGGTGCGTGGGAGGTTTTTTAAATCCACATAATTTTGTGTTATTTTCTTTTTACATGTTAAGTTATTATCATCAGATGGAGGGGAAATTAAACATTCTGAATGTGTTAAAAGCCTTGGTCTTCTTGACTCCTATTACCAACTGCTAACTATTGCTAAACTCATCCATTTTTGGAACATGAACAACCTTGATAACATCAGATGAAGACAAAATAAAAATAGAGCTTTGGCAAATCCTGTGAATTGAATTCCGGTATCTCGGAACACCGTGTAAAGCTCTTGATTGGCTTTGCAAATGTAACTCACTATATTAATACTGAAGCTAACTCATTTCCTAACTTTGCTAAGAGCAGCCAGAACTATAGTCATGCTGGAATAGTGAGGAACTAAATAAAATCCAGGCTGTGAATATAGCTGTGATTTGTTTTTTCCTGGGAAAGGTTTTGGGAGAATCTTTCTAGAAAAGGTGAAAGTTATTCCTAAAATTCTTTATTTCTAGTCGTCCTTTCCTTTGGGGTACATTATATATGTTGTTTCCTCCTTTTTCTGAGAGTAGACAGTAAAAGCCATCTCTTTCATCACCTTAATTATTTGGCTTTTAGTATGACCAGAATTAAAAGACATTTCTTTCTTCATGCAGTCCTTATTTTGACATATGGTCCTGTACAGAGCTCTCGGATTTCATCACTGCTCAGACACACAGTAATAAAGATGCTTAATGAGCAGCAAGCCCAGTTTTTGCTCATCTGGGTCATGTTTACATGATATGACTGTGTATCTGATGCCTTGGGAAGAGGTCCCTGGAGCAGAACCTTACACAGCAGGGAAAATTCTGGACCCTTGTACAGGACAGCCCTGTGCTCACCCACACGTCTGTGCAGTACGTGCTGATACATACAAGGCACCTCTGGTTTTCACAAACCCTCCAGCCATTTTCAGAGCAAACATGCTCTGCACAGACAGGATGAGGAGTAGGATTCACCATCACATCACAAACACAAGGTTACAAAAGTCCACAAAGACGACTGGCTCAGCTCGAGCAGCCTCGGCTCCAGCTACTCCAGCTCCCATCCTCAACGTCTGCATTCCTCTGTCCTGCAACACTCTGATGAAGCTTCTGCCTGCCCATGAGCACAAAAGGATGCTCTAATGAGGCAAGAATGTAGAAGTTCTTTGGCATCAAACCCAGGTGCAATGTCACAGGAGCAATCTCATGACAAGGCAGATTTTTAGGTATGCTGGATCTATATACAACCATTTTTCCCCATTTCACATGTGAAGAGTTGCCTGAGGTGATGCAAACCAGCTGGGAAGGCAGTAGGAGGTGCTTGTGCTCCCAGCCCTTACAAGGAGACTCAGGGGTGACCTTAGCACTCTCCAACTTCCTGAAAAGCGCTTGTAGCCAGGTGGGTCCTGGTCCCTTTTACTAGACAGCAGCTGAAAGGGCCAGAGGGCACAGTCTCAAGCAGCACCAAGAGAAATATAGACTGGAGAGAAAAAAGAATTTCTTCACTGAAACAGAAATAAAGAACAGAAATGCTTTGCCTGGAGAGGTGGTGAAGTCACCATTCATGGATGCATTCAAAAGAAGACTGGATGTGGCACTTGGTGCCATGCTCTACTTGAGGTGTTTGGGCATGGGACAGATTTGATGACCTTGGAGGCCTCTTCCCATTGAGCAAATCTGTGATTCTGTGGTGGGAGAAGCAACATCCCTGGGATGTTGCTGGGACAGTGCCACAGGCTGCAGCCAGTGAACAGCACAAACATTTCCATCACACAGCTGAGGTGGTCTGTCCTGCTCCTCAAGGCCCAGCTGAAAAGCAATCTCTCACATGCCTGGGGCTGCCCTTGGGTCCTTTTCCATAGCCTGACAATGAGCACACATCATCTCAGCCCAAAAAAGCTCCTCAGCTGCCTCCTGACATAAAAACATGTAAAAAAACGAAGCACCAGTGACAACATCAGGGAGAGGCAGATGTAGATTTATAGGTAAAGAAGAGTAATTTATGCTGATGTGGGTACAATAAAAACAATCCCAGTATGTATTATGTAAAATCCTTTACTTTCCAAAATCATATCAGCTCTAGAAAATCACATACCGTTTAGGTACTTTACTAATAGCTTTTATTTGGTGGAGCACGATATAACTCTCTTTGCTAAAAGGTGAGAAAAGATGATAGATAATTTTAAAAAGCATGGAATACTTAAAGAGCCACTGAATACCCTGAATTAATTCAATTTCAGATTAAAAAAATTAAGCCTCAAATGTCAGGTGACCTCACTGCAGTCATAAATATCTGGAAGTTGTGTTGTTATTTAATGCTTCCCTCTGTTCATAAGCCTCTTAGAACAGAAGCACATTCTCTAGGGTTCATTGGCTTACCGTGTACCTAAAGAAATTAAGCTACAGTTCAATTATGGTAAATATATTTCATTTCCCCCCAGGAATGGGCAGGTGAAAGGGCTTAAGTTCAAATGGAAATTAGATTAACAATAATAAGAAAGTTATTTAACCCCTAACTTATACAGTGTGGTCCATGTGCAGCTTTCCAAGAGCCTTCACAACTATTGTAGAAAACAAAGCCTATAGAGTATATACCTCAATTTTTGTTACGGATTTTAAATCCATTTTCAAATCTTATCAGTGAACAATACATCTTCCATGTATTTTCTCAAGTTCTTTAAAAAATATTTAAAACCTAATGTAAGCAACATGCAGCATTTACTGATGTCCATCGTTTTCCTATATTACCACCCAAAACATGATACAACTCAGCAACAGAAGATGGCTTTCCACTGGAAAATTTACAGAGCTTTGGCTACAGCCTTTGCTTTTTATCTGCCAAATTAGTTTCAGCACAATTTTGATAAAGTTTCCAGATAGGAGTGGCTTTGCTGTTTTGGGTCATTTTATCCTATAAGATCTAAAAGAAACCAATTTTTTTTCCCATTTCTTTTAAAGCTCCACAACATGTTGAATATCACTCTAGGGATAGTTTTGCTGTTGCTGGCTTTGCCTTCAACAATATTGCCATTTAGTGATCCATAAAAATGACGAGGCCATACTTCTGGGAAGAACACACATCCTTAAATGCACACCACTGAGGGGCTCTATGGATGGCAGTTAGCACCAATCTACACCAACTGAGGAAAGTAAGCCTTAAAACCTCTACAAGGAGTTTGCTGAAACCAAGATAAATAAATGCAAATCCGTTGGTAATAGGCAGAATTAGAAACTGGAGATCTGGATGGCTTTGCTGACCAATTTAAAAATCAAGACTAAACCAGAGGTTGTCTGTGAACAAAGCTACCTGCTTCACAGAGAGACTGTGGTACATCAGAAAGAATTAAATCAGAGGCCTCAGCATTTGTTTTTGTTTGAACTGCACTCAGTACCAGCCATTGACCAATAACAGCATTAAAATAGCAAGCAAGCAGTGTCACTGTTGGCCAAGAAAAGTGAACCAGCAAAGATTAGGAAACACACTGCAGTGGGAAGACAGCTAAGCACAGGCTTCAGTTATTTAGGGATTCAGTCGTGCCTGCTGCCCACAACAACAATAACAACTCTCTCTGCTGTATTTTCAGAAATGAGCTTTCTGCCAACAGTAACGCAGCAGCTGCAAACTCCACTAAAGATTTCAGCTTAATTACTACAGGATTCCTCCAAGCCCTGCTAAGCACTGACCTTACAAGGACTGACTCATGGCTCTGGAACAGAGCGTGCAGCATCCTCGCTTCTCCCTAACTAGAACCTTTAGATGTAGAAAGCTTCATTCAAGCTCTTGACATGCTCGCAAGCACCACCCCTGCTATTCCACCTCCTTCCAGCTCGGGTATTCCTGCAGGCCACACACAATGACATATAATTTCTTATGGTTTGTGCTGGCATCCTACAAACCTACAAAAAAGCCTCTTGCTCCAGCACATGGCAGCATATTTGTTGCCTCATGCTGCTCTTGGAGATAATCAGGACTACAGCGTGTTTCCACGTGAAAGGAGCCTTCATTGTTCAGCTGAGAAATATAGGTACACATATATTCTATCCATATATGACAAATATATAGATATCTCTCACTATTGCATCACTTTCACCTCCAGGGAATGCATAAAATATTAATATTTTTATAGTGCATTGCTGGATTTCAATGTATAATCTTATAAAGGATCTTGTTATGATTATCACACTAGTAAGATATAGAGAAGAGACTCTGGGGCATATAAAAAGCATAGTCAACCTCTTATGGGCAAGCTCTTGTTCTATACCACACAACAGATCCAAAATAATACATGGACCCCTGCAAACATAAGCAGGAAAAGAGCAAAATCCTTTTGATTGGCACAGGGATCAGCTGCTGCTCAAGGTACTCCCTGCTCATGCTGATAATTTCCTCTGCCATGTTCCCTGTGATTGATTTTCACAAGTAGGAGTAAAACAGAATCATGCAAGCTGGGACACTGCCTAGAAAATAAATCTTTGAATCCACCTGACAAAATGAGTCAAACAGCAATATCATCAGGACCACGATATAGCTTAGTTCACCTTGCCAAAGAGCAGGAGAATCTACTCAGGAACCTCACTCTTAAAGAAAAGCAGTTACTGCTGACAAAATGTGCTTTTAATGGCAAATAGTGCCAGGCTGGGAGTGCTGGTACAGTCTAGTGACATAAGTTAATGCTGTATCAACTTAAACCCCACAAGGTTCTGGGACAATAGATCTGAGTGACAGAAAAGCCTTCTTTGTGATCTATTGAAATCAAATGAAAGGGAAAAGGAAAGGCAAATAGGCTGCAAACACATCTGAAAGGAAATTTAATGAGTGAAATTCACTGTTCCTTTTCCTTTCACCACTTCCTGACAGTTTATTGTTCACTTCTTGCTCAGAGCTACCTTTTGCCTATTCATAAATGGCCCTGGTCCCTGTGACCAAGCTATTTCCAGCCACCACTTCCTTATATTTTGTTATTTTAATGGAGAATCTTCTTAGTTATCACAAGGTTATTTTCCACTTAAAATTAACATGGCTGGCTACTCAATACTTAGCAGTAGCAGAACAACTGTAAAGAACAAGTTGTTGTCCTGAATTTTGTGGTCCACTCTTCGTTTTCACTAAACTGTGATAACTTGCACTGCTGTCCTTCGTGGTATCATGAAACAAAGAAAACCCCTCCAAGATCATCTCCTGATGCTCAAGTGTAGAAATTTTACTAATACTAAATGGTTAGACTCGATGGAGAATGGATGAACAATATCCCAGGGGGCATCGAAATAGGACACTTCATTTGTAGCTCAGTGTTATTGCAATAATTGCCATTACAATAAGACTTATAAATGTATTTACAAGCAAACATGTTCCAAACAATTGCAATGGTGCTGTCGGGGTAATACAACATATAAAGAAAGCTAAAAATCAAAGCCAATCTGCCATGTACCTAAAGAGTCATACAACACTAACACCAAAATTAACAATGCCTTTATGTTCTATTAATGTAATTGCCTTCTCTCTTCCTTTGGACATACAAACCTATTTCCCAATCTCACAGCCTCTCTATTTTCATCCCTTGCTGGTCCACACCTTGCAAAGAGTGCACACTTACCACTTGTGCACACTAATTCTGCATCCTGATGCTTTTACACAAGAGGTGTTTAGGGGGAGAACAGAGATAGCCAGAGGGGCAATTGTCTCTGCACCAATTTTGTACAATCTGGATGGAATTACTACAAGAGAGAATGTACTATCTCTTGCTGGAGTTGAGAAATGCCATCTGATGGAAAAGATGAGAAACAGGAAGTGTGGGGAGGTGTTAAATGCTTTTTTGATTTTGTTCCATATCCAGGTGAATACTTTAAAATATGGCAGCTGTAAAAGCCAAAGCCATACAATTTTTCCAGATAATTCATTTTCAAATCTGTCTTCATTCTTCTCCAGAAAGAATGCAAATTTCACCGAGAAATTCATATGCATCCAGAATGAATAATCCAAAGTTACAAATAGGGTAAAGAGTCAAATGTTGTGCTTTTTTATGAGAATTAATGCCACATAAACGAGCTGGAGAAGCAATCCAAGCCCCATTTTTGACATGTAAACCTTCAACTCAAATCTTCCTCCTCCTTTCAATGTCAAAAGAACTAGTGAAACATGGAGCTCTTTTACTGACAGATTTGCAGCATTTTTCTCAAGCAGGGAAATCTGAACAACCAAAATATGGTTTAGAGGTTTGGAATACAGAAAGCTGCTATCAAGGTCCATATACATGAATCCCTCTATAGCCTTCCTGGAATCAACTGGTGAATTGGATCAGCATGTGCAGCTTTTGTCTGCCCTAACAAGACAGAGGCCAGATTGGCAGGCTGAGCCTAAACTCTTTAACTCATGATCCCCCAGGCCCACAGAGCAGCTAAGCTACAATGTGACTGACAGGCGAGTGTGAAACGTGCTTTTCTACTTGTGGGATTATATATTTTACTATAGTTATTCTCTGTCTTTTTATCTTCATTTTCTCCATCTGATCAGGGCTCTCTTTGCTAATACAGGCACCCTCTCTTTGACTTCCAGTAGAATAATATTCAGTAATAACCTACAAAGCAAGGCTTACATAGTGATGGCTTTGACTCTACAATCTCTAACATCAGAAGTTACAACAATTTCCTCTTCCCATTCCCTTTCTTCTCGCTGCAGAAGTCCAAATTTGCATGCCTTACAAAGACAGATTCCCCTGCAGATTCACCAGGGAAGAAATTCTCAGGAGAGAATTTTCTCCAACCTCTCAGACTTAATATTGCCCAACCTCTTTGAGATCTCATTTCCACTGCTGTCACGAGTACCCTACATTATACAAGGAGCATCCCTTTATTTTTTCACTCTTTGCTTGCCCAGAGAAGACTTCAAATAATGTAGATGCCCACAGTAACCCAATACTTTGAATCCATGTTTACGCTGATATCATGTGAAAGCACTGCCCTGCTGCAAAGCACTTAAAGATCCAACTCAAATGGAGAGTATGGGGGTCTTTAGTGATGAACAACAGCTTCTGTATTTTATTTGCATCAAGAGCACATAGTCTATGTTTCGTGTTGAACATAAATGTTTTTCCTTCCACTCAGTGAGTGGATCACAACAAATCATCTGTAAACCTCTACAGCCAACAGATGCAAGTCTGCTTTCCCTCCCCTTGAGCTCTATCTGAGGGCCATGAAAGTACAACCTGCTCTCCCCCTGCCTCTCACAAATCTTGAAAATAAAGTGGTACCAGCTGCTTCAGAACAAATACCAACAGCATTCATTTTCCCTTAGACAAATATAACTTTTACACCACTTATTATGTTTTCCCACTTTTTTTACCCTATAGTAATCTCTCTGCATAAAAGACTCTCAAATGTGATATGGGTAATGTTGGAGGGAAGAAGTATCCATCACCACTTGCCAGGGATAAAGAACTAAGGAGAAGATTCTAAGGGCCTGACAGCATCATAAATCTAACTGCACTTAGGTTAAAGAAAATAACCCCAACCAGCCAACCAACCAACACAAATCCCTTCTCAGATCAGATTCTCTCCATCTCAAGGGTTTTATCTACCACATATGCCCACACACACCCTCAGAAGCCAAAGTTTTCTGTTTCTCCCCTTCTGTCACTGCTGTCTGGATTAAAGTCAGCACCATCCCAACAGCTCCCCACAGCCACTCTGGCTCCAGGACAGGCAGCAGCCAGCACTTGGCATCACATCCTGCAGCTCTTAGCACACCCTGAGAATAAAAGGGGAAAAATTAATCAGCTCTTTTAGAGTTATAGCAGATCTTGGCCATTAGCAGAAAAATACTACAGGAGACAGTGCTGATTAATGCATTCCTCTTCTTTCTGCTTCTCAGTTAAGCTTGTAAAGGCTTGTCTGTCAACTCCTGTTCTTCCCAGCATCCATGGGGTTTCCTATGATATAATTATCAAAATAAATTCAAAAATGTTTTCTTGCTCTTTAACATCAACTATATTATAGCTCAGGGAAGAGGGAAAATAATAATAAATCTGCAACAGCAAGGACAGCAAATAACTGTGTTCTCATAAGCGCTAAGAGTTTTATTTGCCATACTAAGGATGAGATAAAGCTGTACCACAGGTATTCAAAGGAGCTTGAAAAAAGGGGGAGCAAAATATTTCTTCTCTTTCTCTCCAAAAGATGCCTCTGATTTTAGGGGATTGAAGTGGATTGCAGCATGACTGCTGTTCACCCAGTCCCAACCCTGAAATGGAAAGCCCTGAAATACCCCTTTATTTCCCTCCCAGCTATATCACCTGGGAGCTGGAAGCGTGTTCCACGCTGTGATCTCTCCTGGTTTTCTTCCAGGCACGGCTGAGGCTGGTGGCAGAGGGGATTAGGCTCTGAGCTCCACTGGCTCCAAGTGTGTCATTAGGCTGACTCACACTGAGGAGGAACTGTGGCTTTTGGTGACTCACATGATGGCTAGTTTGGAGCTTAAGCCCTGTGTTCAATCCTTAGCTTGCAATCCCTTCAATAATCTCCTAATATTAAGTTTAGTTCATATACAGGCCAGCAGAGCTCCCTTCGCTGAAATTAATTGGAAATGGATTGTGAAAAGCCACTCACATTAATCACCATGAACAGTAAAAAGGAAGTATACTTCTTAGGGTGCGTTTTTTATTTTTTTCATTTTATCTTTCTAAAGCATACCAGAAGGCCTGCTAACCAAAGTCAGCACAGTGCAGTCAGAACCAGGAAAGGCTTTTCAGAAATCTTTGTAAGCACACAGCATCCCTGCATCACCAGAGGTAACAAATGGCCTGATTTAGGCTCGGGCAGAAAACAGCCCTTCAATGCAACATATCCACTCATCCCCCACCCCCAGCCTCACCTTTCTCTGTCCTGGAGACATAGCCAGATGGCTTAAAAAATGTGTGGAAAATGACATTTTAATTATAGATCACCCGCAGTTAGACCAGGAGAGGCCTCTCTGAAGAATAAGGGAGAACAATTAAAGAAAAAAGAATAGGCTGGTTTCTAATTTTCTGTCTCCTCAGATGGCACGGAGGAAACAGGAGCAGGGAACAGACCGGATTACAGGCCAATTAAAGTTGTTCTTCTGGCCTGGGTGATGCTGGCAGCAGGCCCAGATCTCATTCTCCTGGCATCTCCTTTGTGTCCTATGACATCTTCCATCTGAGGAAAAGCATCTCCTGCAGCCCCACTGAGCCAGCTCAGGGCTCCAGCTGGCACTTATGTTCCAAAGTTTAGACATTTGCTTCAGCAACTTGGTGGATTCCACCTCTTCCTCCACCATGACCAAGGAAATTATTTTGGTACAAAGGAAGTGGCTTGAAAAACCATGCCATGGTTGATTTGGAGATGATCCCCAGTGCACCAGCAGAGCTGGTAAGATTTTGGAGCATCCCACAGCCACAGCTGACCTTACAAGAGCAGCTGTCCAGCACCAGGGGCTGCGAGACTACATTAGATTAAATGATTGAGCTTTGCAATAGCTTTTTGCTGTCCACTTCTAGTTAAAGTGGAATTATCTTAGTATTGCAATCCATACATTTTCTGGCATTACCAGTAAATGGTTTCATTCTTTGCATGACAGTTATTTCAGCTCTGAATTGCTCCCGATCAGTCGGCTTAATTCCATCAATAACAACCTAATAAACGGACTTTAATCTTGCAGTAATGGATACTAATGGCAGCTTACTCTGGAGTTGCCTTTAATTAAAGCAATTTAGGCTCAGTTCTGGTCATAGCTGAATGTTAGCCCACACCACCAAGATATTCTATACATTGAGATCTTGTAGCCCAGGATTTCAGAGCAAGCCATGCAAGGGGAAAGAAATTGTATTTGTGGACTACAGTCCACAACGTGTAACCACTCCCAACAGTGCCTGTAAGATTTTTAGCCCTCAGCAACAAACATGCTCCACAGTTGCGGGGTTTTTATATAGATGGCTTGTTTTAAATAAATCATTAATCTTTTTTTTTCTGGTGAAGTTTGGGGATCAGAAAACAAAATAGAGAACTATCACAGGCACTAGTCCAGGTTTAAGAAAGAGTTCGTCAGAAAATGCTGCTGTTCCCTGAACATTTCCCAGATTTCATTCATTCCTTAAAAGAGATGATGTTTTCCAACAGAAACAGGTCTGATTTCAATCAGGCTTAAGGATTAAATATTTCCCTTTTTTCTGTCCTTTTCTCAAGAGTTTTCCACGCAACATTGTCGCAGTTTATCACTGTGCTCTTTTAGAGTCCAAGGTCTTCTTGCTCTCTCATCTTCAAAGTGATTAATTTCTCTTTTTCTATCAGGCCTTTAATGAGTGTGACACAGAAAATGAAGAGTGCAGATTGCCATGGTGGTCTGGGCAGCCTTCAGCAGCCCAAACAAGCGACAGCTCTGCAGAAACTCGAGCACTGCCAGGACAAATGTTCCACGAACCTGGGAGGAGGCAGATGCTGCCATTTTATTTCTGTCTTCTATAAATGAGGCTTGTCATTAAATCCAGGAAGAAAACAAGGACTGGTACAGTGTAAAAAGATAAAAAGGCATGGAGTATTTTGAGGAAAGCCATTTACAACAAAAGTGGTGTTGCCATAGATGTAAAGTCTCAGGCTACAGTAAAACTACTAAAGGTTAAGATGATACAGAGAAAAATCTTAATGCTTTCCCTGAAGATGCATATACCAAAATTTTCTCCACTGATGCCATGCTTAACCAATGTCAGGGTAAGTGATCAGACTGTCGAACATTTAACAAATTAACATCTCTGAAGCACTTCCTAGCCAGAGAAATGCAGTGCCGAGCTGTAATAGCAGCAATCACATTTTTTAACTGATAATTGAATTAATTACTGTAGACATTTAAATTTCATAGCATAAGATAAGCACAGAAATGTTAACATCCAGATATTTCTATCACCAAAGGCAAGCGCTAATTTTTTCAAGTCAATATTCCCATGGCAACTTTGTTACTGCCAACAAGGAATATGAGACAATGACACACATCAACTGTGTAAGATAAGAGGGAAAAAGGGACTATCTAAATGCCTGCAACTTTTTAATTCAGAGAACACCAGAAAATAGCAGATAGACCCTTACAGTGATGAAAACGTGTGTTGTGTACCCCTTTGCACCCGCTGACATACTCTGGAAAAGGTTATTCAGACGTTATGGAATCATCCCTTCTATTAGATTTCTAAATTGGAGAAGACAGCCATCTCTCTGGAATGCTCTAGGAGTGGGGTAATCTCACTTGACACCAGCATACAGGAGAGACAATGCATCTCCTCAATTTTAGGATGTGAAATTACTTGCACCTCTTGCCCTCTTGTTATTCCCTCTGACAGTCTCTGCCTGTGCCTATAGACTCAGAAATGAAAAAATAAAATCAAGAGTAACTCGATGTATTGCACAGCCTTCTTCTCCTCTTGCAAGAACATTTCAGGAAATTTCAGAAACTATATTATTCATAGGTATTTTCAGAATTTTTCTTTTGGTCTAGTATTTATCTTTCTCCCAGTTCTCTATGCCAAGACATTGCCAACAGTCAGTGACTTTCTTCTGTGTTAGCAAAAATCTGATCACCAAATTTTCCCACATTACTGTAAAACCATTTTCCTAGAGACTCAAACATAATTATTGCATGCTGTAAACTCGAGATACTTCTGCAGCAAAATTGTTAAATCAATTAATTGTCCGGGGATAGATGCACATATCTACTTCAAAAAGTTTTGTACTTTTTGAAGCAGGTATATATGTAGGAAAGATGACCGAAATTGCAGCATTTATTCTGTCTTGAAGCATTTGCTTATGTCACTATATATAACAGGTAATATTTGCAGCAGTGAAAGCAGTCTTTTATTTTTGTGATTAAAGAATGACAAGCCAAGCAGAGATTAAGTTTAGATATGTCCTTCAAGAACTTTGTTAGAAAATGTCTAAAATTTTGGGAAGATGTACATATTGTACAAGGACAGGCCTCCATGAATTTTGGCTAGAGACAACCCCAGATATGCTGCAGGAAGCAAAGTGGTAGAAGCCATACAGCATGAACAGCATGAACTGTACCCAAAAGATAGCTGCTTCCTCCTCCAATACAGAAAAAGGGGAGAAATAAAATTTCCATTTTGGTGAGGAGGTCCAGCCAACACAGACACCCAAGGTTACTGCCCCATTACCACTAAAGTTAAATAAAATCTTGGCTTCTTCCCATCCCTGAAAATTAGCCATCAACAGAGCTACACCAACATCTGGGGCCACCAGGCATCTCTCACTATTTTTTCACACAAGGAAAAACAAAGAACCTGACATTTCTTATGAAGAACATAAGGACACATTCAGCCTGGCTTCAAATATCCTTACAGTCACAAAGCAATTAAGAAGAGTCAAGTACTCAATTCTCAGCCTCAGTTCTCAGATTTGAGGATGCCAGTCAAGATCTACTTGGGAGTGAGTTCTCTCAGTGGCAGCTGCACAGAGGAGAGGCACTGGAGTTTAGTCGACATTGTCATCATAAACCCAGAACAGAGCACAGACACAACAGAGCCCCAGAACAACACAACCTCCCACACAGAGTTTTGGAAATGCAACTAAATCTGAGCCCCACTGGTGCTCCAGAGCAGCAGCCCAGAGACCAGAGCACCTTTTCCAGCATCTATCCCTCCTGAGGAAGCCAGGGTTTTGTCCAAAATGCTTTAGTCTCTCTGGCTCTCTAGTGCTGGTACAGACAATATAACAATTTTACTGAAGTGTTTCCGTATCTTCCACTTCACAAAGTTGGTTGAATGCTCAGGCCAGACCACCAAGAGTTAAAACCACTGTGGCTGGAGCAGTTTTATAACCAGTAAGACTGCTAGCTGTTGTTGCTTTGCCAGGCATCTTTAGTGCAGTACTGAGCACTCCCCAGCTTCTTCTTCTGTCAAAGTCAGGGGAGGGGAAAATCCAGCATCAAACTATACTGATGCAAATTCAATTGCACTTGTAATAATAGCTGTCATCCTTATCACTCTCCCTGAGAATGTTTTTTTGGGTATCCTCCTTTTCTCCTATACAAAAAATACATTTGAATTCTTTTCTCATCGTTTATTCAGTGTTTTGAATCCTGATATGAAGGGAGAATAACATTATGCACCATTTTTGTGGAGATAACAGGAGTTGTTCCAGCAGTGGGCAGCTTCTCTGTGATGGTTTTATATTATTGCATTGGTCAACAAAGGGAGTAATTCCTTATTGTGAAATATTCTATTCAATAACTTTATGAAATTTCACAGTCCTGATGAAAACCCAGCTAAATAATTTTTATTCTAAAAAATACATGGAAAAGTTATTAAAAATCTACAAAAGTATTTATTCCCCATTCCCCAAAACATTAAGTCCCTTTTGCTTGTTCACCCTCCCCACCCCAGGCAGTTAAATATCATGGCATTTCCCAATGTAAAAGCTCTCCTTTGCATTATCCCAACACATTCAAAAATGAAAAATTATGCCAGGGAAAATTTCTCTATAATATTGCACTCGATTGAGAATCTAAGTACCTTATATTTTAAAATAGGATGCTTTATGATCCAGCTCCTCCCAAAGATGTTGGTAGAACAGCACCCAGTATGATACTTCAGAGATTTTTGGGCATTGTGTCTGAGAGGGTATTCTCCAGACACCCCCTGCTAACAAGCAGGGGGAATTTTTAACAGGGAACAGAATACACAAGGGTTGCAGAAACAAGAGATTATTAATCACTCTCCCTGTCACATGCTCACATTCTTTTTCATATGCATTGATGTCAAAATCTCCAATTGCTTTGTTTTATTCAATACTTGACTTTTTTCCTAAAAAAAAAAGGGCTTGGAGACGTGTATCCAAAATGGAATACTTTGTGCATGTATCTAAGGCATTTCACGATCAGGAATTCAAAAAGAAAATGTGAACAGAAACAGGGAAAAGCACTCTTGGAGGCAACAATTCCAGTGTTACAGACTAGCTGGTGCTAACAGCGACAGCAGTTTACACATTATCCACAAGGACAAAATTTGCAGTGTTTTTCAGAATTCTACTCCAATTTCAGTGCTTGCTCTGCTGCGCCAGAAACACACAACAGTTTCTGATACCAACAGAAGAGGGTGTCTATCCTCTGTGCTTTGCAAAAACCAACAAAACATTGAGTGATCATCTGAATTGCCTTATTTCTTTATCTTATAGTTTTGCTTATAGAAGGAAAATTTAAAGACAGAAGGCAATAAGCATCCTGTACAAGCAGGCATATCTTGCCTATTTTTGCATTGTGTAACCTTTTTTAATGCAAGACTTAAATAGGTCAAATTAGAATTAAAATATCATATGTAAGGATGATTTTGCTAATAACTTCCAAGATTAATCATTTTGACATCCTCTATAATAGATTTCAGTCTTGCATTTATATATTTATCTTGTTTGCACTTAGGCAGACCTTATTCTCAAGGAAAATCCTTCAGTCTGACTCATTTTACATTTCTACTTTTAAAAAAACCACACCACATTTAACATTTAGATTATCTACACTGTAAAATAAAAATTCAAATTAGCATCACAAAATTTAATGGGATCAAGTCGTTTAAATTCACTAAAAAAACTAAGGTCACACTGCTCAGCCAATAAAGGTTTAAAGTGTGAGCATTAAAAGAAAGAAAATGGGCAGTAAAACATTCTGAGAAACATAGATTGTTTTCCTTTTTTCTTACTTAGAAGATAGATATGGTGTAGGACAGACAGGAAAGGTGCTCAGCATGGGAATAACTCCAAGAAATCTCCGCTGGCTTCAGCAAAAGGAAATTATAGTAATGTGGAATGGAGAAAAACCACTTCTTCAGTATTTAGGAGCTGCCTTTATCTCCCAACTTCCCTTGGAGCTAAGACTAAGAAAACCATATGTGGGATCCCTGGACACAGAGGATTTCAGCCTTTCTGTGCTGACAGGGACTGATCCTCAAAAATACACTGTATTTAACCTGAGGCCATGGAAAAGGCCTCCAAAACGGAGTGATAGCACTGAAATTGTAAATTGGTTGTTGAATAGAAGTGTGTTATATTACATGGTGAAAGATTTAGAGTTTGGAGTTTTGGGATATAGTAATACATATGTAATAAAATGGAGGGTTTAGGGCATAGTCTTCTTCTCCTTCTTCTTCACAAGTTTAAGTAATTTTGTGTGATTGGTTAAAAAAAATCCACAGTGCAGAACATGGGTGATTAGTTACTGAGTTGAAAGTAAAAGTAAATTAGTTGGAATCTCATAATTGGGTTGTTTAGGCTTAAAAAGACCTTGAAGACAGAACTTTGTACTCCACTATTGCTCTCTTAACTTAGCATGTAAAAGCACTCATGGTCAGTGAGGCTGTAACTTAAATAAGAAATAATAAATATCCAAGTCCCAACAAGAATTCCATCTCTCACGCTTTTAATCCTGACCCTGAGAAGAAGAACCAGATAAAGCAAAAGAGTTCGCCTCAACAATAGTCATAGAACAGGAAAAACAAAAACAAGGAAGAACCCTGCCCCCCACTAAGACAACAGTCCCTTCTAAATAACTCAGTCAAGGACAACACCTCCCTATGTATTTTTCACATAGAAATGCTGATTTTGCACTCTGAGATGAGACATACCCAACAGCTCTGGAGAATGCCCTGAACATTCAGGCTGTGCCTGCCCGCTCCAGTCTATCCATTAGGACCACCCTCATCCCTGTACCTCAGGATCATCACTTCTGCAGCATCCTGAGAGATCATCAGCTGCTGTCCCATCACTGCTGGGCTAAGCCCAGCACGCCCAAGCACCTCAAGGCCAGGAAATCAAGGGCTGCATTTGATATTGCTGTTTTGATAACAGTCAAGAGAGCACTAAGGTCTCCCTGGGTCGAGCTTCAATTCAAAGCTGTCAGTTCTCTGCCAGAACTTACAGCAGAGCAGCATCACATTGCTTGTAAATGATGAAAGATTGCCTAATTCTTCCCTACTTTGTTCCCATACATCTGCAGAATGCAGTATGTGGGTGACAAGTGACAAAGAATCAAAAGGTTTTGAAGTGATAGCTCATCCTGCAGGAAACCAGAGCCTTACCTGCTTGTCTTGCTGCCTCAAGGAATATGCTCCAGAGAACAGAAATAAATTAGAATTGTCAACATCTTTAGCAAGCAACATTACCTTAGAAGCAACAGTAATATTGTCACACCCCTTTCCCAAATAGTTGTAGTTGTTCCTTTACGAAGATACTGAAGGGCTCATTCTGTTCTAAACATATTTTGTTAATGAGTTATTCCACGGAACAATTTGATAACATCTCTTTCCTGCCCTTTCAATGGAAGAGGCAGCAAGCTGCTTTGCAAAGCAGCCTCAGCCAGTATCCTTCCATGGGGATTTTCATGTGTCATGTCAGGGGATGAATATCTGCCCCCACTAAGCCAGATACTTCTAGGAGACTGCTTGGTACTTGACAACTTTGAAAAATGAGTGACAACACATCAGTTGTACCTAAATTGAAGAACACAACTACGCAGACAGAGCAGATTGTTTTTGAAGTTGTAGCACGAAAAATGCCAAGCTTTTATTTCCTGAAAAAATAATAAAGCTTTCTCAGTTTCTAATTATGTTGGGTCATTTTTGGATGGAAAGCATTTTGCCTAACACGGTAGACTGTAAAGAAATAAAATGAGTAGAATTTTTCAAGTGACAATATCCTTTTTCACATTCACAAAATAACCAATAAGAACACTGGAAAATCAAGAACATTAGCAAAACAAACACCAAAACACAAAAAAACCCCACACTAGTAGCTAGAGTACATCTGTGTAATGTAACTGTAAAATTGATGGAGTACTTTTCACACAGTCTCCATGTTCTTGCAAGAATAATGAATTCTTTGTATACTCTGATTAATGTATGAATACTGCTGAAGAATTGATAACAATAATTTTAAAAGGGAATGGAGAGAAAGGGAAGGGAGTATTCATTCAATTTAAAAAAATTATCCTGAGCTATGTTTATTTCCTACATAAAATTTTTTGGGTCATATTACAATCAACCCTCAAAAATAATGAATTAATTTTGAATGCAAGAAACCCAATTAATTTCAAATTAATGTCAGTTTAACAAAAATATGTTAACATCATTTAGAGCAGTCTAAACTACCAAACGAGTGCAGGACAAAGCTACACCTGTCAACCAACTCCAATATAGTCCTACTTTTAACCCTGTCAGAATTTCACATTACACTTTTGGCTTAAGCAGAGCTTAAGAGCTCCTACTGGTTTCACTGTCATAACTGAGCTAACCTGCAAATTTAAAGCTGGACCATTATCTCTTCAGCTCTCCAAAATTCACCCATATCTGCATAGCATTACCACAATCCACAGAATGCACCATAGGTAAAAACCAGGCTGTTTATTCTGGTTTTTAATGTGACTTCTCTTGATTGTTCAATTTCAGTGCTTCACTGGCTGCCTAATTGCATTACTAGGGCTGTCAATAACCACAGCATCACCAAATGCAGTATTTCTTGAAAACACATTTCATAACTTGGAATTTGACTTTGTGAAAATTTTGGATTTTTTGATTTTACAAAGCTTATCTTCAGACTACTCTTTTTCTGTAGTACCCAACATCTTGTCTGCTTTCAAACCATTTGTGTGCTCTGCAGATAAATTACAATGATGGGAATGCCAGTAGCTTGGTCTTATTCAGACTATACCAAGAGCAGACTGAAAAGCTGTACGCTTTTTCATTAAAAAGTTTGCGTGCTTGTTTAAGAAATTAGCAGCCCTAATTAAATCAATATTTTACTGATCCTTCCCCACAGACTTCTTATTCAACAATTCACATCTCGCTGTTATGGCTGTGTTTCTGCCACAGCTTCAGGCTGCACTGGATGGATCTGCACAGATCCCTCAGATAAATTCATAGCTGCTTCCATTTGCAGAAGTAATGACTGTCTTTGTTAGACAGACTTACAATAAAGATGAAATACTGACAGGAATTTAAACAGCAGCACTTTATCCTTAAATACTTCTGTTTATTAAGGACTGGTGCAGAGAGTGCCCTGAACTCCAAGACAACAAAACCCATGTGTGGTCTAATCAGCCTGGGACCAGGAAAAAGATATAACCACATCATGCAGTCATCTTGTGCAAACTAATTAGATCTACTGCGACTGATTGGATTTGGGGCACTGCAACTGAAACCAGACATGAGGCTCCCAGACTTGAGCTGCTGAGGGATGGAGTGGCAGCACAGACTGGGGCAGGAGGCAGCACCTCCTGTCCAGGACAGCTAAGGCTTAGGATGCTACATTAAAAGCAAAGTAGGTCTTTAGCTAGTTAGTCAACAAAAAGCAACCAGACCTGGGAATTCAGACCATGGAAGAGGTAAAGCTGAAGGTGGTTGTCTTGGTTTGAAGGACAGGTGTCTGCTATGGCAGGAGCTTTCCTTGGAATGGAGAATGTAAACTCTCTCTCTCTGAATTACTATAATTTTGAAACTAAGGGGCTCTCAAACAGAGATAGGATAGAGGATATGAATAAGAGTTCTTCATTAGGAGAATTAAAATAAAAATGCTGTAGTACAACAAAAATCACTGGCAGAATCCAACCTGACACCCTGTGGGTCAGGGTGTTGGTGGCAGTCCCATTCCATGGTGGCTGCAGCCCTCCTGCAGTGGCAGATGTGGCTCTGGTGGAGCAGTGATCCTGTAGAAAGGTGAAGGTTTCCTCTGAAGATCCAGTGGTGATAGATGGGCCTGGTCTTCCTCTGAGAATCCAGTGAAAAGGCTGCTTGGTGTTCCAAATCCCAGATTTTTATCCAGGTAGAAATGCCTGACTCCTCCCCCTGGATGGAGCATTTCCCAATGGGATGATGGAATTTTATCAGTGAGACTCAGTGGCCCATGAGCAGCAGATCTGTCCCTGGAGGGAGGATGGGTCATGGAAGAGATAAAGAAACTGCCCCAGCTGGATTGAACAGCTGGACCATGAACAGAGGGTTACCCCACAGCCACCCCCTGCCCCAGTTCCAGAAGCTGGGATAGAATCCACACTGCTGGGGACAGCCTGCACTGCAACCCAGGACAGTGGTATCTGCTGTTCCCACCCCTCAACTTCTCAAAATATCTTTGTTTACGGTAGGGAGAGATGTTTCAGACAGAACTGAATAACTATGTCAAGGAAGAAATAAGGGACCAATAAGAAACAGCTAGTAATAGAAACCATTAGTCACCAGAAGTGGAATGAAGTTACATCAGTTATGTCTTGCAGAGATAACAAAGGCACAGAGTCACACTGAGATGGGTGGTGTATAGAAAAAAGAGGGGGAAAAGGTGCTTCAGCTGCATATTTCAGCAAGACAGACACCAAAGAAATAATATTTTTTTTCTCCCTATTAGACATAGGATAAATCACATTGTGAAAATAAGATAAATAATTTGCTTCAAATATCAATAGGAACATAATATTGATCTCAGGAGGAAAAAAAAGCAGGTGAAATAATGGAAATAGAGGACAAAGAAGGAGATGATGTTTTTACAATTGAAGAATGGAAAAAAAAATGCAGAGCACAATAAATCCAAGAATCTAGGCATAAAATTACAGATCCAGTCGTTATTTGGCTGCCTTTTTCTTCCTTCTAAATTATCAGAATCATGGATAGCTTCATGTGTAGAGGCTTCACTTACATTTAGATGGGAAGAGGGTGAGGAGAATGATCTGGACAATTTCTACATGGCTGCTCCACTGATTGCTTCAGTATGTCACAACGGTTTTCATCCCTCAGATAAAAAGCCGCAGGTTTCCATTCTAAGGAGAACTTTAACAAACAGTGGACCAAGCACTCTGTGTTTATATTCTATCACTCGGTGCTAATATCACAAAATAATTTTACATTGCCTGTTGATATTTTTATCTTGCATAAATCAATTAAACTGAAACATAAAAAGTAAACTGCCAAAAGTAGTTTGCACTAGCAAACATTTATAGCTGTACTGAAAACATTGATCACTGATTTTAGGAAGTCAGATATCCTGTTGCCAAGTCAGGCTGTCTGTTTCCTGCAAGTAAACCTGGTGAATCCTTTTCCTTGTTGTTACTCTTTGAGGGTTTTACCTTTTTTTAAAATATAGTGTTAAGCACTAGGCCAAAGCAAGTGTTTCTCAAATAAAAGTAGGGCACATATTTTTATGCTGGACAACTTTCATTGTAGAAGGTCATTTCTATATAAAAGAAAAAAACCAAAAAAAACACTGAAGAAAACCAGGGAAATATGAGGTTATCAACCAATACTGTATCTGAAGACAATGTTGAGGTTTCTCTTAATTTCTTGGTTACTCAGATCTTTCTTTCCTTGTTTTCCAGTTTAAGCAAAGTAAAATAGATGTGGTTGCTGGCACTCACAGAGCTGCTGCCTTCCATCACCCCAACTGAAATGCACTTAAGCAACAGGAGGAGTGTATATTCACATGAAATTTTACTGGCATAAGCTGGTTTTGGATGGATAGATGATGCAGTAGTAGATAAACAGAGATTTTTGCAGTCACATCAAGAAGGCAATTTTAGGAGCTGTTACGCCTTTAGCATTAAGTTGTTTTTTTTAAGCTCTTGCAAGAGAATACTGAAGATATGAAATTTCAATGTAGATGGATGACATAAGCAGCCATGGGCGTTTTTTGGTCCTGGACATAAATTTTTACCTAAAATTAATGAAAAATGTGACTGATCTACACATTGATATTCAGCTGCTATGCTTCATGCATACCTTTATTTTAATGGAGTGAAAGCACACACGTTTCTTCTACTCAAATATGAGATCATGACTACTGTATATTTTTCCTGTGAAAAATTAAATAGATTAAAACCAAAAAGACAACTTAGACAGTCTGAACTGCACATCTCAAGCAAGCTTTCCCTCCCCCCAGTCTGCATAAGCAATGGTGACAGCTTTGCCACAGCGGCATTCACAACCGGCCTCAGGCACCAGGGTTTGTGATTGCTGCAGTTGATGTGGTAGATTTAACCTGAGACATGATAAGTTAAAATAAACTGGGTGTGATGGAACTGACAAAATGGGCATCTGGAAAAATCACTATGATCATGATAAAAAAAAGAGGATATTATCCAATAGAAACCTTCAAAGACTGTGTTTTTCAAGAAACATGTACTGATAGATTTTAGCTTTACTGGCTAAATTCATTTACTGGTATAGAAACAGAGTTTCAGTATTTATAATTAGATTTAGCTCTAACTGGAACTCTCTGAATCCAGCCATTCCTACCAGTGTTTCCTCTGTGCAGTCTATAGCTAAAAGTCAAAAGTAAATTTTTTAAATAGCCACAACTGCCTGGAAATTCCCGTAACAGATAAACTCTGCTTCCTCACAGTGCAAAGTCTTTCTAATTGCATCTAGGAAAAGGAATGGTGCCTGGTTCACTTACACCATTTATCTCAATGCTGCTGAGATGGTAAAATTTTCCATTGCATTGATCAACATAGGCAGGGGAATTACCAGAGGATCTGCTTACATGGCCCTACCCGTTATGAAAGGAACCTGCATTTATCAGTGCAAAAAGCAGGAAGTCCACGTGGCACATCAGCTTTGTTTCAGCTTTAGCCACACACTGGGTTGACAGTTCCTAGATTTTGCCTACCTTAAAACTTATATTCCACCAAATTCCTGCTAGGACAGCTGGAACCTCAGTCAAAAGGATCACAGGTTAGAAATTACTCACTGCCATTTCCAGGTTAAAAATCTTCATGTGAGAGTCACTTGGGAAGTTCTTTTTACTTTGTCATTGCCACACTTGAGGAGTTTTGGTGGAAAAGCTGCTTCTAAAAGGCATCTTTACAAACACACATGTCCCAAGTGAGGGACAGTGTGTAGTGCAGGATGGCCAGATTGGGACCAGCTGATGCCTTTTTACATGATTTGCATTCTCCTAGCTCAAGGTGATGCTCTGTTACCCACACTGATGATTCAAAGATCATGTGTATTGTAAAAACTGTGAATTCAGGAGGTCAAGGGCATGAGATCTCAGCAGAAAAAATGAGCAGATAAATCTATGAAAATAATATTCAGAGATACCCAGTTACAATCACGAGCACTTTTCTATTTCTTTTCTTGCAGTTGGCCACGTTGTTGATTAAATAAAGCTGTGCATAAAGATCAGCTATGAAGGATGCTACAGATGAGGAGTATTAGCTCAGGAAGAGAATCTTAATAAATTGCAAATGCAATTTATTTTATATTAAAATTTAATCAGATTAATCTATTTCTAATACTGCATGCTAACAACTTGGGCACATAGTACCTCCCCTGATATTACTGTCACTCTCATAATGCTACTTGATTTATGTGATATTAAGCAGCAGTTGCAAGACAGACACATTAGAGCTGCAACTGTCTCTAAAATTCTTATTAAGAGAACTGTATTGTTTTTCAATTGTGTTGTAAAATTCCTATCAGACATTTTACAGCCAAAGTCTTAGAGCTAAAATACAAGCAATAGATTCTTTAGTTACTTGCTTCATCCGTTGTATTAAAGGAAGCAATAAAAAGAGCAGGCACGTGGACAAAGCCACTGTCTTTCAATATTTGTCTGAATTTATTTGACATCACCTCTTTAATACCAGATTGAGTTTGGTCTTATGGCCGTTTAAGATATGAGAGAAAAAGAACTTCCCATCGTGCAGGCACATGGAGCTCTCCAGAGCTGTAGCTCCAGGCTCAGGAGGAAGGTCAGGGTGGGAAGGGACTGGGCTTCAGCACAGCGAGTGCTGAAAGGAGAGAAACTGCTGCAGGGGAAGTCTCTGCAAAAGGAAATGCCAAGAAACCTTTTACTTCTCAGATGCTGTCACAGGAAGGTCAGCCACATCCAGGCTTTGGATCTCTCTTAAGAAAGATAAATCTTGGTTTCAAGAAAGGGACTCAAGGGTGCTGGAATTGATTCCCAAGCCACGTGTCTTCTGTGCAAACCCGCTGAGCCACATTCCACATTGCAGCAGCAGGGTTTAGTGCCAGTAAAAACACCCAGTGGTGACAACAGACTAGAAGGAAGAGTGGTTTCCCTTCCAGCTGGATCCAAATGGAGACAAGCACTGCTGGCCTGAGCCACACCTCAGCATTCCCAAGGAATACACAGCATTCCCAGGAATACGCATGTGACACTGCATCCAAAGGTAGCAGGTGTACCCCCTGAGCTGGGAGTGCTAAGGACTTCCTCCATGTTTTCCAGCTCTTTTTCTCAAACTTTGTTCCACCTGCCCCCCAAAGCTGTACTGGCACTTGGCAGCTCATCCCCATGAACCAGCTGGGTCTCACCAGAGGCACAATCCCATTAATGCTTCCACTGGGCTCCATGACTGAGCAAGAGCAGTCCCTGGCACAAGAGGATTTGCTGCCCAAAACTCAGAGGGAAATGTCCAAGAGGAGCAGTGTCTGTGTCCCTGGTAGCTATGGGTGGGTGTCCTCATCCCCCTTCAGTGCAGATTAAACCATCCCTTTACACTCGGTCACTGGTCCATGCTCCTACTTGTTATGGTTTAACCCAAGCCAGCAAATCCCCACAGTCACCCACTTCCCCCACTGGGCTGGGGAGAGACTTTAGAAGGTAAAGTAAAGAAAACTTGTGAGTTGAATTAAGAACAGCTTCATAACTTACATAAAATTAATAATAATGATAATCATAATGATAATCATAATCATAATTGCATTAAAAAAAAAAAATATAAAGAAATTCTAGGCAAAACAAGTGATGCAAATGAAAACAATTGCTTACCATGAATTAACTAATCCTATCCTTGAGCAACAGTCCCTGGACTTCTTTCCAACTAATTAATTTGCTGAGCATGACTCAGCATGGTTTAGGATACCCCTTGGGTCAGCTGGGGTCAGCTTTCCCCAGCTCTATCCTCTCTCAGTTTCTTTTATCTCCTCCCCCCTCTACACTGGTGGGGAGGGGTGAAAAGATGAAAAATCCTTGATTTTTACCCTAAACACTTTGCTACTGAGCAGTGCTCAGTAACAACTAAAACACCCCTTTGTTACCAACATTGTTCTCATGCCAAATCCAAAGAACACACTGTACTGGCTACTAAGAAGAAAATTAATTCTATCCCTGCTGAACCCAGGACACCACTACAGTTTCCAAATGAATTACAGGACTGCGTTCATGTTAATCACACAACTGCCAATAGAAAAGGCACTAAAAGTTTTTAAAAGTTGTAAGAAATACCACATTCTTTTTGCTTCTCAACAACATCTTCGTCCCTCGCTACCTATAGAAACCTGCAGTGTAACTCACACACTGCCCCTGGAAATATCCCTGCCTTGTGTAGCTTCTGCAGAGATTTAGGCTTTGTTTCAGCTGCAGGTAATAGTTTTCCTTCAGTGGTTACAAACTGAAGCTCACAGGGTAGCACCACAATTCTTTGTTAAAAAAAGCTCTGCTGGCAAATGAGAGGAGAAAATACATAGCAATTAATTAATTACCCAATTAATAACCCAGAATGACTCTGACAAATGAGATCTTCCCGTGCATTGTGGTGCATGAGCAAAGATCCCTTCCCCAGTGCAGCTGGCACCGCTGTCCCTGAGCTCTCTGAGCATCTGCCAGGACAAGAGCACAGCTACAAGCAGCACCTCCCTTTCTTCATCTCATAACTATCTGTCACAAGTCACTGTAAAATAAAATAAGGGGACCCAGGAGAATGAAGCCAGCAAAGGCATTTTTCCATCCTTTATATTGATAGATGAAGCTAAGACATTATAAAAATGGCCCAGCAAACATTTAACCCACACCCAGCTGCTTGAATGGCACCCTCAGCCAAGACTGCTCCTACCTGCACTTGTCTCCAGGTGTTACTATTTGCTTAGTAACTATTTGCTCAGTCCTAAAATTACTGCTGCTGTTACAACAGCATCCTTCCCTATGGCAAGGCAACAAACTCATCAGCTCTCCTTTTCCCTTTCCTGACTCAAGGGGCAGTTGTCTGATTTCACACCATCTTTAACTGAAAATTAATCTCAAAGCCAGCTGATCTGCCCCCACGGGCCCTACATGCCCTCGTGATATCACCACGTGTCTGTCTCAGCTTGGGGACAGGTAAATCTATGTGCTTCCCAAAGTCACCAGTCTCCCTGGCCCAGCTGCCTCCACACAGGTTCCTACCCCAGACTAAAGAGAGCATGTTCAGCTTTCTCATTGAGGGTATTCATTTTCCATGGAAGCTGGAAAAAGCCAGAATTTGTCATGTGGCGGGCTGGCACACGGAAGAATGACTTCATGCCTATCACCTCCAGTTCTGATTCTCACCCCTAGATCCAAAGCATCCAAAAGGAAGATCATCACTGACATTTTTTCCCTCTTCTATCGTTCGGAAAAGCAGTTGCCCAGACAGGGAAGTGACCCATTCAACAATTTTAAGGCTGAGTTAGATGTGTGATGCTCTACCTGCATTTCAACAAAGAAAGGTAGCAGGGGATTTTCCAGGTGCCCTTTTCATCACACTGCATGGATTCAGTGGGAATCTGGCAGATAAATTCAGTAAAACTGGCTCTGGCCTCACAATGCCATCCATCAGCACAGGCCTCAGTGGAGCTTCATTGGCTGCTGAGAAATTTCATGAAGGCAGCATATTATAAAAGCATGGGTGTTATTAAAAGTAAGTAGATTTGTCTGAGAGTAAGCACATATTTCATGACAACACAGCACTATTTAAAGAACATTTTTTTCATTGCTCTCCTTCAGAAGAAGGGTATTATTTGTTTTATAATGTAGCCCAAAATACCTCTTTAAAATCCATAAGATAATATAGAAGCGACAGGTTCACGATGAATAGCTTCTCCTCCAGATTAATTTCTGTTTTATTCCCTAAGTGAAGCACAGAGCAGCAAGTTTTATACAAAGCTGAGTTAAAAGTAGATGTTTTTAAAATGAGCGTTGTTGTCATGCACAGCTCTGAAGGAACAAGTCTGCTTTCTAGATATGGATAAGTGAAATAAAAAAAATCCCAAAACAAAACATGAATGTAACAGGAACATTTATGAAAATGTAATTATGAATTGAATTTATGAATATGTAATTAAAAGCAGGTGGGTGGCACCCCTGCTTTCCAAACTAAAATGGAAGGAATTATGGCAGGTTGTGGACTTATATTTGCACTCTCAATTATTTTAATTATTTTTTTTAGTGAATGTTGGTTTCAAGTCATATTTGGTCAAATTTTTCAAAACACAATAATAAAATTGCTATATCATACTTTATAAACTGTATTTTAGGACAGCATTTACCCCCTCCTCCTTAAAAGTAAAAATATTAATAATTAGAATACAGAAACTGTGTCTTTAACTCAAAGTGAATTTTTGCCATGTAGTATCACAAAACTCCTGAAACACAGAGCCTAAGGAGAAGTGCTGAGTTTCCTACAGCATATATTACAGTTTTATTAACCTGACTTGCCAAATCCTGAAAAGATGGAGTTTAGGACAACTTTAGTTGTGCTGGTGTCCAAACTATTTTTAAATATTTCTTTATTTGATGATCATGTGCTCATTCTTTTATTAATCTTGTTGTTAACAATATTATCAATCTTTATAAAGCCTAATTATTACTGCAGCAATAAGATAATCCTAATGTTTATTATTAATTTTAAAGGGATAATGAAATCTCTAATGAGCTATAGGGATGAAGACAACCTTCCTCAAAAGTTCTTCTCTGAAAAGGTCATTCTTATCAGCAACTCTTCTATATACTTAAAACTGATTGTGGCATTCAGCAAGTTTCATTTTTCAGCTAAATTATTCAACACCTGTAGGAAGCCATTCTGAAAGCTTTTTACACAGCATGAGATGAAGCACAAGTGGTACAGGGACGAATATTTGAAATGGCAAAGTTGCTAAGGCATCTGCACATCCAGCCAAAATTAGTGCCAGAAAGAAAAACAGCTGGCTAAACTCAAGGAAAAGTCAAGAGAAGCAGGCAGTTGGAAGACAAATAGACTCCAAGCAATGTGTAGTATTTTCAAGGACACCTCTCCTCAACACTAATAAATCACTTTCTTTACAGATTTTTTTTGTCCTCTTGCTTATTTAATGCCTATGCATAAAAGGGTGCAGCCTTTGGGATGCTGATCCCTTTCAGCACCACACCCCCACCTTGGCCCTGCAGGAATTATTGCTGCTGTGTTCCCACTCCTCTGGGAGAAAGGGCGCTAGTCCAAAACCTTTGCATTGGTAACTCAGCAGCTCTTAATGTCTGGGCAAGCCAAGGGTTGATCCACCACCAGTATTCACTAGAGAATGGCTTCTCATTCTGCTCAGCTCTGGGTTTAAGGGCAGCTCTGGGCTGGTGAAACACTCCAACTCCCACAGCAAATGCCATGGAAGTGAAGGATGATGCTCTGGCTGTACCCAGAACACACCATCAGGCTAGCAGATCTTCGGAAACAGAGAGTACTTTTGCCAGGAAAAACAAAACCATGCACAATATTTACTATTAAGAGTTCAACTTCCTTTTCGTCAGATATTTAACTGCAGCAATGCCACCAAAAGCAAACCAAAAAACAAGGAAAAAAACCCTCCAAACAAGCAAAAAGCAGCCAAATCCACTGCCACAATCACCAGGTATACATAAACACACAGTCAAACTGTGCCAGCCTGTGTCATGTTATCTCAACAACGGGAAAAGCAATCTATACCTAGACACATTAAATTTTCAGATCTCACTAAGCAAGCACAAGAGATTTCTGCAGCATTTTCATGTTGCTGTCATATTTGCATCAACTTCCTTTTGAAGTTCCTACGAGAAAATGCAGAGATAAAAGATCAGCTGATGTTCTCGTGCAGAACACTGAAGTGCAGATAAGTGAGGATTACCAGACTTACATTTGGCTTTGCAGGAAAACACAGCCTATATGAAACTTTAGAAAATACCAGGTAAGTTGTCAAAGGCAGGACTATAACTACTGTAATCAGACTTTTAAGAGGTTATCTGACGAAAATATGTCACAACGAAATGCAGTGCACCATAACAAAATTAATGCCAATGTATACCTGTCTAAAAAAAAAACCAAAAAAATAACCGATTTTGAATCTATATCCTAAACCAGAGATTTGGTCTAAAAATTTGAGCAGATAAGCCATTTTACTCAAAAGAGTAATAAACTTTCCTAAGAAAATTGATGTGCTGCATTTATTTTTATCAACTGACCTCTGTAATACCTTCCTAAACTCCGTAATACAATTACGAGCTTCCGCATTAGATATGAAAAGATCATTGAATCTTTTAACCTTCCAGAAAAGAGAAAATAAAGTAACTTTTAAATTAAAGATAGAACTTCACAACTTGAAATTATTTAATTTTTACATCGACATTTTGCATTATGTTCCAGTGATATTTTCCTTTATCATTTATGCTTTAATATCTTAATGCAAAATACATTATCAGCAAATAATTAACTGGATCAAAAATATGCAAACTACTGGCAAAATTTTAAGTGTAAAATTAGGAATCATTTTATGTTCCTCAAAGTAAAAAATGCAGTCCAGAACTAATTCTGCATTTTATTTTCTTTTTAAAAAGTTATAAATAGTAGTTATATTTTAAAAGACAAAAGCCACATATCATTAAGCAGTTAAATATTTGAATTTCCTTAAATAACTGAGTTGAGCTTGTCAGGTTTCAGTTGCTATACTAAAGAAATAATTTTGTACTAAGTGTTCATCTGTGGAAAAGGAAAATAAGATAAGTTCATTATTTTAAATAGATTTTATAGTCTTTAAAAAACTGGGTTTGTGGAGTTTGTTGAACGTGTATGTTGAATTTTTACAGCACACAAACAGATATTCTGTTTTTCAGCTCTGATAAGGAGGAGCTCTAGGAAGTAGAATATCCTGAAGGGGGACAGCTTGGGGTATTTATGGGCACAGCTGGAAGCAGAAGATACTGAAGAAGATCCTTTTAAGATTTCTTACCAAACTTTGGAGACCTAAGACTGTCTAACACTTGAAAAGTTTTGCTGCCACCTTGGCTTCTTGTCCTGTGGCTTTGTCAGGAATGTCTCAATGATGCCCGAGGGCAGAAGCTGCATCGGCTCCAAGTGGATTTGCCAGATCTACCCTACACCTGATCCATCAGCATGAGCACTGCAATGCCTCACTGGATCAAACCCCTCAGAGCAGCTCCGAATTTCACTACAAGGAAATATCTCAGAATCACTGAATAACTAGGTTGGAAGAGCCCTCCAAGTCATCAAGTCTGTCCCATGCCCTCACACCTCAAGCAGAGCATGGCACCACGTGCCACACCCAGTCTGTTTTGAATGCATCCACAAGTGGCGACAGTCACCTCTCCAGGCAAAGCATTTCTGTTCTTTGTTTCTGGTTCAGTGAAGAAATCCTTCTTTCTATCCAGTCTATATTTCCCTTGGTGCTGCTTGAGACTGTGCCCTCTGGCCCTTTCAGCTGCTGTCTAGTAACAGGGACCTGTGCCCACCTGGCTGCAAGTGCTTCTCTGGAAGTTGGAGAGAGTCCTAAGGTCACCTGTCAGTCTTTTTCCTCTCAGCTAAACATCCCCAGCTCTGTCAGCTGTCCCTCACAGGGCTTGTGTTCCCAGCCCCTGTCCAGCCTGGCTGGCCTCCTCTGGTCTGGCTGCAGCATCTCAGTGTCCTTCCTGAACTCAGGGCCCACAAGTGGACACAGCACTGAAGGTGTGGCTTCAGCAGTGCTGGGCACAGGGCAAGAATGACCTGCCTGGCCCTGCTGGCCACACTGTTGCTGATACAGGCCCAGAGGGCATTGGGCTTCTTGGCTTTCCCAGCTCCACTGACCTTGTTAGATCCAGGTTTCTAAGCTGTATTTCTGTTCAGACGACACAGGTCCTGAAGAACAGGCACTCTGCTGGCAGCACTACTGCACTGCCTTGACTCACCTTGTCTGAAAATTTACTGCTGCAGAAGCTGGTTGTTCTTTACTTATTCTATTCTACTTTCTTGACAAAAGACATAAGCCAGCTGTAAAACCAGCCTGCAGAGAACATGCCCTGCTCATTCCCCTCCACTCCCTTGCCCCAGGGGTATGACTGCCAATTCCAGGATAGCAAAGTTCAGCCCAACACTATTACAGGTGTTTTCCAAGTGTCTCTGGAGGAAAAGGGGAAAAAAAAAAAAAGAAAAATATGGAATAAACCCAAAATCTATATACTGCTACTGATGCCTTCTGGAGGCTGACCTGGAACAGAGACCAGAAAGAGCAGGATAAAGCAGGGATTTATTAAAAGGCCTCACTGGGCACACCTGGGCAGCACAAGAGCCCAGCTGGACCACACTCAAGATGTCCCAAAATGGTCACAAAATGGACAACTGGTCACAAGATCTCACACTTTTATAAGTTCTGGTCCATTAGCATATTGGAGTTAATTGTCCAATTACAGCTCCAGGTTATGAAGCTCCATCCTCCTGGATTTGTCTTCTCACTTCACCATTGTTTCTGTCATTAGGCCTGAAAGCTGCCCTTGGTCCCAAGCTAGAGAAGGAATTGTTTTGTCTCTCTGCTCTGTGAAGGGGACTTAATAGCACTTAATATGAAACACAGAACTACACACCAAACCAGCACAGAATCTAAAAAATATAAAGGCTAAAACTTAAGGCATCACTACCATACAGCCAGAAAGCTGATGAGCCTCACTACAAGGAAAAGCAAGGGGAGGAGGGGAGCAAGAACTAAAATAGGAAAAATGTTCATCAACCATCTTTCTTCTATCTTAAAAAATACTTAATCATTAAAATGTTTATTAAAAAACAGAGACTTTTAGAAAACTAATGTCTTTTTAAGAAAGAAATGCCCTGTCCTCTCAGGTATAACAACAGCAATTCCCAAAACTTTAAATCAATTTGTAGAGATAAGACTCTTTTTGGTAAGAGAAGACTGAGGATGCTAACATACATAGCTCCTAAATCCCATGCTTTATGGGAATCTATTCTCATGCACTACAGGCTTAGACACAATTTTACATCACAGGTTAAATTTTGGAAACATAATGGTGTTATCAAATGGTGCAATCATCAGAGGCAGTGTTTGGAAGCAGACACTTCATTTCAACACTTTTCTAAATTTCAGCAGAACATGACCACTGAAATGAAGAAGAGTCCCATATGCACTTGAGTGGCTCTTGGGTTAGAGTGGGCAAGCAATGACTGCAACAGGCTGGTTCACTCCTAGCAGGTAAAAAAGGAGCTGCCTTTCTAAACTATCATTGCAGTAGTATCCAAGAATCTTGTTCTAAATGTGGTGAAGAGATATTTTAGATGAATGACAGCCGTCTAACCTGAAATGATTCAGTATGCTTGAAAGGAGCCCAAAGCTACTTTATCCTCTTCACTACTTTTGTGACAAGTCAGGAAAGTATTTCCAGTGCCAAATATTGCCTTAGGAGCTCGTAAAGTTATGCCCAAATATCAGCATCCCTTTGGGTGAGCAGAGCGGGGCTTTACCAAGAGAGGAGGAAAGCCCAGCCTGCCACCACAGCCTCCAGCAGAGGTTGCCTGTCCTAGAACACATCCCAGCATGAAAAGGTGTCACATAGATGACCTAGAAATTGCTCATAGCCTCAAGTTTAGCAGGAAAAACACAATGAAAGAGGTCAGTGGTGCAAACTACTCCATTTCCTTTTCCTTCATTAGGCTATTAATTGCCAATGGCAACCTATCAGCTGTTGCTGTTTTAGGGTAATCTCTCTCTGACATTTTCAGTGAGAGATAAAATTTTTATCTGCAGTTATTGCAGATTTTTATGACTGTAAAACACTATTTTGGGTCACTCCTTTGAAAAGGTAGTATGCTTATATTCCCTCTTTGCTCTCAATGCCACTCAAAGAATCAAGATAGGCAAAAGTGTTAACTGCAAGCAAAATTACAGTTTTCTTCATATAAAATAATAAAAGGTAAGGAAATTCAGAGTCTCTGAGTCCTTCTAAATACACTCGTATTTCTACACTGAGACAGAGTCACTCATGAGGGACATTGACCGATGTCATTAATAGGTATAATCTGGAAGCCCCACACTTAAATTTCATAGCATTTTAAACACCAAATGGGAACACTGCAGTGAAAATGCTCTTACAGATGGTTTCCTGTATATAAGAGCAATTTGTGGATAATGTTGATTGCATTACTTGATTCCTTAACAGAGAACTTCATTTCACTACTTTAAATACCTCTGCACTTTAAATACCTGCATACAACTGCACAGAAGAATTCAGGACACCCTGAGAGTGTAATGTTGGCACCTCTAGCCTTTTTGAAGGTCCTCCTACAGCTATTAATTTATTCATTATTTCCTAATATTTTTTTGAAGTAGTGATGTTGACATTTGTATAATAAAATGTTTAAATATTAAACCTCACTTTCTATCAATAATTATAGAAAATAGACATACACAAACTAAAGTTTTGAAGAATAAAAGATGCACCCATCTCAGAAAAATCTGTCCTGCTCACTGAATGAAGTCAGGTCCTCTGGAATGATGCAGAAAGTGATAAATTGAGGGTCCAGAGTTGAAAACACAACAACAATATTAAGTACTCAGATCTGAAAAGACAATGGTCTTTTTCAAAGTGCTTTCTGTAATGTGTATTTTCTCTGCTTTCTTTTTCTAAAAATATCTCCCATTATTCTTACAATGAGAGACTAATGACAATAAGAATAATTTTCTCAGAGGCAGAAAAATGTTTCTGTTTCTAAGTTTTTTGAATCTATGCATGAACAAAAATAGATTTTTCAAACAAAATGCTTTAATATCAAACATATCAAGATAATGAAGGAATCAAGAAATTCTGTCTCTTTCTATCACTATTAATTTAACCACAGAAGTCAAGAATTTAATTTATTCCTTGGGAAACTACTAAAAGGTATTAAAAGCTGCTGTAACTATTTGCTGTTGGTACACCAAAGACATTAAAGTTTACACCACATTTACAGAGAGGAATTTATTGAGGAAACCTTTACTGCCATACCCAAGAAGGATATTCACATTACCACAGGAATTTCACCCCAGAAGCACCCAGTGCTCAAACCCCTGCTCTAGTAGTGACTACAGTGTCAAGTATGGCATTTACCCAAATAAATCCAGGAATTCACCACTGGAATTTGCACTCTGAACAATAATTTGTGAGACAAGGCTGAAGATCACAGTGATCCACAGGATCAGTTATTATAATTTTATTTGAAGGGGAAAAAAGCCCAACAAGCCTAAAAGATGAATAACCTGATGTCCTCAAAATCATTACACCTGGAATGAAATCATACTAGCAAGAGAAATTTCCCAGAACTTCCACATTTCTTTGAGGAGCATTTTCTATCAGTTAATCCAAAAAATAGATATTTTCTTGTTTGCTTTTTCTGCTTGTTTGTTCATTTGGGATTTTTTTGTTTGTTTATGGTTTTGTCTGTTTTGGTCATGGTGGTGGTTTTGGGTGTTTTTTGTCTCACAGGTCTGTCATTCCGGAAAATACACACACTCAACAAGAAGGATGGAGGGAATTTCTCTTGGGTGTGGTTGTACACCCCGCAGACTAAAGGAACATCACCTCAAACAACAGCTGCAGAGTCAGATCCTCTGAGACTATTAAAAAAACAACACCAGAGTGTTTTGCACAAGCACTCTGCCATCAGGCCAAGGTAGCACAGGGAGCTGTTAGGCTCCTGGGCTGGGCAGAGAGATTCTCAGGGGCAGAGCTGGAGCAAATCCATCCTTATCTTGCACCTCCACAATGAACCAACCACCTCACCCACAGTGAGTGTCCCAGTGAAGACACAAACCTGGGCTTTGCAGGAGATTTTCTGAGTACAGACATGACTGACCTGCTCAGGTTTATTCAAGTGAGCCTTGTGCCTCCCAGATGCAGCAACCTCTACAGTTCCTCAGGTCATAGTTGAAAGATCGCACAAAAACTCCACAGCCATGGCAGTAAACAATCCTTTCCCTGCAAAAAGAAGACATTTGGTTTGTTTTCCTGACCTTTAACCAGCTAAAAAACCAAAAACCCAATTCAGCAATTTGCTTGCACTTAATGAACCAGCTCCATGCATACTTCAAGCAGCAAATCACACCAACAGCACAGCAGTCAGCGTAGCCACAGCACAAACACAAGTTGAAGACCCAAAGCAGCAGCAAAGTAACTGTTTATTCCCAAGCAGCACCAAAATGCATCTTTCATGCTCCCTGAGTCCTGGAGCAGCCTGTGCTGCTGGCAGGGTGATGGGAACTGCTGCAAGGTGCCTCCAACCTACACCAGACACAGGGACCTCAGAGCCTGGTGCAGTCAGTGACAACAGGAGGGGCAGGGGGTGTGGACAGCCACATGAGGCTTGTTTGGGGAGCTTCCAACCACACTAAGATTTGGAGATTTTAAAGCATGACTGCTTGTTTGCCTCCCTGGCTTTTTGATAGTTTTTAGTTTTTATAATAAAATCAAAAGTCATTTGCAATCACAGGATTAACAGGGGCATTTTAAAGTGGTTATTGGGACTGAAATGTTTTGTACAGTGCTGTATGTTGTTCAGGATATTATTTAATTTTTTTTTTCTTTTTACTTTCCTGCATAAATTGAGATATTAATTTTAACCTTTAAAAAAAAGATGCTTTAATCCTGGTGAGAAATACACAAATAGCCTGTGTTTTAGCAGAGGCAGCTGATTCCATTGCCAGTATCACCCTGCTCTGACTCTCCTCCCACCCATTTTAGCTCTGCCATTCCCTTCAGTGACAAGGACAGAGTGAATGGCCATTTTCAGTGAAACTACAGCCAAAGGCACAGTAACACCAGCATTGCAAATCTGCCCTCTGGAAACGTTACCCAGTTCTTCCTCTTTCTTTATTTTACAGATCAGCTTGTGTGAAGTTATTTGAAAACTATTGTAAAAATTCAGAGAGGTGATTTTTTTAATGCACGGCTTTTCTGTCTCTTTATAATGTGTACAGCTTTCCTGTGTTGTTACTCAATGATTCAAACAGTGAAATACAGTTCTCCTCTTCTGGGGAGAAGGATGGCAGATGGATTTTTTGGGGCAACTATGGGGACCACTCCAAAAACTTCTGGAAAGTTAAAATTCCTTTATGGCATGCAATTTCTATTCTAGGAGATCTACTTAAAGAGCATATAGCACTTGGCACTTAAATATTGATTTGGTAAAAGTATATATAGAGAAAAAATAAAAAATCCCAACTTGCTAGTCTTTTAGTTCTACTTAACAGTAAACCTTTTCCTTAATAACAGACAACAGCAAGCACCACAAACAATACTCAGAATATCCCCACATTTTGAAACAAAGTATATAAAGCTTATCTATGGTGAAACTGTGGTTTACCTTTGTATTAGCAGATCCTCGAGATTTACAATGTCAGCTCCTTCAGGTTCTACTCATCATCATCTCAGGTAAATTGGACACTCAACTCTACTGGAGTGTGCTGTGTGAGGACAGCAGGATATTCATCCCGTCATCTGAAACACAGTGGATCAATTTTATTTATTAATTCCCAAAACACATCAAGATAAATACATGTAACTAGTCACTTGGGGTTCTTGACCAAACCTTTTGCATGGCTTCCTCCCCTTCCCCTTCTCCCCCAGCCTGAAAACAAATCCTAAAATTTCACAACGCTGAAATTAGACCATCACTATTAGGATCAGTAATAAATTGAACTAGATTCTTCTGAAAATTTTCAAGATCAAGACTGAAGTGTATGCACAGAGCAAAATTTTTCTTTCCCTAGGCTCAGTGATGAATCCTGCAATTGTCCTTTACTTCAGTATATAGAAGACTTGTAAATTTCATCAAATTCCACAAAAACATTGAGCTGCAATGTTTGTATTGATAAAAACACAGGGAATAAAGTAATGAGAAATCAATATTATGTTTCTGCAAAAATAGTCAGAGTAATACAAATTCAAAATACTTCATCAGGTAAAAATATGTATTTGATCTGATTAAAATCTGCAAGTTTATGTTCAGGTAAGTTGGATGGGAGTTTTTCTGGGAGTTTTTCACTAGTGTCTGAAAAAGATATTTTTAAAAGTAATTTTCTATGTTCTCAGTTTTGAGGATACAAGTGCCAACATACAAATGCAAATATTTCTAAAACAAAGGTAATATTCAATTTTGCACAAGAAATTAAAATTACAATTCTTTAGAATCATGGAATGATTTGGAATGGAAGGGACCTTAACACTTATCCCATCCCACCCCCTGCCATGGGCAGGGACACCTTCCACTATCCCAGGTTTCTCCAAGTCCTGTCCAACCTGACCTTGGACATTTCCAGGGATGGGGCAGCCACAGCTTCTCTGGGCACCCTGTGCCAGGGCCTCAGCATCCTCACAGTTAAGAATTTCCCCCAATATCTGACCTAATTTCTCCTCTTCCCTTTTGAACCCAGTATCACAAAAGTTTATCTGCAGTTTATTGCATTATGTGCTTAGGATAGAAAATTTGCCTGAAGGAAACGTGTAAGTGCATTTTCAGGTTTGTATAGAAATGGGCAATACAGAACTGGAACAAATCCTCATCCCTTCAGATTTACACCTCCATTTCTGTATTTAATTAGTAAAGATAAGCACCCATACTTCTGGAGCAGTGGCTTTTCTGCAACTGCTTTACCCTTTGAAAACATCCTCATAACTTTTGCCTTAAGTATAGTAAATCAGAACTGCATTTCTTGCCGTCCGCTCTCCAGCTCAGAAGGTAAAATCAAAGGCTGCATGCAAGATGGTCAGTATTTAAAAAGCTATTAAGATCCTATCTACTCACTTTTATAAGCACTCAGTGGGGATATAAAGGCTTCATTTTTCACAGCCTCCCCCCCCGGGCCCTCTTCCCTGGGACAACAGATTTCATCAGCATGAGGTGCCAGGGAATAATTTCCTGACTTACAGTAAGAGGAGCAAAAGATAGACATCCAAAGATGTGGAAACTTCCTAAAATACTGTAATACTTTCTAAAAAACAAGAGTATAAGAAAACAGAGGTAAGGAAGGAAGGACATGGAGGGTGAGTTGGTACTATTGGGAAGGTGCTCATCATTACAACTGCGAGCACCAGGATCCCATTAAACACTATTAAATTTTCAGGAGCCACCATTAGTGCAGGAAAGCTCTGAGCCAGGGCATGCTGCAGGCCAGATTCCTCTGACAGAACAGCAGTGCTTATCTCCAGTTTCCATCTTTCCCTGGCATCCATTACTGGAGAGTGCAAGAAATGGGGAATTACTGAGAGAAATGGATCTTTGCTCTGACATCATACAGCCATGTTCCCAGGATGTGCACAGCAAATGCCACTAAGGGAAAGAGAACAAAAGATAGTCAAGAGACCAGAACAGCATTTCTTATAATGCTGTTCAAAGCCCTTGCTCTCTGTTTTTTTGGATGTATTCTTATAAGTGAATGTGACAGAACAGTAGCTCAGTGAAATATAAATATACTTTCAATACTTGTGTAGTTCTATGTAATTTAGGGGGATGACACCAGCAGCCTTTAGAATAAAGGCTGAAATTTTCCTCCTCAATTAGTGTAACAGTGTCTGCCTATTGTCCAACTTCAAAATGTGAAGATTTGGCTAAGGTTTTGCTAAGCACAAAGAAATGGATCATAGGCAGCAAGAACACTCTGCCCAGCCTCTGTACATACCTCTCCTCTGTGGGAGAAAGGACGACTCAGACAATTCACTCTAAAGTTTATCACTCTTTTCACATGAGAAACGTGCACTTCAGATCACGGGCAAAGCATTCCATTTCCCTGATGGAGATTTCATTTCACACCTGAGAGGAACATCACAATTATAAAACATATGCAAGGTCAACAGCGATGAGCACTGTGCAGAGAAGCACAAGACAGAGTAGAAAAGCACCAAAATAAGGTATTTTATTCTCTAGGCATTACAGAATTTGAGTCCTAACATGAGGCAGACCTCTGAGACTTCTTGTAATCACATTCTTTCTTTTCCCTAAATAATTATCTTTTGACTAAAATGTATTTTTCTTTATTCCCCCTTTACTTATACATATATGCTCCCCTCATAGGGAAGTGTTATTGAACTGTGAATCAACTGCATCCAGTGGAAGTAGTGAACTAAATAAACAGGAAAAATATTAACCCTGATGGAACATTCTAAATTTGACGGTGTCTTCATGACACTGTCCAATAAAAAGAAGAAATAAGTTAAAAACTTCTGCTTTAAAAAACTTTAACTCATCCATGACTGTAAGTTTTCTTGCAGAGAAATGGAACTAATATTCATTACTGTAAACATGAGGAACAATTTTGTAGCTAGGAGTATTCCACTATTTTTTTTTTTTTCCTAGATGCAGGAAACTGAAGAACTAACCACAATCTGCACTGTGCAGTTGCAACAGCTGACCTGCTGGGCAGAACAGTGAGAATGAATCCTATAAAAGAGATGGTGATGCTGCTTTGCTGCAGCAGGTCATTAAAGCAAAAATATTCCTGTTCTTCCGGCACTTGAGCAGTCCCTCTGAATGCTTATGCAAGCCTAAAGTTAGGACGTGCATATGTACTCATCTTGAATTCATGTTACATCTGGTTTTTATTGTACCAGAGGTACTTTTAAACTCCCTGTGCTAGAATTGGACCACAACAGAAAGACATTTAACTATTTTTATTTTTACTGTCAGCATTTAACTATTGCTATGATCATTTTGTTCCTCCTGAGTAAAATAACAATAAGCTGTAGCCATCAGACACCAGCCACTAGAATCTCAAGTACCAGAACCCACTCCAAGAGGCATTTCTATTTTTCAGCATCCTTGTTCTGATCTTGAGCTATGAAGAAATCTAATATTCTCTAGAAAGAAAGTGATATTTTCTGTTATTATTGTACTAGCAGGTTCTGTACTCCAGGTGAAGGGATTGCATTTTACTCTAAAACTCCTTGACCTTCATTAGTGCTTCAGGGAGCTTGAAACCCAGATGGAATAACAAAAAATTCAATAAAATATACTAGTTCATATCTTTCAGGTTTTCTGAAACAGCAGGGAAAATAATAGCCATCAGGTCTAAAGATTAATTTGAAATTAAATGCTTGCAGGCAAATAGATATGATAATTGCATTAAATCATATACTGCTTGTTTTGAAAAGGGACATGAAATCTTATAATTAAATCAACATCTAGATCATATTTTAAGTTATATTATTTTAGTTAATCTATTTGAAAATAACTTTGCAAATAACCAAGGCAGCCATTAGATATTGCAATTTAATCAGCACTTAATTTTGACATTTAAAAAAAAAGTAGATGAAGGTTTAAAATAAGGTTTTTAGACATTCAGAGACCAATAAAATATTCATATGTATTATGACCATGAATGTTTTCACACCTACCTGCTGTATTTTGTTATATTAAGTCTCAGGCCCATCATACAGGGTATGTGTCATGTAGATTTACTGAAGAAATAAGTTTTACATGTACAGGTAAAGTAGTGTACCTGGAATGAGTGAGTAAAACCCTGTATGATTATCATGGAAACCTAAGGGTGGAAAAGACCTCCAAGATCATCAAGAGTATTTCTGCAAACATTTTACTGCGGACCACATTTTGATATCCTTCTTCTACTTATGCAGCACTTTGCTTGGCATGTTATTAAACCAATGGCATAAAAAATGACCCACTTTTGCCAAAGTTCAGATTGAATATTAAGACAGATCTTAAAATTATGACTACAACTTAAAAGTGTTCCTTGACTTGATGGCAAACAAGGGGAAGAGGACAATTTATGTTATTAGTAGCAGATCTCTCCAAACCCAGAAGCATATTCCACTGGCATATTCCACAGATACACATATATCGGTATATATAATGTGTGTGTTTAAGAACCTATAACCCATTTTAAACTGCTTGGCAAAATCCAGAGACATATAGTCACTAAAGTTGTACTTTCTACCCAGGAAATTTTAAATTTTTATTAGGTAATTCTATAAGCATCATCCATGCCATTTCAAATATCTCTTTTCAGGAGCACTTGAACACAAGCAACATATATACTTCTTTAAGGAGAGTAATTACATTTAATTGGTTTTATCTTCTTGTATTGCTGTTTCCAGGACAACAACCACCCTACTGCCTGAAAAATTCCCATCCTATTAGTTCTGTGGATCACCTGCCCTAAGCCCACGTGGCACAAGGTTTTCCTGGTCTTTCTAAAGAGAATACATAGAGTTCCTGTGGTTACAATCCAAACAGAAATGGCACTCTTCTATTTGCCCTAAATTGTGGGATTAAAAATTCTTGAATCTTTTTAAATCGCTACAGTCTGGCTGTAACCACCCATTACAGATTCCCTGCTCTTGCAGACAAATAAAGATATTATAAATAAAGGTCTTATAAAATATGGTTGAGGCCCTGCTGATGCCTTCTGGAGGCTGACCTGGAACAGAGACCAGAAAGAGCAGGATAAAGCAGGGATTTATTAAAAGGCCTCACTAGGCACACCTGGGCAGCACAAGAGCCCAGCTGGGCCACACCCAAGATGCCCCAAAATGGTCACAAAATGGATGCCCGATCACAAGGTCCCACACTTTCATAGGTTCTGGTCCATCAGCATATTGGAGTCAATTTTCCAATTACAGCTTCAGGTTTTGAAGCTCCATCCTCCTGGTTTTATCCTTTTCACTTCACCATTGTTTTTGTTGGGCCTAAAAGTTGTCCTTGGTCCCAAGCTGGAGAAGGAATTGTTTTGTCTATCTACTCTGTGAAGAGAGCTCAGTAGTACTTAATATGAAACCTAAAACTACCCACTAAAACACTACAGAATCTAAAAAATATAAAAGCTAAAACTTAAGGCATCATGGCTACTCTAGCTAGGCTAGCAGCCGCTTGTAAATTCCCATGTGAAAAAATACTGAGAATGAGAATTTGCACAACAGTCAACTCTTGGGGAGCAAGAGCAGTGGCACCTGCATAAGCAATGAATCTATCCCATGAGAATCAGAGAAGAAGATATGTAAACAATCCAAGAACCAAGAGATTTGATGGACAAGTAAAATGCCTTTTATTAACCAATAGAGTAAGTGGTGAGAAAACTATCATGCAATTAGAGTTGGCCACGAGGGCTGTGAAAACTGTATAAAATGAGTAAGGAATGGGCTTTTTCCTGCAGGAAGGAACTGAGTCCTGGCTGGTCTGTTACAGCACCCTGCATTTAAAGGCATAAGTTTCCCTAAGAGCTCTTGCCTGCATATGAGTAATAAACATTTTGAAAGTTACAACATTTTTAACTTGTCTAATATCCAGATGTCAAAACCAACCACTCTGCTGTTATGTTGAAGCCGACTCAATAAAGAGAGAGATATTTGTTAAAGAGAGAGCAATTTAAAACCCTGTGCTAAAACAGCAATTTTGAAACACATTCTTCATCTAATGCATCTATTTTATACTAAGCTAGCCAAGTTTTTACTACTCAGAAATATACATTAACTCATGGCTTTTTTTAATGTTCTTATCCATATTAACCTAATTCGTGCCTCTACTTGGCTGCAACAGCTTTTTTAGAATTGTTGTGTGCACATTAGCTCCATTTTAGATATTTCTGTAGAGAACTGTGAGGAATGTTTCAGAGGGTAGTGCAGGTTTTAATTTGGAATTCTAAAGGTTTTAATTTGGAATTCTAAATAACATGTTCTTTAAAGTTCTTTGGATTTTTTTGAGGATATTTAGGGCTCAAACTATTGCTCTCCTTTAACAAGTACAAAGACGTGTTCTGGGGTAGAATTAGAATGGAAAAATTATGTGTGAAATTCATAATTTGTATTAAATTCACAATTTAATCTGCATTTTCACTTTGGTTTGGGCTTGGGAAGATTGCATGTAAAAAAATATGCTGCAAAATGACAAAAAAGCATTTGATTTTTATGTTCATTGAGGGAATAAGAGCACCAATTTAAAAACCAGCTACATATATATGTGTATGTATAAATATGGCAAACCTGTAAATGTAGTGATTTATAAAGACCCACATTCTATCAACTTGTACACAAAACTCTATAAAGGCAAGATCATTCCCTGTTCCTTGCTATAACTTTGACATTAATTATTTTTTATTATTGGTCTGGTTAGATATTCCAGTGTTTGCATGCAGAATAGCAGAAATTTGCATACAAATAAAAGCTATGTAGTCATATTTTTTTCTAATTTCCCATACACGTCCCTAAACAGCCCAGGATATATAAACTACAGTATCATTTAGCTAACAATCTCTGATGGCTACATGTAATAACATAACCTGCCCAGGATTTAATTAAGCAAGTTCAAAACATGGAAATTAGAAGTAAGGAGCCACTAGAGACGGATAAATTTAAAGAGCTGGCCTCCATTTTTGAGCTTTTATGATTTTATTGCCTTTACTAAGAATGAGGGAACATGCAAACAGAGAGGATAAACACTTACTGCCTATCTTATTTTTTTTCTTTCCAAGACAGAGAAAAAAAAAATACTTTCCTCTTAGTGCCCTGCCCTCTTTAGTACTTTTGGAGAGGTTATGAATTTTCATTCTATCAATGGTAGGGATAAAATCTGTCTAGAAAGAGTAAAGTTAAAATTCTCCTTCTGCTCTCTCCAAGTGTGTGGCATCTGGGTATGGAGAGACAGAGCACAAAAATGCCATCTGACAGTGCATGATGTTCTATAGACTGTAAACATCACAAAATTTATATGTATATATAATATTGAGATATATATATATATCTATATATATATATTGTCCCATACATGGAGAGTATTCTTTTCTTCTTACATCTATGTAATACCAGATAAGCAGAAAAGTTGCCTTTAACTGATGTTTCTCAGTGCCTGCATTCCATTTATCCGTGTAAAACAGCTAAATGTGAACTAATTTTGTCTTAAAAAGCAACAACCACATATCCCTTTATTAGGGTAAACCTCGTGTTGCCTCAGGTCTGAAATTGCCAAAAGAGCAATTGTTCTGATTTTACATGGGATGGGTTTGATGTTTATGATGTTGGGTCCTGGTGGACACATTAAGATCTACCTCTAGTGTGTCCCACAGCAAGACATCCTTTTTCAGAAGCTCAGAGGTAAAAATGATAGACAACAACTTTACCTACACCACCACGTGTTTTTAAAGCTAATCATCTTTACACTCACTGCATTTAATTAGCTTCTCTTGGCAGTTGCCACTTTGTTTTAATTATCCAACCATTTATTGGCTGGGGTTGTTTAATTACCTGCATTTTGGGGGTTTGGTTCCACACCACCAGCACCACACCTACCCCACTGCATTTTAGTCTGGTGGGGCAATAGTCCTTTAAATCTTGTATAAGTAAGTGATCAAGGAGAATCTGCTCTGAAATTCTTCGCACACAGCTAGAGCTCATTGTCTGTGTTACAGATATTTAATTTCTTTCTACTATTACATCAGAAGTCATGAGTTTGGGTAGCAACTACAACCTGAGGTACTTGAGGTGAGGTAGATCAAGACTCCTCTTCATAGGATTTTCTACAGTGGAAAATAACATTGATTTTTTTTTTTTTATGATTAGTTTCAGCCAATCATTTTGATAATGAACCTTTCTTTAATGCACCACAACAAAACAAAACTCAGGAACCATTTCTCAAAACAGGCCATGTAATGTTGGCTTGTTGGGGATTTCTCCAATTAACCAAGTTAGGTGGCTCCTGTTCCCAGGTTACTACAAGGACAATAGTCTTTCTTATGCCAAGGAAAGGTTCTGAAGAGATTTTCATGGAATTTAACAGTATTTCTCTTTTAACTCTTGAATAAGAAGGGATTGGCCACTGTTGTTCAGACCATCAAAATGAGAGGAAAGAGGAAAGAGCTTGTGTGTGCAGGAAAACAGATAAGACCGAGAAAGTAAACTAATCTCCACAGCTCCTTATTAATAACTAGAGATCAAGGACTCTGCAGATTTGCCAAGTTTGTTTGTGTGATACCTTACCTGCTTCCTGAGTGTTGGTTTGCAACCGGCACTTGATTTCCTGATTTATTTTTCTAATACGTATTGCCAGGAGGCTGGAGTGACTTTGCAATTGGGAGGAGAGCTTTTCCCTCAGGTACTTTCAGAAGCTATTTCAACAGCTCTGAGGTATCCCTTGCTACACACTGATTTCTAGGGGCAGGTGCATCATCTACAACGTATAGGCCTGTAATAAGTGCAAATGCAGTGGGATTATAGATTGTATATCTGTTAATTTCTCAATATATCAGCTTCAGATTGAGTTTTGAACAATTATTAATTGATACAACAACCAAAGTGGCTTTATCATATAAACCAGTCTGCCCTTTTTAAAATCCAGAAAACCATGATTATGCCAGATACTCCTCATCATGCTCAGACTGTCACTGGGGATGAAATGTTCTGTAAATGACAGTGTAAGTGTCCCAAGAGGTTACATCAGGACTAGGATTTCACTGATAAGACTGTAAATTGATGAAACAACCCAAAACAGATACTTCTGAGCAAATAATGTATAAAAGGGTTTATAAATCCCGTGAAGCTTATTTTACAAATTGGCTTTAAAATTTTTGTTCCATATCTTCTTTACTTCCTATCCTGTGTTCTATCTGTACAGTACAATAACACAAGACTCTTCTTCTAGACAGCATTTCTTACAATAGGAGATAAAGTTATTTATGGAAAGAAGAAAAAAATCTTTCAAACTTGAAGAAACTGCATTCATTTTTCCACAAGCAAAGAGACTTGATAAAAAAATGCAGAAGAGTAACTCTCATAAAAATGTATAAAGATGTATAGATGGCCATAAACAGCTTACTAGTATTGCAGTATTTGCATTAAAAGTTCTTTCTAGTACTCTCTACAATTCATAAATTTCCTTTGCTATGGGAAAAGATCTTCAGTGTCACTTATTATTTTGAAAAAATCAGAAATACTGCAAATGCAGGAGCACGTAAAAATGTCTGGGACTACTTTGCATTTTCATAATTTCACTTTTGCTCCACAAAAGGGAAGAAAACCATCATTCTTTAAACCCCTTCACATCTGTTTATTGAGTTAGAATTTAGTATAACAACTGTCTTCTGATCTACTTGAAATTTTGATGCATATCCTAAGGAAAACACATGAATAGGACATCTGGCACTTTAGAGATGCTAATTTAATTTAATTCCTTAAGTTCAATTTTTTGTCTGGACCAAAATAATCTGATATTTTCAACTGAAGCACTAAGCAGTTCAACGAATTTTTTAATTTATTTTAGATTCAAAAACATATGCTTAGTTCATAAGAATATTTCCATATTTATAGCCTTTCTTTCTGTATGTTCTTAAAAGGAAATCGTCTCAATAATTCCAAAAAGGTCAAGGAAAAGAAGGTGTTTCTTCTACCATAGTTTAGCTTAAATAGCAGAAACGCTAACTCTAGGGTTTATGGTGCAAAGCAGAGTTGCAAACTAACAAACTGCATTATCCAGAATTCTAGTTTTTCCTGTTTCAAACCTCATTGTGTTCAAAACCCATTTCTGGGTTCCTTTTCTTTCCCTCACCACCTCTGAAAGCAGGGAGGGTACCCTCAGGGCACACAGTAAAGCAGGGACTGAAATCCCTATTCTACATAACTCCACTCCTTTTCCAAGAACCAAACGCACTCAGGCTTCATGTTCACCCTAATCACAACAGAGATAATCCTGTTTGCATCGTTATTTTCCATTGCTTGATAATAAATGTCTCATTCTGACTCTATCGATTCCCTGACTGGTTTGTTATTGGTGGGACATTTCACTCAAAGCACTGAGCTGTATTTGCAGAGTTCCTATAACTCTATTATTGGTGTATTTTGTGACTCACATGAAATCAAATCCAAGATGTCCCCAGACAACCAGGAACCTCCAGTTAGGGTAACAGCAGCTAGCACTCACCAGAAAGGCAGTGGGCCAGGAGGATGTGCAGACTTCTTTCACCAGCAAGATCTTCACCAGTGCTCACGACACAGCCCTTCCCTGCTCCCTTTTGTCTCTCCAATCCGTCTCATAGCTAGAGTAGGTAAGTGTTCCTGAAGTTAAGGATAAGGCAGTGTTGGGAAATACCAAGGAATAAGCACATACTGATCTCAAAAACTGACAAAAATGCTGACTTTGAGCAACCTGGTCAAGTGAGAGGTGCCCACGGCAGAGGGTTGGAATGGAAGGAGCTTTAGAATCCCTTCCAACCCAAATTACTGCATGAGTCTATAACAGAGCACTGCAACTGCAACCTTGGACAGCAGGAGGACAGAGCAAGCCTCACATTCACCTGCTCTTGCCACCTAATTTGGAGAGGAATTGCAGGTTTCAAGAAATGGGCCAGAAAATCAGGGACACTGGTTTGAGAAGGGAGTGGTTTGAATAAGAGAGATGGTAGGGATTGTGTCACAGGATATGACTCAAATTCCACATCGGACGGGCGGGTGGAGACACAAGTGCTACAAGAGCCTGGCCCTCACCTGGCTGACACAGGGCTGTGTTTTAGAAACTCAGGACTGTTAGAAAGAAGTGATCAACCACCATTCCTTCCTGCAGCTTGTCTTGCTGGAATATCTCAGCCATACAACACGGAAACTTCCTCAGCATCCCCAAATCCAGTGTGTTGAGAACAGGGCTGCCTGTCTCCCTCACTCAGGACTTCTATATTTGCTCTTTTGCTTCATACTTTCAGTAAAAACGGAAGGAAGTGTTGTTGAAATTTTGTTCTCAAAAGCTTATAGTGACAAGAAATGCCACACAGTGTCCAAACACATTTGCTTAAACTGCTTCCCACAGCTCCAACAGGGAATGCAGAAGAAAAAACTATGAGAGAAAATAGGACAGGATCTCCTTTTTTCCCTAACACACTCCCCTTCTTTTCTGACTATCAGCATTTACAGGCTTGAACTTTATCAGTGCTGCTGAGTAATATCTGTTTTCATACAGATGCACTTCACAGGGAATCACAACTGCTCGGATCCATTCTGCAAATCCCATGTTCCTATCAAGGAACAGAGATTTGGGTTGGCTCAAATGACAGCAATCAGGGGGCTTTCAGCAGAAAGGCCTGACCCTGTCTTTGTTAACATTAACCAGCAATAATCCAGTAATCTGACATGGCAAGATATATTCCATAAATCAAGAGCTAAATGCTTTCATTTCTTCTGCCTGCTCAACTCCCAGAGCTTGAACCCGAGGTGAGATCCTGGTTGTACTGAATTTAATAGCAATACTCCCACTGACTTTGGTGGGTCCAGGTCTTCACTCCCTAAATCCACAGGGGTTTAAAAACACTTTTTGGCATACAGAGAAAAGCAAAAGTAACTTATTTGACTTTTTTTTTTACAGTAATTCTGGGCTTTGTTCTATATTTTCTTAGAATCAATTATAGTCTCCTCTACTTCCCTTGACTATTGACTATTTTGTGATTGATGTATTATTTCAAGTAATATATAAAGTATTATACCTATTTATTGACAAGATGCTAAGTTAGGTACCTTTTAGGCAATTTTCCAGCCTGAAAAACCAAGTGCTAACAGTGAACTCCAGATATCTCAATACCACAGGCTATTATCATTTTGAACATAAATGTACATATTAATCAGCTAATCACTAAACCCTGAAACCTCTAACTGCAATATTGGCAGATCTTCTTGAAAACTATTTCTAAGCTTGCATGCCTGTTGTTGCATTTGCTTAAGGAATCATCCATCACATAAACGGCTAGTTAGCGAAATGAACTAATTAACAAAGAAATCAAATGGAGAAATAAATCTCAAGCTCAAGACTACTGAAGTGTTGTTGTTCTCTTCCATCCAAAGCCACCAGAAAGGCTCACACTTAAGAAATACTGCTGCATTTTGAAAGCCTTTAATACATGTGAAATGTGTACCATTTAATCCCTATTCTATCATGCTAAACAACCATTACTTTTATTGTATTAAAATATATGTAGTACAGTATCAGATACAGCTGTCCCTGTCTGAGCCCTCTTTTCCTCTTGCTTTCTACTTGAAACCCTTGGTTTGCTTTTTAAGATCAATTTAAGAATTATTCCTGTGCATGCTTTTGAACTATTTTATTAATTTACTATTGATCTGCACCTTTGGAACTCACAGATCTTTAGATCCGTGTTTAATTTCTGTTAATGTTTGTTCTAACTTTTCTGTACTATCCAGTGGGTATATACATATTTTAAACTCCCTCAATATTTTGACCAATAATGTTTTATGGGAAACTTGGAATCAGATTAACATTTTAAGCTAAAACTAGCAATGCAATTGCTTCCATTTCCACTTATGTTAATAAATGAGGGTATCTTGTTGAAAGCACTAGGAAACAGATGGACACTTTGTCAAAGTGTGAAGCTCAATGATTTGGGTGATAACATATGCATATGCGTGTATATATATCTAGATATAACTGAATAACAACATTTTTTAACCTCTAATACTCCAATTTCTTTATATAGTAATAGCTTTTTTTTTCTTTTCCACATATAAAAATAACAGATTTATTGGAGGAAAAAAAAATCACTGACAGGATCACAGAGAAAGCTTTTAGCAGGACCCAGAACTGCACGTTTTCCTCCCAGTTTCAGTCCAAACCACTGTGAACTGGAAAGTCAGGGGAAAGCATGGTGCTCCCATAGAGCCTTGGAATTGAAAATAGACACACACACAAATTCTGTAAAAGTATGAGTGATAAATTTATGTTCTTAGACCCGAGCCGCTTGTCTCTGATTTACCTCGCAGTGCATCAAACATGTTAATGATGTTCTAACTGACATGGTGTGGGAGTTACAGTAACACTGCCCAGCATTTAGATTGCTAATGGCTTCTTAATTACAAAAAAGGGTATTAAGGCTTCATGGGAAGCTGCACCCTAATGCTCATGGCCCCTTTTATCCCATTTGAGCATTTCAGTATTAATGATTGTTTCAGTCTCACTGTTATTTTGTCCAGTCCTGTCTTTGACAACTCCTTGGTTCCATATTTTGAGTATCTCAGCTACAGTGTTGATATTCATACTAATTAGTCTCTTCAGGCATCTGCAGTGTCAGCTTGGAGCTGATTCAGGAAAAGCCACAAAATCATAACACCACTGTTTCTGTAATTTTCTGCTATTTAGGATGCATGTAACTCAACATCTGAGCTTTTAAAGATGCATCTGTAAGGCCTCTCACTGTCGTTTTGTGGAAAATATATAAATCTCAAACCACATTTGTGTTCACGATACAAAAACAATTCTGTTTGCTCCATGAACTTACAGTACTTCTTCCTCATAATGGTGATCAAAGAAAATCTCAAAGTTCAAAAGAGTTAAAAGGGTGATATTGGTTCCTGTGATTTAGTATCTTATATCTAGCCAGTTTGCTTTGTGGACCACTATCATCTGATGCAGATATCTTTATTAAAACATCATGTCCAGCTTGGACTCTCTCAATCTCCCCTTTTTCATAGAATATTTTGGGTGGGAAAGGACCTTAAGGATCACTTACTGCCATGGCCATGGACACCTTCCGCTATCCCAGGTTGCTGCAAGCTCGGTCCAGCCTGGCCTTGGACACTCCCAGGGATGGGGTAGCACAGCTTCCCTGTGCCAGGGCCTCTCCACCCTCACAGGGAAGAATTTCTCCCCAGTACCTGATATAAATCTACTCATTTTCAGTTTAAAACTATTCCTCCTTGTCCTGTCACTCCATGCTCTTGCCCAAAGTCCCTCTCCAGCTCTCCTGGAGCCCCCTCAGGCACTGGGGGGAGCTCTAAGGTCTCCCCAAAGCCTTCACCTCTCCAGGATGACCAGCCCTAACTCTCAGCTTGTAAATCACAAATATCTCAACCCATGTGAGTTAGTCTGCTACAAAAGCACAGTAAGAATCACAAAATACAATAACCACCTCAAACCTCTATTTCTTCTATTCAGGACACAGGTAGGATAACAGGTAACACTAAGAGTAGCATACCCAAATTCTTAAAACCAGTAAGAGATGTAAAAACAAAAGATAGTTTTTATTTTCCTTTGATCTTCCACACTGAAAGAATTCAGAAACCAGCAATAAAAATATCTCAGCTGTCAAACATAATAAAAGCTCTTGTTTACTTAGCAAGGCCCAGACTATCAATAGTAATCAAGGTTCTGCTTCCCAAACAGAAAGGGTTTGCAAACCAGCCCAACAAAACACTAGGTCCAGGTAAGTATCTGTGCCCAGCACATAAAATTGAACAAGCTCTATCCCCAGCATTCCAGGTCTGTGCATCTGTACATGGGTCCATACATCCCCAGGGAGTACTGATTTTCAGCTCTTGTCATAGCTCAATGCTGATTGCTCTCTAATTACCTCAACTGTGCATCAGACAAAGCAAATTTACAGCTCTGCCTAAGACATGCAAACCCAGAAGTTTTCATTACTATCACTTCTTTGCATGGTTCTGGGTCTGCTTTGTGTGCTGCTGTAGCAAAGGTTACAGTATCCTGCAGTTCCTCATTCCTACAGCATATCCCAGGAGGTTGTAAGAGGCAATAATTTATTGCCCTAATCCTTTTGTCCATCAAAGGACAGAAAGTTTCTTTCTGTCCTGCAAGGACAGAAAGTTCTCTGCTGTTGATTTCAAGACCAAAACTATTGCAGGTGAAATTCAGATAGTGCTTGCTATCACCACTGATTGCGGAGTTTTCTTGGGGTGTGTTTCCATCAAGTTATTGAATTCCACAGATTAAAAGTTTGTATTTAAGGCTAACTTTTTATGTGCAACACACTGGTGCAAATCAAGACCTTACCAGGAGCAGTTTCCAAACAAAAGCATCAGTAGGACAACTGTTTTAATTAATGATACCTCTGTGTATCAATAGAGATGGCATGGAACAGTCAAGCCAAAAAAAACCTATTCAAATGCCAGTGCTTTGTAAAGACAGAGCCCTTGATAAGATTAATTCACACCAGAAAACAAAGCAAATTATATTCCTGGAGTGCCAAAGCACATACTGGAGGTTTTATTTCACCTGCAATATGTGCAAGTTAGAGAGTGGAATGGATGTGTTTAAAAAATACTAAAATGACTCGTATCACTTTTGTTTACAAGACTGGGAGTCTGTGTGACTGGGAGAGGCTTGTTAAGATTTCTGCTTAGATTTAAACTAAGAAGGTGCCACTGCATTATCACAAAACCTGAACAGAAACCTTCACTGATTTTAAAAAATCGGCAGATTTTTTAAACATATACGAACTAAATACCAAAGCACAGCTCATCTGGGTCTGTGTCAGCAGCAGAATTTGATGACAGCAGCAAAACTGTTCTTATGGGGAAAAGGAGTTTTCTGCAGAGCTCTTATACTCAAGGTAATAAAGGCCTTGCTATTTTAGAAGTCTTGAATAAGAGGCCAAAGATTTTTTTCCTATTCTATTAAGGCAAATTCACAATAGTAGCACTATAAAATATATTAAGTTTTTGTTAACTTTGCTGACTTAGGCTAAAGAAATTCCATTTGTTCCTAATACTTTGACATGGTTACGGTCAGTCTAACAAAGAACTGCATTCTGTGTGGCAGCTGCATCTTTCCTTAAGCATTTTTGAAAATATTATTTTTATCATAAGCATAGAAACTTGCATCCTGTCAAGAAGAGTTGGAACCAGTGAACAAGAATATGGCTCCAAAAGAGCTTCCTAGACAGGAATCTTTCCATATCTGTACTCTGCTAATTCTTTAATATCTGTATTAACACATCTTTTTACTTCTTTCAAGGAAAATGCAAGAAACATCAGAGAGATATTGCAGAACATTTACTACATCCCACTGAATCCAATAGTGCTCCCTGTTAGATATCAATCCACTTTGCTGACATCTGACTGTTATGAACAATGTAACGTGTTATTGTGACTGTCATTCTCCTACTTACAATGCTGCATGTCAAATGCTAAAGAATGCAGGGCTTCTTACAGAGGTGGCATGATTTCCACACAGGTTTCACTTTTAGTCACGGGCAGAACGTGCACTCAGCACCCCCCTCTCCCACCAACCTGGCAGCAGCTTTGCTGAGTTAGTACATTCTCCCCACGGTTGTTTTGCTTGAAATTTGTCTTTGTGTAAAATTTCTGTTCTGTTGTAAACGTTGAAGCTCCAGTTCCAGGCACGAAGATGATTTTGGATCTATTATGGGCTTCCCAAATGCTTTTCTCACCATCCCTCCTAAGTCAATCTACTGCCCACTAAACGTGCTGGATTGACTGAGACTTGGGGCTGCTCTTTATTCTCCAGGAGCTCCAGGAGAGGCAACGGCATTGCCAGCTCCTGCCTAGAGGTGCCAAACCTTGTCCATCATGACCTGGTGGAAACTAAGGAAGTCACTCTGGCTGGTTTATGTGGCATGAACACAGGATCATTGCTCTTCCTTGCAGCCACAGCTACAATGTGCTAGCTGCACTGTAGACCAGAGGAAAAGAAACCACTTTTAGCACACAGGCTGTACAAACAAAGCTCTTGCTGTCGTGCTGGACCAAGACAGGCGCCCTAGCAGTGTGAGGCCTTGTATTCCGTTGTGAAATCCCTGGACTAGCTTGGCTGCAGGGAGAACCCCTTGGCTCAGCCTCCCTGCATCACACAGCTCCAGAAGAAGAGGTCATCTATTCTCATGCAAATTGGCTTTAACTAGACACAGGCCTGTAAAACATCAGCAGGCTCAGCTTTGCTCCAGGGATTCCCAATTTCTCCAGGAGGCATCAGTATCACCTCCTGCTCGTGGCAGGGGCTGCAAACAGCGATTGCTGCAGTGAAAAATCTGCTTGCAGCAAATCACTGTCAGAGCCTGCACTGCTTGTGCAAATCAGGGAATAAAACAAGCTTTACTTAACACTGGCTACTTCATCATCTGTGTTACACCTCACTTAGTTTATCTCCTCTTGCTAACAAAGAGAAGCAAAGAGAGGAGATGATCATGGAGAGGTGCTGCAACACAACCAGATGGTCCAACTCTCCCAAGCTTTGGCATTGTGTCTCTGTAACTTTGGTATTTTTATCTTCCCCCCCGCTCCTTGGTCCCATCTGCACCTTCCTCTCGCTCCATGTCTGTCACATTGTTTTTCAGTTCAGCTTCCTCCGAAGACACACTTATTGCTGTCATGTTCCTCAGCAGAAAAAGGAACGGGATTCCTCTGGATTTCATGACAATATGCCTGAGGGGAACAGAGATTCCCCAAGACTCCTTCCTAGTCAGGGAAAAGCACTGTGCTGAGCTTCCATGTGAGGCTCCACAGGAGGGGATACTCAGAGGTCCCACCACTGCTCACAGGCATTGAAGGTGCACAGAAATAGCGCTGAAGGAGCTTGTGATCATTTCCCAGGCACTGTCAAAGATTGTTTGCACAGCTTTTACTCTCCACCTTCTCCCTGCCCTTGCCTGCCCATTTCCCAGCCAAGCTGGATCCTGTCTCTCATTTTAGCTGCTGATCCCCTCCTGCAAAGCCCCGTCTCACACATCTACCAAAAACAAAGGGGAGAGAAAAGGGAATTTCTTTCCATGAATCATGGAAAAGAAAACCCACATAAAACTATTATCCCACTGCTTTAACTGTCAGCCAGGGCTGACTTCAGGGGACAGATGTTTCCCTGCATCAGTTGGTGATCTGGTAGTCAGGTGAAGGGCCCTAAAACCCCCAAATTTATTCTTAGTTTCAGTTGCAAAGAATGTTCTTTCTAAAAGTAAATCAATGAAATAATGTTGGCTTTAGTGGCATGGCAAATAAATTTATAAAGGAGTTTGTTCATATATTCAAATATATGCTCTATATTTAAATTTAATTTCTATGAAGTTCTGCCTTCATATGAACATTATTATATACCAAGGATAGGGTCTCTGACTCTTTAGCCCATTTACTGAGATGTAAATTAGTGTCTTCCTTTCAATCCTCCCTCTGCTTTTATTGCTTTCATTGAACAATAGGGAAGCCTACTTGTAGTTAATTTACCACCTGAAGATACTAAATAAAAGTTGCAGAGCCTCATTTATTAAATCTCTCCTTAAGACTGAAGACACCAGGCATCCAGTCAAGGCTATGTTTTTATTAAATATTTTCATCATTGAAATTTAAGTATTTAGCCAAACAAACTCCCTATGAGGGAATCCAACATAAACCAGCTTATTTATTGGTGAGTGTTAAGTGAGGCTGGTAGTTCCGACCCATGTGTGATTCTCCAAAGAACATTATTATAGTCTTTTCATTCTCAATATTTATTACTTTAGCAAACTTTGAGGCAAGTTGCCTCTTGTGTGTTACTTCCTTTATTGTCTGCCTTTTACTAAAGCATTCTGGAACTCTCAGAGTGAAGTTAGAGGAAGAAAATAAACTTTTCCAAAAGGAAGTATCCCATGTCCTGTGTGCTCCAGCTTGCTCCAGGCTGTACCACTCACCCAAGACCATTCCCCACATGCAGCTTGTGAGGTCAGTGCTGTTTCAGGTGAATTCTCTGCCTTTCTGGGCAGACTAGTCCCTTTGTTCCCCTAAAGAACAGAGACTATATTAAACGGAAGCCATGTCAGCTGGATGTTCTCTATTTACTCAAAATGGAGTGAAGTTTGTACTTCTTAATTCCCAGTACAGGACTTAACGATTCTGAAGTATCTGCAGATGTCACTATTGTGGTTTTCAAGTGCAGGGTCTCTTACCTGCTCAGCTCCTGCTTGATGCTGATGATCTAAGTCCTGTTAGCATGAGGATTTGGGATGGTGACAAAGAGTGTCTTCCTTGGCTGCAAAAATGTCAGAAGATATGCACTGAGGAGAGCTGACTGATGAGTAGAATTTATTGTCTACATGAGATTTTGACGTTTTGAAGTTTACTTCTCTTCTAATTCCTAACATATAATATTTTTAGATGTCCCAGAAAACAGATGATCTGTACAACTTTCCCTTTGGACAAATATTAACACACAGTTTCCAAAATTAATTTGTTCCCTCAAACCTCAGCAGCTGCTGACTGAAAAGGCTTTGTTCCTTAAAATATGATTTGGCATAACATAACCTAACAGCATACCCTAGTCTATTATTAAGGTTGAATTGTCAAATGAATTGTGTCAATGTAAGTTAAATGCTGGATTTATATTTTTTCCCTTAGAAGAAATTTCCACCCATCTTCAAGCTTTCTCATGAATTCAGAAGAGACATTTTCAAAGACATTGTTGTTATTGTTTATGAAACGTCAAAGTTTCCTGCAAAACACTACAGCATTTTTCCAGTATCTTTTTCAAGCTGATCACAAGAAATACTGCTGAGCTCCTGGTTCTATTGTCTAAGATCTGACAGCAGGGGGAATGGCTCCATATGAAACAAGTGTACCCAGCTCACTGGATATGCAGCAAATACCAAAGATCAAGTGGTTAATAATGTGCCCATCAGTCCCAAGTGATTTTTTTAGCACCCTTGGCAATCAAACATTGGTACCTATGAAAATTTCTGCCAGGCTCCGTATGGCTTTAGCTAAATGAGAGTAGGCACTTACCCCTTTGACTGAAGGTCAGCATAATGCAGCTCAGATATTCTGCATCTCTCATGGGGATGAACATGTCTAAAAAATCCAGCCTGGACTGGGTTTGTGCAATCCTTGTCCAGTGACCAAGAACTAGTGTTCTGTCTGCTTTCATAAAAACATTCATCCCTGGTTACACTGGTACAGAAGTCACAGTCCAGGTGCCACCAAATCTATTTGACTGAGCCTCTTAAAGCAGAGAAGCTCTTGCTCACACCCTCCTGCACATAAATAAATGTGGGAAGAAGTGAAAGGAAACCTGAGAAGATGGGGCCTCAAAATCCTTCAGTTCAGTCACAGGGAAGGACAAACAGACTCTGCCGCTCAGTTTGGCTATTAACATATCATCATTTTGCAGATTCTCTGAACATGCCACTGCATAGAGCCAAAGCACATACCATGAGTTGGAGGGTATTTTATACTCCATAAGCTTACAAAACTAGTGTTTAGAGAAATGTCTTTGTGAGGGATAAAACCATGCAAAAGCATCTCAGTAATAGAATCATAGAATTTCCTGGGTTGGAAGGGACCATAACCATCTCATCCAGCCCCCTTTCTACTATCCCAGGTTGCTCCAAGCCCTGTTCAACCTGGTCTGGAACACTTCCAGGGATGGGGCAGCCTGTGCCAGGGCCTCACCACCCTTCCCAATATCCCACCTAACCCTGCCCTCTGGCAGTGGGAAGCCATTCCCTGTGTCCTGCCACTCCAGGCCCTTGTAATGTGACATCACATCCTCATTGGCTTGGCTATCTTTCAGTTCTAATGTCTTGTATGATAGATTTTTTTCAGCTTTATCTTTCTGGCTTCTAAATTAAGCTCAGCTGAAAGCCAGCACTTTCTTGACTTCTGCACTCCAAAAATGGATATTATATGTTGTCCTGTCCTGCTGTTCAAGGGGGAGTCAGGGAAGATTCTTTTTGATAGATACCTTGGGTGAAAATAAAGGGCAAATGCAGCAGTATTATATCTGAGAACTGTTTATAGATAAAGTAAGATAAGTATTTCTATGGAAAGGAGATAGAAAAGGAAGCAAAGAGGGGAAGAGAGACAGAGAAAGAGAAGACAGGGACAGCCTCTAGAGTACACCTATGTACACAATTTTTCACCTCATGTATAACACATGTTGATGCATAAATAAAAATCAGATTGACCCCTCTCACGTGTACATCAACACATAAATATTTATACATATATACTCATTCATATATATTTGTTCCATGAAAAAATCCAAGCCTTTAAAATTTTAATACTGACCGTGAGACTATTACAATGCAAAGTGTTGAAAGAAAAACAGTCCTATATAAACATTTGAGCAAAGTCATGCAAGCTAAAACATGGATGTCAATACAAACCTGTATTTTATCTGCTACAAAGCTCTGCAGATATGACATCTACAATGGGAAGAAAAAAAGTAAAAATTTAGTTGACCACCTGATGGTAGCAACAGTTGATTTAGTTAATATAAATGGCATTAGTTTTATTAATACAAGTTGTTCACATCCTCTATACAACCTTATTAAAAAGCATGTCTCAGTTGGAGAGGATAATGGGATTGTAAAGATGTTTATAAGAATCTGATTTACCAATATGTTGTTATTAAAATTAGCACTTATTTTGTCATTACAGTTCTGTCCTTCAACCTGTCTGCCTACCTTTTGGTTCAGTTATTTATGACCAGTATTTGTTATGCCAAATCTGAGTTTTAAATATAATCTTAAAACAACTGTGACTAGATATTTTCATCCTTTAGTAGGAAGGCCTGAAGGCTTAAACATCAATTGGATAAGTTCTCTGCACCTTATGCCCTTCAAAGATCAATGTCTTTGCTTGATTCTATGAAGCCCTCACACACATTGTATATCTCAGAAATAAACATAAGAGAAAAAGTTATCACTTCTACCTTTTCACTTTCTGGAATGAACAGTAATTAAACTAAGGATTTCTTAATAATGCTGTTTCACATATGTTTTTTAAAAAATAAACAAGCAAACATTATTTATATCCACTTTTACTGGCAGAAATAACACATTTCTAAACCATTTCAATAAATTGCTGTTAACTTTTCCAAATGTGAACAAAAGAGAAATTCTCTTCATGAGCATAGAGCCATCACAGTCCAATTCAGTAATAACAGCAATTTCATACTGATATGAATTTGTTTAAAAGGTGACCTAGACAATGAAGCAAGTATAATTAAATTGGAAACAGCTAATTCAATAAAGTACTGATGTCAAAAGTAATAATCAGGGGAAATTTTAGTGCAACACTCATCTGCAGAAAGGATCATTTTAGAATAATGGTATGTTTATGTGAAGAAATTTAAAATATAAAATGTCTGATGATGGTTGAGTGAAAAAATAAAACAAAAGGGGTTTATGATAATAGATTTCTAAAGGAGTAAAAGGAACAGAGACACAGAATTGCTACCATTAATACATTGTCACTGGTTTATAAAACAAAGGAAGCTCATTGTATTTGATTAAAATATCTCCTTCCTGGCTTGAAATGGTTAAGTACAATTAAGTTTCACCTAACCTGAGCATTCAAAAGTTCTCTATTAAATAGATATTCTATTTTCCAGAGGACAACTGTCACTGCACAGGCATTCAGGGTACCAACCATTCCCTCCATGCATGAGGAGAACTCAGCTAGTGCCCAAAGCTGCAATCCATCTGCCCACAATACAGAGGGCAAGTTCTCAACCTCCTCCACTTGTTTCTGCAGAAAACCAAGGCTAGATTCCTGTTAATTCAGTCTCTTGATCTGCTGGCCCAGCACACTTATTGAGCTGAGGTCAGTATGAAAAATATCCAGCAGAGCTCTACAACAAAGGTCACGTTCCTCTGCCCACTCTTCAACCACAAAGGTGAAGTTCACCTGTCCAGCTCATAATGCCATTTTCAATCAGTTTCTGACTGATCCAAGGCAGGGGAACGAGATCCTACTTGGCCATAAAAAGTCTCAGGCCATTCCAGTCTAAATATAATGTATTTGGCCTGAATATTTATTTCTATAAAAATCCAAAATACACTTAGAAATGCAAGATTAAAATCACAAAAATAATTTGCTGAGCTGCATAAATGGTTCTCTCAGAGGGAAAACCATGAGAGGGCATGAGAGTTTTGTGCCATTGCTTACTGAGCAATGCTCATGAGGTTCATCTGATTTTGAAACACCACCAACAGTTTTCCTAGAAAAAAATAGTTCATAGATGTGCAGGCACATGGAAGAAATATTCCTTTTGCACTGTCAAATTGTGAACAGCCTATTTAAAGTAGGTAGCTGATCTGTAAAGAAAGATGCTACCTACTTAACCTTTTTTGTGTGACGCTTGCATCAAGGTGTGCTCCCAGAAGCTGAAAACAATGCACTGTTCTAACCAAGGATCGGGATGAATCAGGCAGCTGGGAGTCATACAGACCCCACAGATAAGCAAGTATCCTTGCCCTGTTTAAAAATTAGGAAAACCCAGATGGATTTTGCCCAGCGCACCACAGGGTCTCACAGCCAGCACTGCTGCATGGCAATGAGGGGAAGAACCACGGCAGAGCTCTGTGTTCCCATGTGTCCTGGGTTGATACTGAATTGTATCCCCAGTCAACTGTTTAGCTCAGAAATCAGTTTTGTACCTTTAAAACTGGATCTGAGAGTGAAGGAGATGTGGTGGAATGTCTGAGGTGGTTGTTTTCTAAACATAAAATCAGAGTTTTCAGCTTTCCTTCACACACGGCCTGTGCTGTCTGCAGTGCGGACAGAGGGACAGAGCTCTCCTTTGCTTTCTGTTAATTTTTGGCTGGCTGAGGCGGACAAGTTCTCCGGACTGTGTTTTTTTTTTCCTTTTTCTTGGAACTGTTTGACCCTGCTCTGGACTAAACACCCAAAGGGCCCCAGGAGCTCCCACCTGTGTCCCACCGGGCCTGGCCTGGGCCCGGCCTTTCCCAGCCCTGAGGGACCGACAGCAACTGAGCCGAGCTCCAGCCACGGGAGAGGCTTTCTGAATTTGGCATCACTGCGGGACACACAGAGGCTTTGTTGTTCATTTGTTGTGCTGGTGAGTGCTTTGTCTGTTAAATAAACAACTTTTTTCCACTTTCCTCCAAGGAAATCTTTTCTGTCCCGAACCAGCTGGAAGGAGAGGCAGTTCAGATTCATTTTCTAGAGGGACTCCATCCAGAGGTTTTTTCCCAAATTTGCCCTAAACCAGGACACCATGCTGAGCCAAAACACGGGCAACTGGAAAAATCACTGCCTGACGTGTCAGCTGAGCCGGCTGCAGCTGGAAGTCCCAGAGAAGGAAAAATAAAGAAGCCCAGAGTTTCATTTTTCCAGAGTCACTTTTCCTGACTACCACCACACTGTAATTTGTCAGTCAGAGTCACTCGGTCCCACATAGATCTCGTTTCCCTGGAGACGAGTCTTTTAAATAGCAGTTCAAAACACCAACCAGATTGAAAGAGGAATTCAATTAAAGGGAAAAACCATCTAGTTGTACTGGGGGCCTGTGCTAGGAAAAGCTTCTGGAACATGTATTTCTGGTTTCCCGAAAGGCATGTCTGGGTTTTTTTAATTTATTTATTATTTCTTATCCACTTCTTTGTCATAGGCATGGATAAACACAGTAAGATTTTTAGCTGTTAATTCAGTTACACTGATGTTTCCTATTTTTTTGTTATTGGCTAATGACTTGGATTTCTTCTATTTTTCAAACTTTATATAATTTAAATGTTGGCTTATTTATAACTTTTTGACAATTTCTATAATATTGTTCCTCTTGTTTGAATGAGATACTTTTAGAGGACAACAAAATTAAGTAATACCTAATCTTGACTTGCTTTTTAGACCAGACTCTGCTAAAAAAACCTGTTGGACTGGAGAGATGTTGGATCAAGAGACCACCAGCCCACATGATTTACTGTCAGAACTTCTATGAAGTATGAATTTTGAGAAATAGTGACTCCTTATCATGTGATGCAGCTCAAACACAATAGCCTAAAATCTCAAAATATCCAGATGTAGGTACCATTCCTGTAAAATGTACTTTAAAACGCACCTGTAGAAAGTATTTTTTAATGAAGGAGAGGATGAGTACCCTCACACTTGAAATACATCTCTTTGGAATTTTAACACACATTAATATAGGCTCTGTTTTTCACTTCTACTCAGCTTTGCAGCCGTTAATGATGGAAAGAAAACACAAAATCACTTCCAGGCACTATTACTTGCAGCAATGATAGGCTGTTTCAATAAGTTAAATTTCAACAGCCACAAAAAGCAAGTAATTAAACCTCTGTTTTCTTTACACATTCAAGCACAATTTTCTCCTTTACCTGTAATGTTAGCAAACTAAATTTGATGCCAACTTCCCAAGCAGATTTCCAAAAGTTTCCAAAGAAATGCCAGCTATTTGGAAGATTTTTGCGTTCTTACGCCAGAATAAAATGGAAATAAAATGGAAAACATTGCTGTTGGGCTACCAGCTGAGTGGTGATCAGTATAGATCATGATTTATCGTTGAAAAATTAAGGAAATGCCAACTGTTTCTTCTGCATCTCAACAGAGCAGATCACACAGAGGGAGGAAACAAACACTCAAAATGGCTTTTAAACATAAAATGGCTTTGTTATGCCAGTGTCAATGGGAAGATGAGACACAAACCTCTGTCAAAAGTGGTTTCCTTCAAAGATACTGTCAAGACACCAGAAGAAAACTCATACCTAATCTTACAAAGTAAAAAAACCAATATTTAGTGCCATTTGAATAACTTCTTTACATGACCGGGCTGCAGGTTTTTAAAGAAAATTTTGTACACTGAAACTATAAAATTTTGTACAGTGCTTAGCCCAAAGCAAATTACAAATAGAGGTGAGGAATTACATATTGGTCAGTTTAAATTGCTGAAATGAAGTATTTGGTATCCTGAACTTCAGAGAAATTGTTATTACTTGAAAAAAATTGAGAGAAGTTGTAGAATTATGACCAAAGTCTGGTGTCAGACGTTTATTAGAGGACAACACATATAAAGTAAAAAATTTGTCTAGTAACTACAAAACCTTTATATTTATCACTGGAACACAGGTAGTGTCAGTTTACCCACGTGTTACACATGAGTTTATTAAACCAAAATTAAATATATTAATAGTATCTGCCTTTAGCCTTTAAAAATTACCTAATTATTCTTCCTGCACATGCTGATCTCCAGAAACAGTACTTTTATGAAGAAATTAGTTCTAGTATTTTTATCATACACAAGTATGCCAAATCATACTTGAAAACATTAAATTTACTTTGAAGCATTGCAGGGTGGGGTGCTTTGTTTTCAGCTGAACATAAAGGATGTTAGATATCCATCATGGTTCAGACCTTACAGATTTGTGAAGCAGAGCAGCAGTGACCAACATAGTGAATGGGGGAGCAGATGACTATAACTGGTGGGACCTGATCTGATAAAAGACAAGAGCTGGATGCTGTAAGGGATCTCTCCAGTGAAAATAATGGCATTTTCAGAAAGCCTTCTCCAGCAAACCTGGTCTGAATCCTCAGATGGATAGGTTTGGCTCTTCATAACATCTGTTTATGCCTTATCTTTTTCCATGTAAATAATATTTTTGTAATTACATATAGTCTGCAATTATAAAAGTGCCCTTCTAATCTAAAGCAAACAAATTTATTACCTAAATTACACAGACTTATCATAAACTGAGGCTCTATCTTGTTCAACTGTGGGAAGAGTGCTGAAAAATGAGGCAATGCCTATTCAAGGAGGGTGACCTGAACCAGTGGACAGCTGCAAGTTGAACTGGAATTAACCATCAAATAATTCTCATGGAAATTATCCCGTGCAATCTTCAAATCACCAGATTTAGATGCAGGCATCTATTTGTTTTGCCTTTATTGTCTGAAAATTCCTGTGGGCCTGGAGATTCAGTGGTAGCTGACTGAACCTCTGTGAGTTGATTTAGCATCAGGATCAGCAACTTTCCCCCAGCTGACGGCTCAAGGAGCTGTCGAGAGAAGCACTCTCCCTCCTGGCAGTAATTCCTTTTGGAGTGCATTTATTCTTTCAAAAAAGGACACCAAAGAGACAGCCAGTACATTACAGAGCTGCAAAAAGAAGCAATCTGTCTTAATAGCTGGGAAAGTTGTGAGCAAAAGAAAAAAGCCTGGGTTTTGAGTCCTCCTCCAAAATTTTTCAGTTATTCAGTGGTGAAGGACAACTGAAATAGGTGATTGTTAACCGCTATTCTAACTTCATGTACAGTATAATTTAATTTTTTTTAAAAAAATCATGTTATTAAAGGTGAGGGGACTGTGTTGCATAAGAGAATCTCTTTTTATCATTACCTAAGCTGATGATTTTTACTGGTAAGAAGATGAAAGTCCTTACAACTAGAGGTTTTGATCACCTGCTTTGTTTTATATTTTACTGTAACGTTTTAAATTACTAGAGTTGTAATTTTTTTCTGACTTTGCTCAAAATTGCTACATGTTGCAATGTACACATTTTAATGTTAAAATGAATCACTTTTGACTCAAAGACCTAAAATAAATGCCACACTCCATTTGGAAATAGTGCTTAGTTATTTTTACCTTAAAAGAATAAAGATGGAAAAAATGCAAAACACTTGGTACTGAGATCAGCATTGATCAAGTAGAATTAAACAAATTTTCAAAGGACCCAAAATGGTGTGAAAAAGAGTCCTTCTTGTAATAGTCTTTGGAAATAAGAAAAAAAAAAATCCTCCTGATCTATACAGGCTGGGTATCCACTGAGTGAGGAACAGTGTTAATTAATATTTACAATTTTGGATGATTTTTACCAACCTGAACAACAGCAAGATTCAATTCTCACCTCCACTGACATCTCAAATGTGTGCTGGGAGCATTCTGGCAGAATCCATAAGCTGTTGAACAAACATGCCCTGAGACAAATCCTGGGAGATGTCTATGCAGGAAAGAATCATCTTTCTTTCAGCAAAGGATGCTTACAATGGTTTTTGGGGGAAAGGGTGTCTCTTATCATCTCTGCCCCTTCCTCTCTGCTCACATAATTCCTTTTAAATGATAAAGCTGAAGCTTAACTCATGTTGACTCAACTTATCAGTTAGTGGATCTGAGAGGGGACCTTACCTCCCCTCAGCCTTGCCTGTCATTTTCACTAAATCTTCACTTTCTTCCATGCTGAGACTGAGCAACATCAGAAAGGAAAAAAAAAATATAGGGAAAAAAAACCAGAAAAAAACCACAAAAAAGCCCAAAAACCCTAACTTCAGTCTGCCTTGGATGAAGCCCAGCAGCAGCATCCTGCTAACTGGTCTATCAGGAGCTCCCTTACATGCCCTTGGTAGACATTTCTCTCTCATATCAAAACAATTTACTTTGTCGCTTTCCAAAAACTGCTTTCTTTCTCAAGTTTTGGCCAGGAACACGTCCACCCTGGCTTTTTCAGCCTTTTGAAAGCATATTGTCAGATATCTGGTGAACTATACAAACCATGGGGGAGTCCCTGACTTCTTGGCTTGCAGAGGCAGAGCCCTTCCACGATACATTTTGAATGTCCAAATGATCAGCATCTCTGTTAGGAGATAAAACCAAACAAAGCAACCAATCTCAACACAAAAGGACAACAACATTTGACTAAAAGGTGCTCAGTCATAAATTTGAAATAGGAAACATCGACGTGTCCTTGTACTGAGCAGGGACAGGACAAGTCCTGTTTCTCTGAGGAGAAATTCAAAGCAGAACCCTCACTTAGGCACCATGTGCTCCATCCTCCAGGGAAACCTCTCTCACTTCATTGAACATAAAAGAGTCTAGACAGATTGTTTCAGGAGACAAGCCTAAAATGAGGCAGAAAGAATACCGCCCACAGGGAATTTGTTAAAATTACTGAAGATACAGATTGTTAAAAAACTCCTCAGAAGACTTTGAATTCAATCCTGATTTCAATAGACTATTCAAAGAGAATTTATTTTTTATAAACTCTCCCCACAGGAAAGGGAAAAAGGATACATTTGGGTTGCATACTTTAAAGGTTGGATTCTTTTCCATACATAGAGTGAAAAGCAGAGGGCTAAAGCACCTCAAGAATTATTTAGCAGAAACTCTTCATCTTAAAAGTTGACAGAAAAGTTTAATAACAACTACTTGCTAGAAAGATAAATTCTCACAGGATTTGATGAAAAATGGCAAAAATAATGGCTTGCATCACCCCCATTATAAACTGCTTTAAAATACGTATGCAATGGTGATTATCACTACTATTGGATTACAAAAATGATAATATAAGGAACAGTATTCCTTCTGTGAGTGATAAACAAAAAATATATTCTCTGTGTCCGTTTGGAGGTGGGGGTGGGTAGGGTGGAATCTGAAAATCATTGAAGGGAAGAGCTGCATTCAGTTTGATTTATGCCTGCTCTTCTTTTTATGCGTAGCCTGGGGAGCCTCATGATGATGTGTAATGAGTCAGGGTGAAATGTGTATAAATAAATGCACTGCACAATTTGTGAAGGCTCTTTAAAGATTTTTTTTCATACACTCCATTCCAAATTTCATTTTCTGGGGGAGAGATGAGAGACAGCAGACAGAGCTCACATAGTAAGAAAAATCTCCCTTTGTATTCTATTTCTGTTCCTTCTTTTGTTGGTTTTTGGTTTTGTTTCATTTTCTTTTTTTTTTTCATTTTCCTCTTGTCCAGAAGGAGAGCCACCACCCAATATTTCATCCTGATGCAGTAATAACCAGGTGGGCAAAGTTCAATGTGAATACCTCTGACAGATCTCTGTGTACAAGCAAGTAGCAAACCTTCTCCTGCCTGGAGCTAGGAAACTCTGTGGGATAAAGGAAGGATCAGAATACCATTCTCTCTTCTTTTTTTCTCTCTCTCTTG
>VZTB01000651.1:13226-24969 GCA_013397245.1 Thryothorus ludovicianus
GTTAGGTAAAATAGTGTTTAGGAAGGGGATAGTAATTTTATCCAAATACATGCTACATTGAAATTCACAAACAAAATGTTACACATTTAAATTATTGATTGTGCAATATGAGATGTGTAACCATTGTGACTCCATGGAGAGGAATTTCTCGTTAGCTTCTAGCTGAAAGTAGTTGTTTTGGACTCAATTCCCATACTCAAAGTGTTGCCCACTTCCAATTTGATGCATAGTACCAGGCTGTCTGAATTATGTTGGCATAACTGCAGAATATTGTACTTATCTGAAGAACTTATTTTACCTGCAAATACCACTGAAGTTCTGAAAGTTAATTGTGAAATCCTGAAAAAAGAAGAGTATTAAAAATTTGGCTTTAAGTGATGAGGAGCATTCTCTGACAGAAGCCTGTTGGGTGCATATGCCAAGTAACACTTCCAGTCTGAATGTATTACTGCTCTCACCCAGTACTGAAAGAAACAAAAGTATAATTTACTGCTTTTGCAAGTTCTGCAGAAATCTGAGACATAACCATGTCATTGCCATCACTGGAATGTTGTTGATGGGATGGGGATAAAATAATCTCTACTGGTTTCTTATGGACATGGACGCTGAAAGTGTTAAGCTTTATATTGGAAAGTATAAAAGTAAAGGATATGTCTGGGCCCATGAATCTTCTGTTGTGTTCCAATTTCAAAAAGTGATGTTTGCAGCAAATCCTTTTTGTCCATAAATAGTACACTGTATAGCAGAAGGCTTATCCCCAGCAGCTATAAATAGTGAAATGCTCTAAAATGTGATTCAGCTTTTTGTTGCAATGTCCGAAGTAAATAACTGCCTCTTGACAGACTGAAAGAATTCCAGTGTGTAGTGGGTTGACCTTGACTGGATGCCAGGCACCCATCAAAGCTGCTCTATCACTTACCCTGGTAACTGGACAGAGGAGAGGAAGTAGAACAAAATGTTCAAGGGTTGAGATAAGGACCAGGAGAGATCATCCTCCAAGTAGTATCCGAAGTAAAATAAATGTTAAAAACACCGTCCCCCCACCCATCCCTCTTTCCCAGTTCTGCCTTCTCCCCACAGCAGCACAGGGTCATGGGGAATAGAGTTTATGGCCAGTTCATCACACATTGCTGCTGCTGCTCAGGGGCAGCAGCTCTCCTGCTCCAGTATGGGGTGCCTCCCGCAGGGGACAGTCAGGAGTTTCCCCAGTTTGAGTCCATTCCACAGGGAATAGTTCTACATAAAATGCCACAGTGTGGGTCACTCTTCTGTGGGATCAGTCCTTCAGGCACAGCCTGCTTCTAGCGTGGGCCCCCCTGGGATCACAAGTCCTACCAGGAAACCTGCTCCAGCAGGTGGGTTCTCTCTCCGTGGGCCTGCAGGTCCCTGCCAGGAGCCTGCTGCAGCCCAACCCTCCCGTGGGTTCACAGCCCCTTTGCACACCCCCACTGCTCCAGCAGGGGTTCTCCATGGGCTGTGGAGGAACCTCTGCATCCCTGTTACCTCCATGGCTGCAGGGGCACAGCTGCCTCTCCATGGGCTGCCCCATGGGCTGCAGGGGAATCGCAGCTCCGGCGCCTGGATCGTCTCCTGCCTCTCCTTCACTGACCTTGGTGCCTCCAGGGTTGTTTCTCCCACATATTCTCACTCCTCTCCTCTGTGCACATTTTCATTGGCCCAATAACCTTTTTCTGCATCTTAAATCTGTTACCACAGAGGCATTAACCATCATTCCTGATTGATCCAGCCTTGGCCAGCAGAAATCCATCCTGGAGCCAGCAGGCATTGGCTCTGCCATACTCAAGGAAAGCTTTTGTCAGCTTCTCACAGGAGCCACCCTGCAGCCCCCAATACCAAAACTTGGCCATGCAAAACCAACATTTAGTACTATTTTAACAGTTATGAAGGGGGTTTAGTGCTACTTTGCCTTGGGGAGGAGAGAGGAAGTTGCTGCTATGTTAATAGCTATTAATGAAGCATCACCATTTAATATGAAATGAGTTTTGGAGCTATCTCTTGTGTATCATGGTTCACTAATACAAAAGCAGTAGCAAAACTATACCTCCCATCTTTTGCAAAACATTTGGTAGATGGCTTGAGCGTTTACATACTTTGGTTTCAGAAGGTAGAGAATGTAGAGAAATATTAGTTTGGTATTAGAAGGTACCTGTGCCTTTCTGACTCATGTGCTGCAGATGGTTCTCTCTGAGTGGTGTGTGCAGGCATAAAAAAGCTAGATAAGGTAAGCCTAGTTGAATGGCCTGTAATTAAGCCCTGATTATTGAGTTGGTTTGGAGTATTCATAATTAGATACATGTTTGTTTATGATATCCTTCCACTTCTCAGCAGAAGGTTATTTGCTTTGTATATATGCTTAGCCCATTTTCCTTAGTGTATTAAAGTAATTTTCAGGTGCTGTGGAAGAACCTTTGCCCACCTTCAGCTCATTCCACATCCTTCTTCCTCTGTTCAGAACACAAAATCTGCATTGTATCAGCTGCACATCAAATGAATTTTTTACTTTATGCTTTATAAGGTGAAACAAAAACTAACAACTATTTAGCAACTTTTTTTTTAATTCTAGGTCATCTTGTTTTATTGTCAGTAACTGTTGATATTGGGATTTGTTTAATCCTGATGTATATAGTACTGTCTTTATGATTAACTGCAGAACTGTCTTATTAAAAAAAATTAATCCTCTTCTGAGAAAACATTGTTTACCTTTATGTCTTTGATATGGAGAAAAACATTTTTCTGCTGTTGGTCTCCAGCTTGTAGTGTTTGGGATTCCAAACATAAAATCTGTGTCTCAAGTAGTCTAGAGTTGATCTTTTAGTAATGCTAGAACTTTCAGCTGTGTTATCTTTTTTGCATAACTGGAATGATTTTGTAGGCAGTTAAGTGGGGTTTAGTGGCATGTTTTTTTGTAATTATGGTTTTTATGAGATTAAAAAGTAGAAGTTTTTTGCAAAAGATACAGTAATGAGGCCAAGAGGATAAAGCAAGAGAGACAAATCTGAGCATGTTGGGGGGGCTTGAAGTGTCCAAAACTTCGCAGGTTGGTAATCTTTATGTTTAGATGTTGAATTATGCTAGGATTACAGTGAAACAGGGAATAAGAAAGCTCAAGGACTTCTTGTATCTGTGCTGTACTTTAAACATTTGTATAACAAAATCAAGAAGCTGTGCTGTTTTATTTTGTTAACATTCTGGTACAGATGTCCTATGTTTGAGCTAAAGGGCAGATTTGCATTGGTGGGATAATCGGTGTAATATTTCATATTTCTCCCACCTTTCATTGTAACAGCTTAGAAGTTAATAAAAGCAGCTGTATAAAATATGTAAAGTTCATTTGCAGGGATATCTTCTCCTGAAGCCTCAAGTGGATTCAGGATGAGTGTAGCAAAGTTTTTCTGAATCTCTTCTTTGGGAGCAGCCCTGTGGACAAGACTTGGGGGGGATGATTGATGGAAACTGCACCCAAGGCAGCAGTGTGTGCTCACAGCCCACACAGCCAGTCGTGTCCTGGGCTGCATCCAGAGCAGCGTGGACAGCAGGGGAGGGAGGGATTCTGCCCCTCTGCTCTGCTCTGCTCTGTTGAGACCCCACCTGCAGAGCTGTGTCCAGCTCTGGAGTCCCCACCATAAGGAGGACACGGAACCCTTGGAGCGAGTCCAGAGGAGGGACATGAAGTCCATAAAGGAGATGGAGCAAGTTCCCTACAAAGCCAGGCTGAGACACTGGGGCTGTTCAGCCTGGGGAAGGGAAGGGTGTGAGCAGAGCTCATGGCAACCTGCAGGATCTGAAGGGACCTGCAGGGAAGCTGCAGAGGGATTCTTCATCAGGAACTGCAGTGACAGGACAAGGAGTAATGGGGACAAACTGAAAGAGGAGAAATTTAGGTTAGATATTGGGATGAAATTTTTACTGTGAGGATGGTGAGACACCTGGAACAAGTTGCCCAGGGCAGTTGTGAGTTATCTCATACCTGGAAGCATTCAAGCCAGTTTGAATAAAGGCCTTGAGTGACCTGATCTAATGGGCCGTGTCCATGCCCATGGCAGTGGGGGCTGGGACTCACTGATGCTTAAAGTCTATTTCACGCCTTAACATTCTATAATTCTCTTTTCTGTAATTTCTAGTGGTTTCAGAATAATTTAAACACACTGAGGGGAAGCTAATGGTCTTTCTTTGTTCGGCTACAGTTTTATTTTCTTGGGTACTGAGTAGTATTTAAACTACCTGTATATAAATTACAAGATGCTCTAGCCTCGTCTCTAATGAAAAAATGAAACAATATAGATCTCTTACTATAAGCAATACAGTAGGAATCTTGATACTTTTGTATAGCTTCCACACTTTTTTTTGCTCCTGTCCTCAGACAACATATTGAGAGGTGGAATTTTTTCGTGTTTGAAGATCTCATTCTAGACATGGTTTGTTTGATACCCTTGTATTGCCATGCATTTCATATCAAGGTCTTATCTGCTACTTTTGTGAATTCAATTGATTATTTCCAGGCATATTTACTTACTTCATTCTTCATTAAGTTGAAGTACTTCAGTGTATTAATCATCCTCATGTTAAAGAAAAAGAAATATTCAAACTTTGTTTCGTTTGGAGCTTTTGAAAATTTATTGTAACTTACTCAGGTGAGCTGAATAATAGTAGAAATGTGATTAACATCTGAATTGTAGAAAAATCTGTGTAATCCAAGCAATGAATTTGTGTTGTATTGGTCTGCAAAACACCACACTGGTCAGTGATGCAGAAAGTATGCTGATTGCAACCAAATGCTTTTGTTCAGGTTTGCCAGTGGTATTTGCTGTACAAGTGGTTTTGAATATGCAGGTGGATGATTTAAAGTCACTTAAAATGTCAATTTTGTTGTTAAGACCAGGAGGATAAGTGGGGAATAGTGAATGTGAGGTCAATGATAGGCAATAAAATACTATATGCATTATTATTTATTCCTGTGAGGTGTTCAGATGTTATCTCAGGTGATTAACAGTTCATACATTTCTTCTACTTCAGATATTACATTGGGTAGTATAGAGAGCCTGGATTACTACAAAAAGATCCATCTGCTGTAAGCATGTTCTAGGCAAGATCAAAAGATGAAAAGCACAGGACATGGTCCTTGCTGTTGGCCTCAGCTCAGACAGTGCAGTCCATCTCATCCAGGTTCCCTAAACGTTGGTTTTCCAGTGTTTTCCGATCGGCTTTGTCCAAGTTGTTTATTGGTAGGTTTTTTTAGAAGTTTCTTAGCATTTCAGCATATTCATTTTTCTAATTACTTGATTTAAAATTTGAGGCCTTTAAAAAAAGAAAATCTAAACTGTATTGTGTGCCTACTTTACAAGGAGTACCCAGTTCTACATATCAAGCCAGGTATTTAGTTTCAGTGATCACAGAAAAGAGTGTATTGAAAAAAAAATCTGAGTGTTTGGGTCCAACTGATGGGGATTCAGCATTTGAGACCTATAAAACCTCTAAGTGCCAAAAACCAGAGCATGTGCTGCTGTTCTGTACACTGAAAACCATGTCAGAAAACCAACTGCTTTCTGCTCAAGCACATGAAGTTATATGTATGTGACTGAGGTTGGGGACGGCGAGTGTGGGGTTATACTGGACTTTAAAATTTAGATTTAAAAATACAGGAAAACAGACCTCTCTACTAGCCAGGCTTAAGTGCAGCGTGCAGCATTTAATAATCTCTAAGTTTCACAACTGTATGTGAGAAAAGTAGTACAGAGCTTGGCAGCTAAAAATGAAGTTGTGACCTATTTCATCTTTATTTATCTCAAAACAATATTATTTAAAAAGTGAATAGCTACAGCACAAATCTGAAAGTTGGTGTTCTGAGTCTTGCTGGCAATAAATACACTGATGGAGAAGAATGGCAACTAACAGGCAAAGGAATGAATTATTAGCTAGGAGGATTAAATTCAGAAATTGATTTAATCAAATACTGGAATAAGAATCTGAGAAGCTTGAGAAGCTTAAATGAACTTCTTGAGACAGTAAACAAAAGACTGAAGAGGAAAAAAAGAAGTGTGTTTAAAGCTCTATTTGTTCTTAATATGGACAACTGAATAACACCATAATAAAATAAGCTAAAGCTAATAAAACATTTAACAGTGCCAGGCAGAAGAGAGATCTTCATCAAAGGCTTTTTGTAGAAGAGAAGTGATTTAGATACCCAGCATAACAGTCTGAAACTATGTGATCATGCAGCTTTTTTTCTGTGCTCAGTCGGCTAAAGGCTTTCTTGGTGACAGCAGTAGAATCAGTGAAAAACTTTTCTGAATTGTTTTTTTAGTGGATTTGAGCTGAGAGCACCACAGTAAAAATGCACTGAAGGCTTGCTGGCTCTGGAGCACTTTGGAGCGTGCACTTTCCTCGAGAAAAGCTGTCAGAGCCGTCTGTACCATTACAAGAAGCTCACAGCTGGGGCACATCTGTCTGAGAGCATTGGTCACTGGCCTGGTGCTGCAGGCCACAGGGGCACTGGAGCAAAAGTGCCAGAAGCACCCTGCCTGCCGTGGACAAGGCTTGGGGTGGCCTGCAGGGTGGCAAGCAGGTCACACGGGGTGCCTTGCAGAGCCCTCAGTGTCTCCCCAGAGTGGAGTTCCCTGCCCTGAGAAACCTTCAGCAGTGGTGTGGAATCAGACAGGAGTGCTTGTGTCCCCTGTGATAGGTGGGTGATCAGGTACAGACCTAATGGGGCTGTGCTGTCTACGAGGCAAATAATCAGTTTGTCAGCTCTGTCACTCTGCCAGGGTGAAGGGCTGTGACCATCGCCTGGTTTCTTCTGCTCAAGGTAAATCCACCTGAAGTTTCCTCGAGGGCAACACTACTGGGTCTGACTAATTTGGAGGCAATTTGTTCCGGTGTTTAGTGTTGTTGCAGTATAACCCTGAAAATAATATGCCTTAAGCTTGTTTATACCCTAAACGGGACTATATTGTAATTATGATGTTCAGGCTCTGGAGTGAGTGCTGCTTGTGGAAAGCTGTGCATCCTGCTAACAGAAACCCTTTAAGAGTCAGAGCTGGCAAATCCTGTTCTCTGGGCAGCCCCCATCCCATTCTCAACCCCCTGTATTGAAAGAAAGTACTATAAAAACAGTAACTTTTTCCAAAATAAAACATACAAAACACTGATATGTCCTGCTAGACTTCTCAGTTAAATGTACATTGTAACATTATCTACTCTATTCTCCATCAGTAGCCTCAAAGCAAGTTGTGGAACTCTGGAATCCTGCAGTAGAGCACAGCACTAGGTGACTGTATCCCAAAAGTGTGCTCCTATGTCTGAAAATTTTGGCAGTATGCAGTAAGGTTTGAAATGAGAAGTAGCTGTCTGTACAAATGGAGTTATTGTGCAGCAGTTCTGTAATGCTCAGTGTGTGGCAACTTACAGCAAAACTAACTCGTATTTTGGATCTGAATCTTGAAGCTTTCAGTGCAAGATTGCTTCAAGAGAATAAAAGATAGTCATGTGCTTCAAAACCATAATGTCTTTTTTCCCTTCCCCTAAAATTATTTCAAGGTGTGTTATTTATGCATAATTTGTTTTTTATCTATAAACAGGCTTTGACAGAGTGGTTCTATTACTTAAAATGGGAATCCTGAAGAGATTCACAAATCCATGTAGTTCAGAAAAAATGTTAGAGCAATGATATTTTTGCAGTTTAGTCTAACTTTTGAGAGACGGTGGGAAGCTAAAATAATGAAGTTACTCTAACATAAGTTAGTTAAATAAGAAGATGAGATTCAAAAACTGTGAAAAGACTTCAGGCAATAACTTGCCTGCTCCCTTAGTACCATCTTCTTTTGAGTGCTCTAAAGGAAGTAAACTGTTCAGTTTTACACCCATTCTTCTTGTTGTACCTCTGGCACTATACATGTACATATATATACATATGAATGTTTAGTCTGACTAGCAAATTTTGCAGTTCCTCTTTTTCATGTGCTCCTTCTATGCAGAGCTTGTACTCAATTCTTCTTTCCCATGCTCTCCTGAAAACCCCTGGAGATATTTGAGTAGTGTCAGTTAAAGGCAGTCCAAAGTGTCCCAGTAAAAAATAATCATCACTAAGTATAATGGGTTCCTCTTTGCATAAACAAGATCTCTTTATGACAGTGGAAGTGTGTAAGTGCTGGTGACTGTAAAGCTGGTTGTGTGATCCAGGGTAAATATGCTCCAGATATTGTTGTTTGTTATGAACAAGTCTAAATCAAACTGAAAAGAAATCTGAAAAATCAGAAAAAGAATCTGTTGGAGGAAACTTTCCTCTGTGACATTTTAAATTCCTTTTGCTTTACATGATTGGAAGAGTTCGTATTTCTTTATTTGGATAAAACTTCCTTCCAAACTGCCAAAGAGAAGAATGTAATTTCTTTAGTGTTTTGTCATAATTCAGGTGAGGAACTTCCAGTAACTGGTAATATTAGTATTATGCGAGATAGTTTTCTTACATAACATCAGGTTTTTTAACACAGGTTATACAAGCTAAACCTTGTTATATATGGCGATTTTTCTCAGACAGCTACCTTTAATGCTTATTTATTGATTTGATTCATTAAATGCCATATGCTTTAAAAGTTGCTTTTCTGCCTGCGATTCATATCTCTTCTGTTTTTTCAGAGTCACAAATCCAGACAGGTTTGTCTAAATTTCTCTGTAACAACTGCATGTAGTTACATGTACATCAAGTAACTGTAGTAGGTCTGAGCAGTATTTTCCTCTCTATGAATAACATACAAAAACTACTATGATTAAAACTTTTTTGTGCTTGGGACCACAAGCTAAATTTCTTCTCAAAACCTGATTTTTCCCTTGTTCTTTCGATGTACTGTTGGACTGAAGAAAGTACTTCGTATTCAGACCTACATTTTCATTCATAGATTGTCTAGTATTTCTTTAAGGAAACTTTATTCCTGTATTTACTTGAAAAATGCCTAGTGTGATTTTAGCATGCTGGTATTCTCCTTGTTTCCTTGACTCTGAACTCCCTTTTTGTTCAGAATCATAGAATGGCCTGGATTTGAAAGGACTTTCAAAGAGAGATTAGGCCTAACCCTGGTGCCCATAGTCATCAAGAACATGTTTCATTTAGACAGTGTTGCTCAAAGCCCCTCCAACCTGGCTTTAAACACAGGAATGAGGCATCCAGTGCTTCTCTGGGCAGTGTGTTCCAGAGCTTCACCCTCATGGTGAAATATTTCTTCCCTATGCTTGGTATAGAACTACCCTCTTTCAGTTGAAAACCTTGTCTGGTCACTGTGGACTCCAGGAAAAAGTCTTTCATCCTCTTTCTGTTAATTCTCCTGTAAGTAGTGAAAACTCAGAAAAGTTTCTTCTTTGAGCAGAACACCCCCACCTCTCAGCCTGTCTTCACAGGAGAAGTGCTCCAGTCCTTGGGTTATCTTTGTGTTCTCTCTGGGCTCTCTCCAGCAAGTTCACATCCTTCTTATGTTGGGGGTCCCAGAGCAGCATTCCAGATGGGAGTAGAAAGACAGAATTACCTCCCTGGGCCTTCTAGCCACACTGCTTTTGATGCTTTTGGATGCCTTCCTAGGCTGCATAGACACATTCCCAGTTTATATCCAATTTTCCCTATTTTTGGTTTAAGTTCTGTTGCATGCATTTGACCACATTTACAGCTCACAACTCTGTCAATAGTCTGTGCACCTAGAACATTGCAGGTAGGCAATAGCTGGTTCCAGAAAGAAAGATAGAAGGGAAGGCCCTATAATGAAAATCACAAGTTATTCTGCTTTTAGTTCTTCCAGTCTGTATTCTTTTCAGGGAAAGTTTGCCTCACGTTATAGAAAACAATGCATGGCCTTAATCCTCTAGGAAAAACTAGTAGTGTGAGAACAGTGCAGTTGTATATCTCTTCCAGGTGACAGCCTCAATGCCTTTGACTACATCCCAGTCCACCCCAGTAAGAAGTTTCGCAGAATATTTTATTATATTTGTGATTTTTCCCTGTTTGGAATGACATGCAACTGAAGGAGTCTCCTTTCCACAAAGAGATGTCTTAGCTAATGCAACAGAAGACAGTGTTTGCATGAAGATTAATTCATTTAACATTTAGCTATGGAACTTACAGATATTTCTGGTTATCATGGAAGTCTTTAGGAATTTCTGGGAAGAAATGAAATCTACATCACATTTCTAGACAATTTACATAGAAATGTGTCATCTGCTGAGATCATTAAAAGAAAAAATAGTTTAGTGCAGGGTTCTGCATCTTTAGTGGAATTGGTTTTTTTTTTTGCTTACATTCAGAAAACATATTTTTGGCTTGTTCCTGTATTTTTAGAAGTATTACTTATTTTGGTGTTTTGTGGATTGGTTTTTTTCCCTTAAAATTTCTGGTTTTGTGTAAAGAAAATGCATCTCTTCTGTCTTGTGAGAACCCCTGTTTTGTTTGTCTGCCATGGGAAGCAAGCCCTTTCAGCCCTTGCATGCTTGCTTGGGTAGCATATGTAGATTGGGAACCTGTTTTTCAGAGGTAAAATTATGGAAATTTGTTACTCTGCTTGCAAGTTATTTGTGTAGCTTAGAATGAAACTCTAACACTAACTCAGAATAGCATTAAAGCACCTCTTTTTGTTAACTACCACATTCAGTATGCATATAATAAGGAAATTTTACAGTGTCTTTTGAATAACATCATTTTTTTTTTCTTTCTTTTTTTTTTTTTTTTGTTTCAAAAGCATTGAACTTTACTAACATTATTTGCTGATAAAGATGACAAGTTACACCACATTCCAGGATGTGCAGCTGTGTTAGCCCACTTGCAAAATAATGAATATATTTGTTGTAGAAACTGTACGAAGAGACCAGTCCCTCAGTGGCTGATGCTTCTTTCCCTGTTGGAGAGCTTGGAGCCAGGAATCTGGAGCTGTTGAGAGACTGCTTCAGAGGGTGCATGTTAAAACCAGCATAAGCTTTTTCAGTCACAGACTGAAACCAACTCTCATGCTGCAGTCATCAGCTGCTTTCATTCAAATTCTTCTCTTCCATTGTTTTTGAAATAGATACTATAAAAAAACCCCTTCACTTCTCAAGCTTCTTTCCTGAAAGAAACTAAATATATAATACTTTAAGCCTGTTAAAATAATTTTTAACATGGCGGAAGTTGAGAAGTGTCTATGACTTTACTAAATGATTCTTTATTTTGAGTAGGAAGATAAATTTAAAGAAATTTAACTTAAGTGATATTTGTAATATCAAATTAATCAGAATGAAACTCATTATGGGCAATTTTCCTGGTTTTGCTGACTGTACAGTTTCAATGTTTCTGGACCTAAATTTCACTGCTATTCTTCAATTAATATTGAATACTATTCACTTTGACTCATAGAAAATATTTTTCTGGTGTTTATCACTTATAACCTTGGGACAATCAATAAATATTTTTTGCTAATGTTGTTGCTGCTAGCTTGAAATCACTTGACAGAATTTTTTTACCTTTAATAATGAAGACATCTTCTAATTCTTTTTGATAAGATAAGATTTATAAAAAGGCTCTTTATAGTTTTTGTCCTGGTCCTGTGTGTGCACATACCAGTTTCATTAGGCCAATGGTAGTGGCTGTGTTAGGAAGAACAGCTGGAAGAAGCCTGCCTTCCGAATCACAGGTGCCCCTGTAGCAAGCGTTTGCATCTCATGTTGTGGACAAACCTAATTTTTAAACACTGCACAGTTTTTACAGAGGTTGCTG
>VZTB01000651.1:24976-36196 GCA_013397245.1 Thryothorus ludovicianus
TTTTACAGAGGTTGCTGGGGGATTTTCTCCAGTGTTGGAGGCTTCCAATACACTTTCACTTGTCTTGTGGTTGGTCTATTCTCATGTGTGAGCTAAAATAATTATTTCCATTACCTGCTATTCAGACCCTGGATATTTTCATAGGATGGGGTTTCTCTGATGAGCATGCTGGTTGAAAGAGTAAATATGTCAAACTCTTCTATGCACTCCCTTCCCTTGCCTGTCATACTTTGCCTTTGCAATTCCCCTGGTTTGAATCCTTCTGTCCTGAACAGTGCAGTCAAGTACACGCTTTTCTTTACATACATACATACACATCTGCCATAAATAAGCTCTCTAGATGGAGTTCTGTCTCTACTGGAATCACTGCTCATGACATTTTTCTTCTGTTCTTACTAGAGAGAGACAGATGGACTCCTCTGCTAAGCGTTTTCATGCTGCCACAGGCATAGATACCCTTTGGCATTAACCTTTGTATTGTGGCAGTATTTCTGGTACATCTTGGAAGGTGGCTGGACTCATTGATACTTTAAAACCTGAAAGATTCTAAGGTTCTAAGACTAGTCATCAATATGCAGGCTCACGTGGCTGCATTACTTACAGATCCCTGTGCACATTATTAGCAAACATGTGGCAAGACATGTTTTTCTTCATGCCTGGCTGTGGCAGCTGTTCTGAGCAGTGTTTGTGATGGTGTAGCAGATGATTTTGCAGCTCAAGGGCATATGGGGCTGTAAGGTCCTGGGAGGACCTGGCGATGTCCTGGTACACAATTAAAGCTGTGAAGTGGTAACTGAAGCAGAAAGATGCAGCGTGTTTGGTTCCTTCACTTCTTGCATGTGAGAAAATGTTCAATTCCTTAGCAAGCATTGTCAGGATTCAGCCATTTGAGCTTTTAAGAGCCATGGTGGAAAATCTCCAGTCACTTGAAGTTATTCTTGTTTCAGGTGATGATTAAACAGTGTTCTCAGCACACACTGCTGAGGTAGCTTCTCATCTAGATTTGGCCTGAGGCTGAAGAAGGCCCAGTTTAATAAGATAAATACCCAGAAGGAGAGAAGCTCAGTGATGTTTATTTTTTTAGACATGCAGCATCTCAAGCACAAGTAGGTGTTGAGATTGTGGGTATGTGAGCCACAAAGGAAGCTGGGGGGTGAATATTGTGCTGGGAGCATTTTGGGAGTGACTCTGGACTTATCTTCACCATGAGAACTGTGTGCCATGCAATAAAAGTTGTGGTTGATGAAACAAATGGGATCAGCCACCAATGCTGACAGACAAGTCTGATGCAATGGCATCTGTGCTGGGGATGTTATCATGGTAGGCCTGAATTTGGGTCTTGAGATGGTCAAAATCTGTCAGGTTGGGTGAAGGGTGAGTAGGGAAACAAATGTGGTGCACGTAGGAGAAGGGATTGAGGGCTGGTAATGTCCCCTGTTACCAAGCATGCATAATGCCTGACTGAAAGCAATGGGAATTTGGGTTGAGAAATAGGGCACACAACAGAAGTAATTTTTAAGAGGTGTGTTGAGTGAGTATTGTTTGAAATGCAGGAGCCCCTGTGTAATCAAGCAGCACAGGATTATTTATTACAGATATACCAGTGGAAAGGTAGCTACAATGAAGGGCTGCATAACTGAAAGCAATACAATGAGCTAATAAATTAACTGTCTTAGAAAAGGAAAGAGATGACCAGAACAATTTTTTGACCTATGTGATCTCTCTATATGTTTAACGGATTATGATACATGGCTTTAGGTACAGGATAAAAAGCAAAGTATCCTTAAGGCCACACATTTCATGACTTTTTTTTAGTGAGTTTCTGTAGAGGAGTTGAAGCTGTGCTTTATTGTTTAACCACATACCAAGTGTCTGTATCATCCTTTGTATGCAGATGTCTTCTGTGTCTCACCATTGTTGTCTTATCTTTTTCAGAGCAGTGACAGATTGGTTGACTTGTCATGATCTTGTGGCACAGGACCTTTTCCTGTTGTTTCCAGTGGATGATATCCTCTCTGCTGAAGGATTCAAGTCAGTTGGCACTGATTTCACACCCCTTCTGCTGCCAAAAATGTCATGCTGTCCTGTTCCCATGCTTGTATTGTTTCCTTCCTTGTGTCAGCAGAAACATTCATGTTTTTCAGAATGAGGAACTCAATCATGAGATCAGTTAGCCTTTTTAATTTTCCCTCCAACATTCTTTTTTTTTTTGTGAATTAATTCATCAATCTGGTGCGTTGTGCAGTTAAACAGATGCTTTTGCTACCACAAGGAGCTCTCAGGCTGGGTGAAGGGAGGGGACAGAGTGGGTATAACAAGTCTGAGGGTTGGGAATTGTGCAACCACTTCATTTGGAGGCAATGCTTAAAAGTTTGCGTTCAAAAAAGTCAGTCAGACTTTGTGATATGGTCTGATTCCCATTTCATTGAAACCCTGCCCTGATTTGTTCCTTTTTCCTGTGTATTTTGTCTTTCTCTGTTCAGGATACCTCTCAACTTTGTGGGAGACATCTCACAAGCACATTCTTTCAGTTTTATTTCTGAAGTTTTGGTTAGGTATGTTGAAAGATTCAGGCTTACNTCCTGTAGCAACTCTGCTATCCAATTAGGCATTAATAGTCCCCTGTTCTTCACTATATATATTTTTTTTTTCATATAATGTCTTAATTTAAAAAGGTTATTTTCACATGACCTCCTTTTGAGATAGCCATTCCTGTATAATGTTTCAGTTTCTTTAACCTCTCTTTAAAAAGCATTCCATAACCTGGAGTGCTGCTATAAACCAAGAGGCAGTAGTAGTTGGTCAGATCACTTTTTCAGAATAATTACAGATGTAAATAATTCAGCCTTAAATTAATATAATTGTCATCTACAGATAAGAATTTTGGAGGAAATTTGGTAGTGTATTTGGATTCTGAGGTGCTTTTAGGGAGGCCTTTTGATCCTCTCTGTGTCAATTTTTCAAGTGTGGGGTTTCTCAGAGTGTTCTGTGCTTAATATGGCTGAGCACTGTTTCTCAAACATTGACTTGTATCCCTGAATAAACTGCCTTTCACTAAGGCTTATGATCCGTAACGTGTATGTTGGGCCACTCTAGTGTGTGACATTTATTGTGGCACTTGTCACAGTGAAGTGAGAGATTTACCCTGCAGTTCAGGGGAATTTGACCCAGCAATGCCCAAGTACAATGGATGTATGGAAAACAAAAGATGCCAGACACTGAGGGTTTTTTCCATTAGTCTTAACTGTTTATATAGCTGTGTCTAGTGATTCATTTTGCAGTTAGTTCTTATGAATATCTGTCTCTCAGGGTCAGCAGTGGCAGGTTTGCATTGCAGGATGTATACGAGAAGGGCCGATGTAGCAGCTGCAAGCCACATGTCTGTGCATTGCTCTTGTGTATTAGAAAAACCCTTTGCTCCATAAATATCTCACTAAGTACATGTGTAACTGACATGTGCATGTCAAAGTATTTTTGTGTTTCTATTAGAAAATGTGGAGTTTTTAAAAGTATTCTTCCTTAGCAGTTGTTTATTTGTTCTGTATAGGTTTTCAATGCAAGTGGAAAGTCAGTGCATGTGAAGGAAGGACTGAGATTGTTCAACTTGAAATATTTACTAAAGGAGGAAAGCTGGTAGTCTTAAATCCTGACCTTCAGTCTCTTTTTCAAAATACATGAGAAAGCTAAAATGATATTATTTCTTAAGCTGGTTAGACTGAATACTGAGTTTTTTCTGTCATTCCTTGCTTCTCTAAAATCTGCAAATACAGAAGGTGATTTAAAATAGCATTAGTGGTGACAGACATACTTCAACAAAACAGGACAATTCACAGAAGTCAAGATCCTGTGATTTTTTTCCCTATTACAGTTGTATTTAATTGTCTGCAGAACCAGCATGCTGAAGACACAGATGTATGGGTTTATGTTCAGGATTTTTCCCAATTTCTTCAAGAGATGCTTGAAGAGTAGATTTTTTAGCGCTTTATTTTCCCCATTGACAGAAATGAACAAAAATAGATATTTTGATTGCCTTGTAAATTAATATAACCTTTTTTCTAATTTCAGGCTTAGTTTTACAATATAAACAGATAACTCCTATTTTTATGTCCCTTAACTACTGTAAATTAAAACAAATTATCAAGTGCTAGTTATTTCAAATAACTTTCATCTAGTATTACAACATTTAAGCTGACTCCAATACTCTTCCAGAAGATCACCTTGCTTTGAATTTCCCCTACAAGAGGTGCTGGAGTCGCAACAGCAAGGGTAGATCTGTGCCATTGAGGAGTTCCCCTTCATTTTCTGTACTGTCTCTGACAGCAGCTAAGCCAGAATTTAGCAAATGCTGCATCTCTTATTTAATGTTACATCCATATATTCAGGAAAGGAAGCAGTGCTGTTGCTGAGAGAGGCTGTCTTCCTGTCTTTGCCTCCAACTGCATCTCACCACCACATTTTTGGACTCCTGCCAGAAAGGATGTGGGGTTTTTTGCATCTTCTGTTCTGCATTTGGACACAGATTGTACAATTTCCATTTCATTGCATGCTGTAACATGATGAACATCCCTTCTCATGTTTTTGATGTAGTGGAGTGTCTGATGTCACTAGCTGACATAGTCTTTCATGCCATATTCTACATAAAATGATGCAGTCCCTGACACAAGCTGGGATTGCTGTTCTCATAGTTCTAAATTCTTTCTGGATGCTGCAAGGCAAGACAAGGTTTTGTGTAGGATTAACTCATCCAGATTTGGATTACATGGAAGCTGCTCTGTTCAGCACACTTGCATGGTTAAGGCACGGCCTTTCTGTGTACCTCTGCAGAGAAGCTCCATGCAGTATGGTGGGATGTCTGGCATTTTCCCCCTGAAAGAACAATTGTCATACTTCAGTGTTGACAGTTAGCGATCATAATGTATCACACAAACAGAACTGTGAGATCTTTATTCTTCATAGGGAAGTCAATGATTTTTGGGAGGTTGTCTTACAAGATAACTCAGTTTGGTTAAACATCTGGGCTGCTAGTAAGAGACCTAGCACAAAAGTTGAGAAAAACAGAACTTGAAATAAGTATTCCTAAGCCTTACCTTTCTTTTTGACTATAAGAAGTAATGGCTTTTCAGTGTCTAAGCCTATGGGTTTCTAGCACGACAACTGGGTGCCTTCCTCCCTTTTCAGTCTGAGGTATGAGTTCCTACTGAGCATTTCTGCTTCATCTTCAAAAATACTCAGAAGTCCTGGGAATGCTGGGACAGCTTCCCTTCCCCAGTGCTTCCCCTTGTCAACTAGGGGGTTTCATCCCCAGTAACGCGGGGGTTTCTCAGCCCCATGAGATGTGCTTGTCAGTTTTAAACACAGGGGTAGCCAATGCCTGCCAGCCCATGTCAGGGGTGTCAGGCCCCAGCTGAGTTCCTCAGTATTTTCCTGTGTTCGGGGATAGTGTTTCAGGGGCCACCTTAGACGTGTATTGTCTTTTGTGAAGGAGTCTGTCAAGGCTGCAGCCCTGAGCAACTTGTTTCCTCTGGAGCAGAAGAAAGGTGTGAGCATGAGTGAGCATGCACCTGAAGAAGATGTGAGGGCTGTTTATTGATAACTACAGATAATTCCAGATGCATTCCATATCTGTATTCACCATTCTCTGTCGTTCTGCCTCAAGCGCTCTCAACTGATTTTGACATTTAAAGGTTGTAAAGAAACCGAGGGTACAGCAGCATGATCCAGCTACTTGTGTCCTCCTAGAGGGAGGACAAGTGAGCACGTCTGCCCCAGCAGTTCCAGACATGCTTAGTCATAATGTGAGTAGACAGTATTTCTTAAAGATACTGCTAACTGGTAATATAAAGGTTTAGGAATACAGCAGAGTGGCATTTTAAAGCACTTTGTTGTGTGAACGAAGTGCGCATGTCTTAGGACTATTTCTGAACAGCCAAGCAGGTAGGCAGTTGTTTAATACTGATGTCTTATTTTATAGTAAATCAAGGTTTATGCAGACTGGAGTGATAGCACAGGCTTGTGATGGGGTGCTGAATATATTCAAGCTTCTGGCCTAAACTAAATTACTTAATTTTTGTAATGAAGCTGGCCCACAAAAACTATTTAATCATAAAATGTAAATAGAAATATGTACTTCATTTTAAGAGAATATCAGGTATCGCAAATACAGTTAAACAAGTCTTATGGGTACCTTTGCAGATGTTAACTGTTGATGGTTTTTGTTTCTACCTGGACTTTATCTTTTGTAATGTTGCTAACCCTTTTTCCTTTCCTGGAGGTGTGTCAGACACTTTGATCAATATCTTCTTCCGTGTTCAGTGCAGAAACAGATACTATTTATTTGTCAGGGTTGGTAGTTTTGCTGAGATGGAGATGATACAGTTTCATTTGTCTTGTTTAGTCAAAATAACATTTATATCTAGTTTGAGTTTTAGTATAAACCACCTGTGAATAATTAACTTACCTGTGCAGCCACTTTTAGAGCATATATTTGTAGTTAGAGCTGTTTTTTACTCTATGAAACCAGTTGTAGGTCAAATGAAAAAATCTGTAGCTTTATACATGAGGATTTTGCCATAAAAAATTTGGGGAGGAAAAAACTGCTGTCTTACTCACTAGGAGATTTCAGCACAGCAGAAATCACACATCTGGATCAGATGTCAGCACCCTCAAAAAGAGCTGACCAGTTTATGTGGGATTCACATCCACCATCAATACCAGGTTGAGTAAGGACTTCCTGGTCATCAGTAGAAGCTGACAGGTATGAAGTCCTAGTTCCTGTCTGGAGAGAGATATCCTTCACATGGAAAGTTAGTACTTGTATCCCCCCAGAAATTTGTATCCTGGACCTTGGAAACAAGACCTTTCTTTAAATGGAGATTGTTAATGCATGAATTTGGAGTAAGTATAACCTGTGAGATTTGTCTATTTCTTTATATAGTGATGTTAGAAATATCTTCAAGGTGATAAAAAAGATTTCTCGCTTTAAGACTCAGTGAACATCAAGCATTTCTAATGCTGTTCAGTTTTGATTTCATTTAGAAACCAATTGGTAAGAAGGCATAAATAGATTTGAGCTGGAGATCAGATAAGATGAGCATAAATCTCTGTGGTCATCAAATATGTTACTTTCAGATCTTTGTTGCACAAATATGATTAACTGAGTGGTTTCTTATTGTTGTTGTGCACATTGGCCCTGTGCATCTAGTTCTGTGAAGAATTTTACAGCTGCATTGAAGAGAAAGAGTTGGCATTCATGTGCAACACTCTTCAAAGGGTAAATGTTCATAGATACCACATTTCAAAGGATCTGGAAGAAATAGATAGGCAGTACATACCCCGAGGTGCTCCATGTGTGCATGGTCGGTGAAGGCTCTGCAGAATCTGTGTTGCCCCGTCATGCAGGGAATGCTGACATTTGTTACACCTTATGACTTTAAAATGCAACATTTCATGATGAAGGCATTTGGATGCTCTTTAAAAACTAGAGAAACAAAAAAATGTATCAAGTTCACAAATCTAACACAAAGCAACAATGTTTGTCATCAGTCATCACAAGATACCATCTTTGAGTAGTAATTTTTTTTAAATGACATTATTTTTCTTGACTTTTTATATTTAGACGGGTTTATTTGTCTCAAATACTTTTTTTTAGCATAGTAGTTAATTTTTCCCAGTATTTGCCCATTCATTTACTATTAAATGTTTCTATTTCACCTATTTCTGGTAAATATTGGAATAAAGATCAGAAACCCACTATGACAAATTGGAATTTTTGTTTCTTCCTTGCAGTCATTAGGACCAAAATGCTCTTGGTTTTATTTTGTCATGCCTGCGATTTTTGCAGAGAAGTTTTCACTTCTTAACCCCTGATCCATGTTGTTTGATAGACTGATATACTTACTTCTAGATTCCCAGGTATATTTCCTCTATACCTACATATACAGGCTGCTGTGTTTAAATTCCATGGAAATTTTGAAAATAAGTTAGATTATTTGTGCAGTGACTATTGAAGAGCTGTCAAGAATTGGTCACAAGCTTGAAGGTCAGTCTGCATTTACAGTATAAACTGTGGAGTAAAAACCACAGAGGATTATGAAAGCAAACTCTCAGGAAATGGGGGAAACATGATGGCCTTAGTATTATGTTGCCCAAACATGCTCACTATTTACTGTCAGGTAAGTTCCTGCTGGCTTTTTCCTGACATGGAAAAGAAGCTATGTTATGTAGATGTTGAAATTATCTGTTTTGGGAAGGCATTGCATTAGCTTTGACTCAAATATATTTGTATCCTGGCCTCATTATGCCACATTTCAGCTCTGCTTTTCTATTCATCGACTGGACTTTCTACTGTTTTCTACACACAGCCAACTGCACTGAGATCAAGTAAGAGTGTTTGGTTGTAAAAATCTTGTTTGAATGAAACAGCTGTATAGCCAAGTGAGCTTTGTGCTAAATAGATGCAATTTTAGCACCTTCAGTTGATGTGTTCCTTAGTACTATTCTCTTAGTTTCAGTTAAGAAAAGCATGTCATGTCTGGTGTTCGGTAATGGAGATTTATTAATGGAGATTTGCGTTTTCAATTTCACTTGCAGAGATGAAGAACTTGATAACTCTATATTGCCTTAAAATACAGATCAAGATTTTGGGGAAAATATTACTTGCTTAGATAGCGTTATTTTGAGAAAATTTTTAAAGTGGTTGCAGTTCCTGCTTCATCTTTTTTTAATAGGGAATGTAAAAGCATTTGTCATACATTTAGGATTAAATGCTCTGAGGCAGCCAGGAAGTAGAAAACATAGATTTAGTAATTTTTATTTTCATAAATATCTAAAAACATGGTAGGCAATTGTCTCTACCCAACACTGATTAAACTAGAATATCCTAATTTTTCTGATTACAACTCTGTTACTATAAATTACTTGCATAGGAAAAAATATTGAAGGGGGAATGCCGTAGATAACTGCAGTTTTAAAGTGAACACAGAAGCAACAACTATTACCTGATTTTAGGTATACCATCGTTTTGCCACCATTTGAGTTGCTCTTAATTTTCAAAAGAAAAACATCTTTTGAATATTTGAATTCTCACAAAATTAATGAGACACTGTCTTTTCACAGAGGTAAGACAAAGAAAAGTTTAATACTTGGGGATGTTTTTCAGACCTAGTTGAGTTTGCATGTGCAATCTTTATACAAGGTGTTCCTGGTTTATGATGGGCATTTTAATTCACCTCTGTCCCCCTCAATAATCCACTACCTCTGCATGCAAAACAATCCTGCATGTCCAATAAGAGGAAGTGATGGCACTGACTTTGCAGCTGGGAAGTTGAGTTACAGGTAATTCAACATGCCCCCTCCAAAAGGTTACATCATCTCATTTCTGGAAAGGCAATGTCAGGAAATGGAAGGGAAAAACTTAGAGGGCAGAGCAGGTCTGAACTAAGTTTTTGCAGGCAGAAACTGGGAGCAAGGAGTGAGCCTCATGAGTAGCACAGTTGTATCCATACTTTGAAGTGATACTTGAAATTTTAGCGTGGTTTCAAATTCGTGGAGCCAAGCTGTTACCACTACATCTTCTGCTATATTGCCATCATAATGGAGCTGTCTAAAACTTTAGGTGTACTTAAGTTTTTTTTCAAAGCTATCTGGGATTTGAGTTGGGAAAAAGTGATGGGCATTTTGTACTGCTGCCTGGTGTTTTGCCAGCTGATGTCAGGTGATATCCACCACTTGAGAAGATTTAGTTCTCCAGATTTGCCATTTGTACCAGCATGTACAAAACACAACTGCAGCCTTTCTGCGTGTTGCAGTGTAAAATGTTATTGCAGGACTGTATGGGAAGCCTCTTGCTTGACATTTAAAGCTTTCCTGCTCTGTTCCCTCGACGAGCAAAACTCGGGAAGACCTGCTCTTCTTTAATCAGGGCGCTGTTGCCACCTTGTGGCATTGCCCAAAAGCATTAGCTTTTGTCGCTGACATGTCCGAGTGAGATGGATGTAGGATGCACCGAGGGGAGCAGGTGGATCTCTTGAAAGAGATTTGGCCTCAGAAGTTTGTTATGTGGGATTTCTGATCCAAGTGCCGCATTCCTTGTGTGCAGAGTCGGTGGCAGTCTTTGTTCTTTCTGTTTGTCTCATTTATTTTCTGGTGGACAAAGATGGTAGCTCGTGGCCATACTGAGTCTCAAATTTTGGAAACAGACTTTAAAGTCCTAAGCTTTTGGGACGAATTGCAGGAGCACAGCCCTGCCAGACCATCCGCCTGAACAAGTAAATCATCTTAAGTATGTGCCATAATTCAGCTTTCTGTAAACAAGATATTGAGCAACAAGACTAAGAAGTCTTGTTCAGATCTTGTTATCCACAACTTTTTTTTTTAATTTTTTTTTTTTTTTGAATACTTGAAATGGGTCCTGAAAGTCTTGCAATAACCCTGTGAAATGGTATTCAGTTTGGCTGAAACTCAAGAGTGCAAATTGTGTTGTTATTGTTGCTAAAGCATTCTAGGGGCTGAAGTATTTGTTTCCTGTAAAGTGGATAAAATCGTTGAGAAGTTAGACATAATTCTGTGAAACAAACTCATTTGGAGTCCAGCAAAATTCTGTTGTATTTTGTTGGTTTAGGTTTTTATAAGTTGGAACTGAGAGCAATCAATAGAAGTCCAATATTGAATTTTTAATGCACTGTGGAAATGCTAACCAGAGTTAACCCTTGAAATTTGTGTGAACATTGCTGACTAGTGTAAGCTTGCTTAATAGAGGGAAAAATGAGCAAGGTATGGATATTCAGTGGTTATAACTAGATTAGAGATCATCCAAGACCACCTTTTTTAGACAAACATTTACTTTTAGCTGAAATTAATTTTCTATAAAAAAAAAAAAAAAGTCAGAGACCTAGTTGTGATTAAAATTCTCCCAGCCAAAAAAAAACCAAAAAAAAACTAAAGGTTAGCTATATATGTCCTGTAAATGGACAGTACATGCCTGTGCTGGCATGGTAAATGGAGAGGAAGAAGAGGAAGATGGTGCTGCTCTGGTAGACAGACACTCTCACTTGGACCAGCCTGAAGTGCTGTTTTCTCAAGTGTGATTTAGTTACAAAAATGCTACCATAAACCAGAGAAAGCAGGTACTGAAAATCTTCTCTCTAAGACTTCCATAAATTATATAATTCTTAAATTCTTGAGGGGTTTTGGGTATTGAATTTCCAGCACTTGTTCAGCACA
>VZTB01000651.1:36211-46636 GCA_013397245.1 Thryothorus ludovicianus
ATTGCCAGCACTGGTTCAGCCAAGTTATAATTTGCCAAAAAAAAAAAAAAAAAGCCAGCTCTTGCAAGTGTTTATCCAGATTCTTTGTGGCTTCAGTCTAAGCTTTATGCAAATAATGAATGGATTTAAAGCCAATTTGGAACAAGCAGAAATCAATATAGTTATTTGAAGTAATACCATATAATTAGGTACGTCTGGCATGTGAATGTAAACTATAGCTAAACAAATTTTTAAAGAGCAAACCCTGCTTAGGTTTAATATCCATTTAAATGTCTCTTTTAATCTCATAATTAAATTCATAAAAAAAGGAGTATATTCACATAGATATTTCTTAGGTTTTTTTTAATTTGAATTTTTATCTAGATAATATCTCCATTTGATATTCAAGTAGTGTTTTGACTGTTAGCATGATTAATGTCTTCGACATCTTGGAGAAAAAGGGCATAATTTGATTGTTAGACATTAGCAATCACTTGGATTGTGTGCTTGGGACTGGATCACAGCCCTCACAAACTGAGATGTGTTTTCTCACATGTACACTACTTTTATATGAACAGTCACTTTCATTTTTTAAGATAATATTCAGTTTCCTGGTCTTTCAGCATCACTGTCATACCTTAAAAAAAAAAAGCCATAATTTTCCATGCACTCCAGTAGCACTGTTTAAAATGTACTGTATTTAATACTTGTTCAGGCACCTTGTTTTTGAGGTCTTTTTGACTTTTGGCTATGTGATATTAGATTTTCTGTTTTTAATTAAAATATCCCTTTTCAACTGAAACTGTTCTAGCACTGTGTTTTGATGCACAAGCATCCAGCAATACCTCTTATGTCTTGCTGAGAGCAGCTCTGGTGTAGTATGTAGTATAATATCTCGTGGCCTGTGGCACGTTCACTCCCCCTACCTGTCTGGGGAAACCATGACATTATGGTGTGATTTCTTCTTTCAGTGCAGGGATTTTTTTTAAATTTATGTTTTTGTGCTCTGCCCCTCAGATTTCTTAGGCCTTGCTTTTATTTTTGCAAAGGCTGCAATTTCATATGGTAGCACAAATATCTCATAAGAATAATACCATAAACTCTCCTGGGAAGCTTATTTTCTTTATGTGACCAAACTACAAAACTAGCTTTGATCTGCTGTACTCTTAACCAGACCAGAGAATTGCATTTTCCTGCCTCAGTTCATGCAGGTCACAGTCTCATTCTCTCCAATGCTGCTCTTTGCTTGGCATAGCACTGTTGGCAGGAGCAATTTCTGTGTGGTCCTGTTTCAGAAAAAAATAGTGAAATTAGTGAGTGAAATGTTTGCTATTTGAAGAAACAGTGCTATAAGCCAGCGTCAGTACATGTTACATGATTTGGTGCAAGGCCTTCAAAAACACTGTTTCTTTAACTTCTTCCACAGCCTGTATGAATTCCCAAACCATCAGCAGCTGTCACTGGTTGCCTCCTCTCTCTAGGTAGCTCTTCTGGTTTTGGCTATGGCAGAGGGAATTTTCTTCATGGTACCTAGTATGGGGCAGTGTTTTGGATTTCTGCTGGAAACAGTGTTAATGCAGAGGTGTTTCCCTTACTACTTGCACAGAGCCACCCCACCCCACCAGCAAGTGCTGCACAAGAAGTTAGGAGGGGACACAGCCAGGACAACTGACCCAAACTGACCACAGGGATATTCTGGACCACAGGGTGTCGTGCTTAGCATACAAAGCTGGAGGAAGAAGAACAAAGAGAGGGACATTCAGAGAGATGACATTTGTCTTCCCAAGTCACTGTCAACTGTGATGGAGCCCAGCTGTCATGGAGATGGCTGAACACCTCCCTGCCCATGGGAAGTGGTGAATGAATACCTTGTTCTGCTTTGCTTGTGTGTGCAGCTTTTGCTTTGCCTATTAAACTCTCTGTATCTCAACCCACGAGTTTTCTCACTTTTTGCCTTCCAATTCTCTCCCCTGCCCCTGGGTGGGAGTGAGCAAGCGGCTACTTGGGGGTCAGTTGCCAGCTGGGGCTAAGCCATGGCAACAACAGCCAAGCCCTTGAATATTGTTTGGTATGTTTGCTTTTGAGAAATTGTTTTATGATGGCTTACGCACTGAAAATCTGTCTTCTCAAACTGCTAACTTCTGGTGAAGTTAGCTACTCTCAGTGCATGATAGCTGTGTGACTACAATAAGACCTCTTATTCTTTAGTGGGTTTTCTCAACATGATATGTACAGACAAGAAATCAGAATTACATCAGAATTCACATCTCAGAAGTCAAAGTGTTGCTTTGTGTGTGAATTTTCAGAATGATTTTGAAAGAAAAAATACATGCCAGTGATACCCTTTCTGAGCTGAGAGCAGTCTTGTACCCTGGCAATGTGCTGTTCTGTAGTAAATAATGATCATTGTGAGGTTGCAAGGTAGGGATCAGTCTCAGCCACCATCCCAGGCCTGTGACTGTAATTGTTGTAATCCAACAATTAAGGAGAGATTCAGCTAAAATTTATTAAGAAAGCTTTATTTTGAGGCTATGTGAAAGAGTTTCCTCACCTCCTAACGACAGGAACTTTTGAGTAGAGTCTACAGTAGCTTAAAAAAAAAATGGTTGTTGCCATTTGGAAGCTTAAAATACCAACACGTTTGTGTCAAGGACAGCAGTTTGGAAGACACATACTATGTGCTGTCATGACAGCTTGCAAGGTGGTTGCTGTAACATTGTCTTCTTGTGCTGTCAGCTCTGAATATTTATAAATGTGGTCATGGGTATTGCAGAGATGAGACTTTCAAATTTTGTAGCAAAGTTATGTTCAACATAAAGCAGGTTCAACTTTATGGAACCTTTTGTGTATGTATATTCCTGCTCTGTCTCTGTCCATGAAGAAGAGCTGGGGTGAGAGCCGTCTGTTAGGGAAGTTTAGCTGCATCCATATGGAATCCAGGATCTGTCCCCCACATGCTGGTTTTTCCTGTCCCTCACTTGGTAGGTTTGTTGTGAATTCCTTGTCACCCCATCCTGCAGCTCATTCAGCTGGTTCATTGTCAAAAGGATGTTTCAGACACACTTTCGTACAGATTACTCTGTGGTGAAGCCCTCGATCCTGCTCACTCTGAAGGGCCACACCAGCAGTGAGTTATGGGTTCATTCAGCACCAGATTTGCCGTATTTTTGCTTTTTCCATTTGGAAATGAAAGTATGGACAGACTTCAGTACACCAGTAGCAGGTGGAGAATGGATGTTTTAACAGGAAGGTGTAGAAAAAGGAAAGGAGAGCAGCATGGGGAGGGGAGAAGAATAGAATGAAATGCATGAAGAACAGATGCCAAGCATGAGGCAAATGACATTGATCCCCTACTAAAATTATCAGGTGATGATGACATGTTTTTATAACTTTTTAACTTATAATTGTTAACTTCTATAATTTTTTAACCACATGGTAGAAATACACACTAGAGTTTCATTCATGGGTTTCCCCAACAGGTGGGGGTATTGTGAGTGTTTTAGCAAGTGCCATAATCATCTGCATTGGTCTGAAGCCTGTTGGGCAAAGGGGAAATAACGAGTTAAGGAAGAGCAAGCAGCAACAATCAGACCAAACCCAGGAGTACAAATATTTTTCAGATCTGGATTATAGCTCAACCTGATAATCTTTTATTTATTTTGTTTCTCTGTCTTTTGGTGGGCTGAATTTTCCTAAGATAAAAACTACCTGATAGTTTATGTGCATGTAGAAAAATTGGTTTAAAATTCTGCATCATATATAACTGAGATGTCAGAGTTGTGCTGTTCCATGGAAACACTGAATACTGCTGAAAACAATATTGAAAGATAAGTACAATCTAGGTTATCTTAACAAATGTCATTTATAGTAGAAGATAAAACAGTAGTGAAGTCTGGCTACAGCAACAGATAGGCTATTGTACCTAATAAAGTACTTACAGAACAGTATGAACAGTGCTATTAAAATCACACAGCTAATCAAGATCTTTTTTTACCCAACTCCAAAATACTTAAATTGCATAAGAGCTGGAATTTGGTTTTGCTGTGCTCACACCTCATGGACAGTGCTTATTGCATTTTCTTTTGCAATAGTAGAAGTAATACAGCTACAGATGGTTGCTTTACCTCTGTGTTAGGAAATAACTTTAAAATAACTTCTTAGTTTGCCTGGTTTACTTGGCCTGCTTGCAGCTTGTCTAAGTGTATAACAGAAAGGAGAACAACTTAGATAAAGTGGGCATAATACAATTCTTTGTTTCAGCAAGAAGGCTGAAACTTCACTTTTTTTTTTTTTCTTATTCTGTGGCTGTACCACTCTGCACGCTTTCCCCGTGCCCCATCCTGCACACGTGATGCCCGCGTGCGGCGGCGGCAGAGGGCACAGACCGCAGGCCAGCGCTGCACCCTTGGGCACCTGAGAGCTTGGCAGGTGGATTTCTGCATCCTGGGAGATGCACAGTGCTGGAAGAGACAGCAGGTTCTGAGAGCTCACCCACCAGTCTGAATTAATACAGAAGTGTATTGATTAATTAATGAATTAATGCTAGAAAACAAAAGTATTTCCAGTTTTATAAATCTGTGCGTTTTGAATCTCAGTGTAATTATGATCTGCCTGCCTGAGGAAAAGGTTGTAGTGATATTGGAAGAAATGCAGGAAAGGAGCAAAGGAGTAAGTCAATGGCGTGCCTCTCTGCTGTCTTTGCCTGCTTTCTCAATCAGTAACTTCTGCAGAACGGTCTTTCAGGTGAAATCTACAAGTTTTTAGGCATGACTTGCAGAAGCAGCAGCTGTAGTTAATTTCCTAGTGATATCTCAGCATGACTTCCAGACTTGAATTTAACAATTTTCTTTTATTTCTATGAGGAAAAAAACCACCATTATTTGCTTGTTGGTTGTTTTTGGTTTGTTTTTTTTTTCCTGAGAAACTGTGTGAGCATCTTGTTGCCCTTACGAGAGGGCAGCATGTTTGGAGATTTCATACATGTATACAGACCAGACCTGATAGCCTTTTTTCTGCTTAGAAGGTCTTAGATTTACATATAACAATCTTACATCTGATTCTTTCTCAGAACATTAGTTTGAGAAAAAGTCAAAACTCTTGAGAATTGGTAAAAAGCGTTATAGTATGGCACAACTTCCCAGTACATTTTGATAACTGTATATGTAAAAAAAGAGTAATATCTGATGGTATCCAATGTTCTCCTTATCCTTGTGAAAACTTGCAGCATGTATCTATAATCCACATGCATTGAAGAGCCTCAGAATCTGGAAATCTGTTAACCTAACCTTCTAGTATCAGAAACAGGTACAACAGCTTATTGTGGCTAAAAGGAGAAATGGCAAAAAATTTCTTCTAGGAATTCTGGCCTGCCCTCTGCAACATTACCTATCCAAATGTATGGTGGGTTTTTAAGCCTTTCATTGTAGGAAGTTACTTATGTTTTCTGTAAGAGAATCTGCCCTACAAAATTTTGTTGTGTCTACTGCTTTTATTTTTAGAGTTTTTGTCATTCTTTGTTTTGCCCTTCCTATTCCATATCACATGCAGGATTTACTTGTACACGTTTTCCTTTTCCTCACAGTTGCGAGTGTGGTGGGAAATCCAGATCTCCTCAGCTGCTATTGGGGTCTGTCATGTGGCTTCAAATAATTCAGTAAATTTCAGTCAGCTAAAGACTTACAACTAACTTAAGGAAAAGGACTGGTGGCTGTCATCTGTGTCAAGGAGTTGTAGTCAGGCATAGATCTTATTTTTTTATTGTATAAAGGTTTGCAATCCATTGAATGTGACATTCTGAAAGACCAGAAGCTATTCACCAGACAACTTTAATTATGTTAAATAAACATGGGAAAGTTTTGGGTTTTTTTGGTTTTTTTTAATTCTATGAATGTGTAATATCTGAAGTGTGATATTGCCATGTCCTTCTCTAGAACTGCTCTAGGGCTGTACAGGGTTTTTCTTGCAGTAGAAGATTTAGTCTTGCCTCCATGGCAGCTGTCTCCTTCTGAAAGCTTCTTGCTGATACTTCTCTGATAGTGGTGCTGCTTCCTCTTTTTTTATGAAATGAAACATTATAGTCTTTTTTGACATTTCAGAGTCTTCTTGGCAGCAATTTTAGCACCTTTTTTCTTCCATGCTACTAAGATGCTTATTATTTCTGTTATATATTTAAAAAGTACATAATAAGATTTGCAACTTCTGTATCTACTGAACAAATCCTCGTGAAAAGAGAGCTGTCTCAGTGTGGATTGTGACACAAAACACAAGCAGGATTTTGAGCTGTACAGGGGATGTGCTAACCCATCCCTCCACAATTCCCCATGCACTACTGCTGTAGGCCAGGGCCTGGCTCTAGTCTGCTCTTGCTATGGTATCCCTCCCCTGGGGTTTAGCAGAAGTCAGGACAATTTATAGACGAGTTTAAAGCCAAGCCAAACCAAAGCTAGCTCAATTTTTCTGCAAAGTAGAACCAGAAGTTTTTTAGGCTTTTAGCCACTGAAGTATGTCAGCCGATTTTTTTTGGTGCTGCACACAGTCTATTTCATTTTCTTCTGGGGATTCTGGCCTTCCCTCCACAACTGTCTATTCAAATGCATGGTGAGTTTTAGGCCTTCCTTGTAGGAAGGTACTTATCTGTAAGAGAATCTGACCTGTGAAATTTAGCTGCATCTACTAATTATATTTTTGAAAACCTTGTCATTCTTTTTTTTTGTTGTTCCTATTCCAAATCACATGCAGTTTTGTTTTAATGACAGCTAAAGAGGGATTTTTTGGGGTTTCCAGGCTTTTTGCTCACCATGGGATCCTGATCGATCTGGATACTTTGATAAATGTCACTTTTCTGTAGATGTAGTGTCATCTGTTACCTGGGCCCCAGTGTTTTTTAGACTCTGCTTAATTTTAACCTCATTCTATTACTTTTGCTGTCTTTCTAAGTAAAGTAATTGAAGTTGATTGGGTGGAGACTCTGAAAAAGGTGATAATGTCCCATTATTGTATGCCAATACCTTAAGTCCCTTCTTCACCTGAGAACTGAAAATGACATACCTAACCAGTCTTTAGCAAGGCTTGAGTCTTTTCAGCCAGAGTATGTATTTTTAAGGAACCAAACAACCAAAATGAAAGAAAAAAACAAATTCTCGAGTATGAATTGAGACTCTGTATGAGTAACAGGATTGCATGAGAAGATGTGATTTTGATTCCGGGAAGAAACAAAGTCACTGCATGTTTGTTATCTGTCCAGTGGGGTATAAAGTTTCTGAGAAATTTGAGAAATCCTAATTTGAAGAACTTGCTGACATTTAATTACAAGTCTTACTATCTCTCTGTGACTGTCATCTAAAATAACAAAAGGCATCCATCTAATATGTAAATCGGATCATGCAGGGATCTTGATGCTGGCTTATATTTCTATTTCTCTACAACACTTCCTTTGATTAAAGGACCCCAGAGGCTATTGCAGTTCTTCTGGACTAACCTTATGTTTCTTCCTGTTCCTTGTCTATTATTTGTGAAGTTTTTTGAGTGGTTTTAATCTCCTAATTACCCTAAAGGAGTACTTTAATTTTATTTTTTTTTAACCTTGAAAATGTGGCTTCTTTAGCTACTCTAGTGTTGTAATTAGGGCTAATATTCAATTTCATTCTCTGTGCTTTCAAGGATGCAACGTTGTACATCACCAGATGACAAGGCCTGTAGAAGACAGCTAGCTTCTTAAGGATTATCTTTAAGGAACCCATAGAATTATGTGTATTGCAATGCAAGAAGTTGGCAGTGTCACCAAAATCCCTTAAATAAAATGAAATCTGTCTTTCCTAGGTGTGGGGGGAGTACATGGCAAAGGACAGTCCTAATCATAAAATAACTGCAAATAGGATAAAAGTGCTTACATTCTGAAGTATTATTTACCCCATTTCACAGAGCAACTTTTTTGTAGGTAAAGAAATCATACTATATCTGTTATTTACAAGACCATCCTACCTACGTCTGGTCTGCCCAGCTTTGTGAGTGTTTAAGCCTTAACGAGTGAAGGGAATTTTACAATCTGAACAGATGATTTTTTTCCCCCCTCTGTGCTCCAGTGCAGAGCAGCTAACAGCTTTCTGACTTCACTGTGAAATACACTTACTTCTACTTGACTCCGGTAAGACATTTGCTAACTGTTAATAGATGTTAATGGTGTTACCACCGGGAGACCTTGACAGCCCTTCAGGCCCACACATTTAACCCCGTGAGACGGAGAGTTAGGTGGAAATTTGATTGCATGTTGGAGCTGGCTTTCCTTTTGTCAGAGCAGCCATGTTTCCAGTGAGGTTTTGTCTTGTTCACTGTGCTAAAAATCCATTAAATGAGTAAGTAGGGAAAGATGGTTCCCTAGGACAATGATTTTACTGGAAGCTGTGCTAATTGAGAATAGGCTTCCAAGTAATTCCCCCTGATTTTGCACTGAAGGCGTGTGACACATTGCAGGCTGTGAGGTGGCTGCAGAAGGCCCCTGTTCTCTTGCTGTAAAACTGTATTGTGCAGTAGTTAAAAATATGAGACTTTTTTGGGATGTATGTGGGGCAACTGTAGCACAAGAACTCATTACGTTTTTCCTAGAATATAAGGTGAATTGCTAGTCTCAGGGTAGATGGCACCATGCACTGGGCATGAGTGAAAGAAAATTATTTAGCTTAAACTACCTGAAACAAGGCTGCTACTTCTCATCTTTAAGCACATATTAAGTCATCAAGGATTAGTCAATGTAATTACAGAGGCTATAGAAGTAATTCCAGATAGCAAACAGTGTTGAAATGTACAATTTAGGCTAAAAAATAAAACTATTTAAAGTAGATTTTCCTGCAAGTTAAGGGAGCCCCAATGTGGTTGTCAATCACCGCAATCACACTGCTCTGCACTCAGAGCACTCAGAGTTTTTTGGCCTCTCCTGCTTGCTTTCTCATACCACGTTGGCAAGCTGCAACAAGTGAAAACTCCACCCTTCCTACAGACTGGGAGAATAAGATTCATAAATAGCAACAGCTGGCAAGAAAAATCGGGGTTCCTCTGAAGGTGCTGCCTTTTCAGAGAGTCGCTGCGTGCAGCTGAGAAAGGGGCGGGGTCCTTTTCAAGTAGGTTAGTTGTGATTTGCTGATTTCGTAGACTTTTTCCCTCAAAACCCCAACCCTCTCTCTCCTTTTTTTTTTTTTTTTTTTCCTTCCCTCTTCTCTCTGAGCGAGAGAGAGAAAGGGAGAGAGAGCGAAGTTGACTTGCGGCTGCATCCCAGCGCGCACGTCAGCGTTAATCTGGTCCCCAGAGCCCTGCCTGGCACCATGAGCTCGGAAGCCGATGAAACCAAGGAAGGTACGGGTTTTTAACTATTTGTTTTCGCGGGGGAGGAAACGCGGACGCTGCTTCTCTGAGCATGGAGGAGAGTTTCTGCTCTCTTCAGCTTTCGAGTATTCGAAGGGGAGCGGAAAAGGCCTTTGCAAAACTTGGAAGTCCTGCCGATTTTGCAGGGTATGAGGAGTTGGCACCCAGGGATCGTGGTCTTTCTCGGCAATGGTAGTTTGCTCACACGTGGAGTACAGACAAGTGGAAGAAACAACCTTTCAAAACACTGGTAGTCAGTCAAATGTCGAAAGAGGAAGATTTCTTTCATTTGGAAGCGCTGTATTTTTCAGCAAAAGAGGAAGTTGCATGGGGGAGAAGTGAAAGGTCATTATTTTGGGAATAAGGTGGATGCCACTTACTTCCCTGCAGATGAGTGTTCATATGTGTGCGTGTGTGTGCTAAAACAGAGGAGTGTGCCAAAACTGCAGCGTGCTGCTGCTTCTGAAGTGGAACGTGTGGAGGGGCTGGAAGTACTCCAATAAAAATGCAATTATTCCCTAGTGTTGATCGGGAGGGGGGTGTGACAGGGATTCGGACAGTGGGGAGCAAGCGGGGAAGGAGGATGGCAATTTCCTGAAAGTGCCTATATACAAAAGAGCATTTATATAGATGAGGGAACAGGGCAATGGTGGGGTTGTGTGCTGAATTTCTTAGAATAGAATTTATGTTTCATGATTGCACATCATCCTTGGGTAGACTCAAACATATAGAGGTCGAGTATGGCTGAGAAAAACAGCTTAAAGTACCCCAACAGAAAAAGCAAGCGACCTGAGCATTTTGTATTTGGTGAAAACAAGAACTTTTCAGAATGTTTCAGGTGGTTTTCCCCTCATAGTCTCTACAACTTCCTTCACTTGAATTACCAAGGACATCTGTCTGTTTACTTGCTTAAAAGAGGATTTTGTTGATTTGCAAAGAAGTCTGCTAGCACTGAATCAAAATTAATGTTAATAATGCTGGTAGAACCTGGTAATTAATGGAGCCTGACAGCCTCTATTTTGATAAGAATAAGCCTTGTATTTTTCTTTCTGTCAAATGAGCAGCTGAACCAAAAGGCAGCTCTTTTTTTTT
>VZTB01000651.1:55957-76811 GCA_013397245.1 Thryothorus ludovicianus
CTGTGCTTTGGCTTTCTTTACATGTGATTCAAATACTTGCCCTTTGCATTTTGACAGCCGGGTTGTAATGTTTGCCATGTGATTGAGGTCATTGTCCCTCTCATGCCAGATTGACATCTTGTCTGGACCATCCAGTTCATTATATTTTTGCAATATATATTTTACTCTTAAATTCTACCCCTGCCCTATATCAAATTTAATTTTCTCCAATGGATTCCAAGTTCTCCAGTGCTGCCAGCCTCTGAGGTTTTTCTTCTGTGTTCAAGCCAGGCACTCTTCTTTATATGTATGTAGTTCCTGTGCCTACAGCTAAGTGTTTTGGGGATTATTTTTTGTGAGAAAACATTCTTTTTGCCAGGATGGTTGTAAGAGCAATTAGGTACCACTTTTTTAAATTTTAAATTTAGGGAGCTTGGCACTGTTGGCTTGATTCAGTTTGGTATGTGTTTCTAAGGCTGGACAAAATATAGAGTACCTGCATTGCATCTGATTGATTGGAAGGAAGGACATAAGAAACACTTGATTTTCTGTGGAAAGATTTGTCGGTTTTACTGTTCACTGAACATGGACACCTCGTAGATACAGAGGAACCTGATACAGCCTGAAAAGGCCAACAGCTGAAATACACAGGCTGCGTATTTAACAGCACTGCACCAGTTGTTACATTCCAACAAGGATAACAGATGGTGGGAGAGGACTAAAATACCAAATTAAGTTCATGACACCACTTTGTGTAACTGTCATTTTCTTGGTTCAATATCCACAGTATTCTGAAATATTCTGAGAGCAGTCATCTGAAGTTAATCTGATTTTTTCCCCCTTCTTTTTAAAGCTATGCTGTAAATTAAAATACATGCAGAGATTTTGGGGAAAATGGCTTTCAGGAAGCTTTTTTAAATTTCTAAATCAGCTCCAGTATATGTATCATGTGATGCACAGGCTGGCTGTGGGAAGCATAAGCATGTAAAACCAGAATAACTTGTTGGCAATGACTGCTCCCATGGGACTGCAAAATTCTGCAACATTCTTATTGGAAATAGCATCGTTCCTTTCTACTCTACCCAGCCTTAACCTTCAGGTACATTTTTCGGCGATTCTTTTCACCTCTTGACCAAAAAAGTATTTTGCTTTCTGGGTTTCTTATTGGTTTGGTTTTGGTTTTGCAGATAGAATGTGGATGGATCACCTTTTGCAGTTCATAAAATTTTGGACATTTTAATGTACTAGTGTTTAAATTAAATAGCAAAATCCAGAAACATATAACAATATCACATGTGTTTTGCAAATATATTGGCAATGACTTATTGAGCAAAAAAAAAAGATACTTTAAATGGTGTTTGCTGGCTTTAATTTTTCCCATGTCTCTGCAGATGAATATATTCTCACTTTCAGTATGAGTATGCAGATCAGATGTACCCTGTGTTTTCAAAAAGACTTAGCCTTTCTTTTTTATCTGAAATTGCTTGATTAATTGTTGCTCCAGAGTGACTTGCAGCCTCATAGCTGACTTCCAGATCCAGTAAGACTGCTCGTGCAATATTTGCCATGCATAAAGCTTGGCTTCAGATGGAGTATTTTTTCTTTTGAAGGTCTTCCAGTGTGAAGGCTAGAACTAGCGCACATTGCTTGAATAATTAACATTCTCTTCGTATGCTCAGTTGGTAACAATTACAGCAAGACAGAATTTAGTACAATTTACTCTACTTGTTAGGAGAACTGTAGGCAAATGTTACTTATGAAAGAATGCATTGTATGCATTGAAAATTTTAGTTTAAACTGTTTTCTAGTTAAAATTGGTATTCATATATAAATCCCTCTTTTTAAACACAAAGTGCCAAGCAAAATATTTGATCTTCCAATAAGGACCTCATGTACATGAATTAAAGAAGTAGAGGTGCATGTGAAAAAAGCAAGTACTGTACGGTGCCCTTGTCTGAGGTTTTTTTTTTCATTCCTCCTTCTGCACTTAGCCATTTGCTGTCTGGGTTTTCCACTGCCTGATGGTGCTTGCCCAACCTATGTGTGCTGCTGATGTCTTTCTATCAATAAACTCTGTGGCTGTCCTGGTCTGTTCCCACTCCTTCCCTCAGCCAGCTGTGAACTTGCAGTCCCAGAGTCTGAGGCTGAGGAGTGAAAGCTCTCAGAGTGCTTCTGGTCTTGCATGTCTGCTGCAAGCCCCAGTTATCATCAGCTTTTGAAAAGCCAATAAGTGAACAAACACTTGTGAATGTGGAGGCTGGCCAATATGCTGGAGTGGCTATTTGGGAACTGCTGTATTTTTGGAAGGAATTCTAGAAGAATTTTGGGAAGGATTGTAAGAATTTTAGCATACCTTTCACACAGGAAACTTTCAAGCACTGAGATAAGTATCAAAACACTGACTCTCCTTAAAATAGAAAAAAGAAAACAGCATTAAAAAACCTTTTTCAAACTGTGACTCACTCAAATGGTTATTAAGAAGAAGCTATATATATAATTTGGCAGCTAGAAAAATCAACTTACCTTGTTCATAACTGAAGATTTCATAGTCTGTATCCTACCACTCATGTTTTTTTAATCATATTGTCATGTAGTAAGTATGTTGTGAAAATTGTTACAGCCCTGATAATAGATTTATAAGTATTTCTGCCTATTTTGTACTTCAGGGTTTGTTTGTTCACTGATACTATCTCTTGTAATTTATAACCATTGCAGCTTTACTGAATTTATATATTTATATAAAATTCATGTATAAATTCATGTATTTATACATGAATTCATATATTTATATGCTTCTGTATCTTTTTTTTTTTTACATTTCTGTCCTGTATCATTCCTGAAAACAAGGGCAGACCTGTGAAGACCCAGAAACCAGAAGGCAAAAAAAAAAGATAAAAAACCTCAGTAATTCTTTTATCCCTTCATATCTAGGCAATCTCATAATTTTGGAGGTGCATGACTCATGGTCACATACACTCAGAGAGCATAATGCTAATTCCACTTGATTTCACGTTGCCTCCCTGCAGGGAAATGATGTTCTTTTACTACAGGAGTCTGACTGAACATGCAATTTGTATGGCATGTGCAGGCTTTTAGCTGTAGTTCTTGCACGGAGTCTGTGGAGAGGCAAACACACACATCCACACAGGATTCCTGGCAGGAAGTCCATTCCCACATTGCTCAATTGTATGTGATGGTCTTTTAAGTGCTGCCTGAAGCCCTCAGTCAATGCTGCCTCTTTCCTCTTAAGCCCATGTCAGTGTTTTTGTTCCCAAAAACTCTCATCATTTTTGGGCCTTGCTCATGCAGCACGTGATGTGCCTGTCACTAAAATGAGAACTGGCTCTCAGGGAGCAGGGTATCACAGTCATATTTTCTCTTTCTTTGGGACTGTCTCAGGAAGCTCAGCTCTTGACTTGACCATGGAATTTATGATGGTTTTTGCTGGATGCTCTTCTTTTTCTTCATTATGAGAAGTTTAAAAATACTCTGTGACTCAAGTATTCATTGTCAATGTACATGAGATTGCATACACTCAGCTGCAAGTGATGTTGAATCTACCATAACCTGTTGTCTTGTAAAAAAACAAAAACAAAAAAAAGCCCAAATATTACCTTTCTGTTTTCTTATTTTTATTTATTTTTTAATTTATTTTAAATAGAGACATAGGCTATGTGGTAATTCTGTAATTGTAACTTGCCACAGTATGAAGGGAGGTGTGCTAGCTTCCATGTGAGGAAAAAGTCAGCTTTGCAGCCTTCTCGTACTTTTATAGCAGTCCCCGAAGAGTCTATTAACCACAATTTTAAATTGTCACTGAAAGTTTACACTTGCACTGCAGTTCAAGGAAAACCTCTGCATTGTAAAATATTTGGAGAAAAACACATCCCAGAATTCTACATGTCCAGTATTTATTCATTTTAACACCACGTTAAACACATATACTGTGTGCTTGGCTATGAAGATCAAAAAGTTTCGTAATCATTAAGCTCACAGCTTTCACAGGAGGCTGTCTCTAGCACCTTGTTTGCTCATTTAAATAATAAATGAGTAAAGTACAAAACTGCAGAGGAAAGAAATTGGAACTATAAAGAGCAGTCATGAGGTAAACCAAACTGTGAGATGCTTAAAGTTAGTGGGATTACCTGCAGGTCACCAGAGAAATGACACTGTTTTAGTTTAAAGTGCAAGGATGTAACCCGTCAACACAAAAGGTGTGGCCAGACATCCAGGCCGGCTTCTGTAATCACTTTCAAAATGTGGCGACATGCCGTCATCCCTAAGTAGTTGTATAAAGGTGCATTTTCAGGTACTGCTACCTGAAATTGCAGTCAGAAGTTTGGAAGGGTGTGCCCGGCAGCCCTCACGTTTGGGACGCTGCCCTCCCCAGCACAACCTGTGAGTCAGGCACCTCTGATACACTGAGCACTTCCACTTGCAGATACCAGGTTAATGTTTTAACTTCTTCTTGACACATCACCTGTCCTCTCAAGTCACAGGACCTTTCTTCTCCCTCCCTGTCTGTGAGTTGTCCCAGTTGTCAGTTGGCTGGAACAGCCCTCAGTGTTGCGTTGCTTGCTCAGCACTGCAATTTCCTTTTAGCTCTCTTCGAGGAAGTGAAACCACTGAGATGTATTTTTGCATTTTGAGGGGCCAAAACAAAATGAAGCACTGCAGGCAGGAGAGAAAGGTAGCTGAGAAGAGCTGCTCTTACCGCAAGGAAACTGCATACTCACTCTGTGATAGCTTCTGACATGTTTCAAAGCACACGATAAATTGTGTGCTGGATTTACCAGAATAAATACGCCACAGGCCAGTCTTCACCTTGGGTATTTTCTCTTTCTGCTTTCAGCAATAAAAACTGCAATTACATTAGATGAACAAGTAAGTAATGTTTTACTGTTATTTAAGGAAGTATGTGTGTTCATTCTGAAGAAGCTCTATGATCTTACTGCTTAAACTGAGTTTTAAAGAGTAAGAGGAAAAATTCTGATTGTAAACTACAGAGAGTTAGCAAGTTCCTTTTTTCGATTGGCTGAAATACTGAAGTATGAAATACACATATTTAGCAATTAAATTAGAACCCATGTAAAAGGGAAAATGAAGCTGACTTCTGGTGTACTTACAGCAAAGTAGATAGAAAGTAAGCCATGCTGGATAGCTGCAAAACTTGGACAGATAGTAGAAAAATACCATTAAGAGTTCAGCAGTTTTGGAATTAATTCCTGTTTCAGTTAGCTAAGATTGAGCTATACTTGGTAAAATATAAAATTATGTAATATAAGAGGGCTTTTCTTGAAAAACTGTAAAATATTTAGCATACTGTCATGTTTTCAGTTTCTTGTAATTGATACTTAGCAGATTATTATGTTAGAACTATACCTGAGTATTTGCATGGCTCTCTGAAGAAAGATTATGTGGATTTGGAAATATAGAATTGTTCAGGCCAGAATTACAATGGAGCTTTCAGTGTGATAGTATTTTGTAAGAGTGCCTACAGTACTCTGGGAAAGAGTGCTTTAAAACACAGATACATTGTATCATATAAGTTTTTATCTGCAACTTTTTGAAAGATAACAGTGAAACAGTAACTGCCATTAGTAGGGACATCTATATCCGTGTGGAGTAGCAGAAAGTAGACATCATGAGCATTAATAAGCAGACTTTAAGTAATAAAAGTTATGAAATAACAATTTATATTCCTGTTTTGGAAGGGAAAGGAAATTAAAATTCATCTATAGGTCTTTGTAAAGTATTTGTAAAGCTGTTGAGTTCTAGTATTTGACCACCCTTTGGAAAAATTGGATTAATTTTACTTTAATAGTAGCCACTGCAGTTTTAGCTTTAAAAACACAGAAAGCAAATCACATATTTTCAGTTTAAAATGACTGCTCAGCATCTTTAATGTCTTCCTGTATCTTTGTGGTTGAGAAGTGTGTCTGTCTTGTGATCTTGAGTGCTTTGCCCAAGATAGTTAACAAGGGATTCTTTGGTTTTTGAGTGTCCTCTTGTAGAAAAGATTTTAAAAATGTGCTCTGACACTTCTTACTTCAAAACAAAATGCAAGTTTTGACAAACAAGCCTTCTTGAAGGTTTATGGGATGATAAAGAAAGGAGCTTGTTATTCAGTTTCTCAAAGATACTCTTGAATTAAAAATACAGCTTTGTGTTTCATGTCCTGAAGGACAAGTTTCCTCTATTTGCTGGAACCCCTGAGGCACCCTGCGTCTGAACACACCCAGCTGCCCACATACCAGCAGTTAAGAAGAAACCTTTTCCAAATTCAGGGACTTACTGTCTGACATCTGTAGAGNAAGCAAACCTTTCATATGTATAGTAAATGTAAACAGATGTAGTCTTCCTTCACCCGTCTGAGACTCCAGGAGAGCTGCAGCATAGAGGTAGCCATTTCCCAGACAATTCTACCTGAAAATACCAATTCACATGTGTCTTCATGGAGAGGGTGCTGCCAAGAGAGTGTGCTTTAAAAAATATTTGCTGACAACAGAACCTATGATTACATTTCACCGAGTCAAATGTCTGAAAAACTGTCTTTTAAGTGTCTGAACAAAAGTACAAACCAGTCATTGGATGTATTAGTGCAATCAAACATAGTTTTAGAAGTGGAAATGTGGTCTAGGATATACTTTGTTAATCACAGAAAGATACTTTTAAAAAGTTACGCTCACAATTGTTATGACAATCCCTAGAAAGTAAATGTCTTGCTTTTACTTCACAAAGTACAGGATATAGAAATGTTAATCTATACTTGCTTTCCTTCTGAAAACTAGCATCTTCAATTCCATCTAGAGAATCAGTTTGCTGACCATGGATTCTTGTCTTTCATACTTCTGCATGGATATCTATAGATATCTACAAAAACAATTAATGTATGGTGTCTGCATTTACTGATGATATAAAATGCTAAGCAGGAAAAGGCTTTAGAGTGGTCACTGAATTATTATCTTTATTTGAGTAGCAGTGGTTATTTGTCATGACACTGAGATAATCCTGGTTGCAGATTTCATTATGAATGCAAGCATCCAATTAGATTTGTGACTCATCTGATCAAACAGGGCAGTTTTATTGCCTCAATTTGAAATTCCATCAGTCCATATATAGACAGATCTTCTAAACCATTTCTGAGCAAATTCAGTTGATATTTTCTCAAAACAGTCTGAAAGAATGTAAACCTAAAGATAGAAGGGAATTTTAGGGATTTAAGTATAATAAAATGGTTTTTTTTCTGCAACTATGTTGCATTATTTTTGTGACACTTAGTGGGACTATCATAAATGTATAAATATAGAAATATTCCTCAACTTGCTGTCCAGAGGCTGTCTGTTTGGAAGTACTGACTGCACATTTTTTTCTTCCCCTAGTGGCCACAGATGTCTTCAATTCCAAAAGTCTGGCCATTCAGGCCCAGAAGAAGATCCTTGGAAAAATGGTCTCCAAATCAATAGCAACTACTTTGATCGATGATACAAGCAGTGATGTTTTAGATGAGCTTTACAGAGTAACAAAGGAATATACACAAAATAAAAAAGAAGCAGAGAAGATCATCAAAAACCTCATTAAAATAGTCCTCAAATTGGCAATTCTCTACAGGAACAACCAATTTAATCAAGATGAAATAGCACTGATGGAGAAATTCAAGAAGAAGGTTCATCAGCTGGCTAAGACCGTGGTCAGTTTCTATCAGGTGGATTATACCTTTGACAGGAACTTTTTGTCCAAACTGTTAAATGAATGTAGAGAGCTGCTTCATGAAATCATTCAGCGTCACCTAACTGCAAAGTCACACGGACGCGTCAACAATGTGTTCGATCACTTCTCTGATTGTGAATTTTTGGCTGCCTTGTACAATCCCTTTGGACCTTATAAAATCCATTTGCAGAAACTTTGTGATGGGGTCAACAAAATGCTAGATGAGGGGAACATATAAGTACTTGTATTAGAGGTGGCTGCGTATGAGTTATTTGTAGATGGAACACTGTTGATTTATGAAGGAATAAGGGAGCATGCAAAGAGGTTTTTTTTACATTATGACAAATCTTTCCTAAATATCTTTATTAATTGATTTCTTACTATGTGCTATCTGTTGCTATTCACAGTCCATCTGGAAGAAAAACTGCACATGAATTTCTTTACTGTGCTTTGCCCATGGAAACAGCTTGATAGAGAGAATCAAACAGAATGGTTCAAGTAGAGTAAGAGTGTTGCAAGATAGATATACAAATGAAAACTATGCTAACAATCCGCATCTTTCATAGATTTACAGAATTAATTCTAAACTATCAGAGTCCAGTAATGTTGGTAACAGACTATCGTGGTGATGGTACACTCTGTAATTTCTTTCATTTAATTGTAAAATAGACATATTTGATTCAGTTATAGTCTTTTATGCTCTCTGTACAGATAACAGCTTCCTAGTGTTGCCATTATGAAGCACTGCGTTTTAAATAAAATCAGTGATGCTGTCACATAGAGTCTTAACAGCAGGCTTGTGCATCTCCAGCTCAGAGGTGAAAACTTCCTGTCTGCAAGGCAGGATCTCCCAAGTAGAGATCCTTATAGACCTGCGCAGGTGCTTGCTTCCTTTGACTACATGGGGATTATTTGAGGAATAAGCTACAGGAAAATAGCTGAACTGGGGAAGAACATTCCCAAGAAACTGCTTGTGGTACAGAATTTTGACTCTGCCTATGACAAGATAAAACACAGTGACTTCTCTGTGCAATTCCTTAAGATATGTAGAATTCTGCTAGTAGAATCATAGAATCAATCATTTGGGTTGGAAGGGTCACAATTCTTTTCGAAAAGATGTAAGTCAGTATATTTGATACACTAGTCTGATGTGTATGATGATGTGAATTTACCAAAGTGATAAATAAATTGCAAGCCAATTTGCTTTGTGTACAATGAAAGTAGAAACAGAAATTAGTGTTATCATTGTGTTATATACTATTTAACTAATGGAAAAATGAAATGTTAAATTTTTTTCTTCTTTTCTTACTTCCTACCTTTTATCCTTCTTTTTCTTCCTCTTTCTCATCTTCTCTCTGCCTTGATATTGGGGATAAAAAATGTGACTTTCTAGACACTGTAATGTACTTAAAAGCATGAAGTTAATACATTTCAAACAGCCAAAGACTTTTTGTTAGGAAGCATATAAAGAATTTGCCGTTTATTTAATTGCCAGTGTTTTTGCTGTTTGCTGTGTCCTTTTGTTTTAATGAGTAAACCAAAGAATATTTGCACTCCAAACTTCTCATGTCTTTTTTTTTTCCTCTTATCATATTTTAAATTCTAAGTGGTGCCAGCAACAAAAGCCTTGCAACATCTGACATACATCATACAGTTTCAGCAATACTTGTGATTTTTAAGAGAGAAATTTAAGTTTTATTCATGTTAGGTTGGTCATTAGGTCCTCAATATTCCTGGAAATGTGCCAGAGAAATGTGTTCAAAATGTGAACTCGTTTTATGGAAGCCACTGGTGTTCAGCAGAGAGAGATGATTGATGTACTACTTGTCTGGGAAGAACTGTGAACTGATGTAAGGATAGTACAACAGAATTTGCCAAGAATAACTTATTAGGTTGACATCTGAAGGAGTATCATGTAAGATGCCTTTCCATGCTTTACCTAAACAGTAAATATACTGTGTTTCTGTCCATCACAAGTCATGTATAGGGATGCAACAGCCTGGAGAAAATTGCACAAACTGTAAAGAGTTTCATTTCTGGTGTGTTTATTTTATCTTCCTACCTAGAAAGAGCAAGCTGTCTGTTTTCTTTACCAATTCTTCCTCCTGGGGTGAGAATAAGAAGGAACTTGACTTCTAGAAATTAAAACAGCTTTATCTACAAATCCTGTTTTTAAATTATGTCCTGATTCTCTCAAAATAGCATAGTTCATAGTGAATGGTAGCAGTTGCTGAAAGGAGGAGACAGCACCTTGTATATAACCAGGTGTATTAAGTGCATGTGCTGTGTAAAGCACAGAATATTATCTTTGGCCATGAACCAGAATATTTTCATTGCTCAAATTTGAATTTTCTCTGGGATAAAAATTGCTGAAATAATCTTTGTGCATTGATAATTAACACCTACTTACATGTATATGAGCCATGTGTATTTTCAGTACCCAGGACCTTTTTCCTGAGCTGCAGTATCTGGCCATTTACTTCTTAGAAATGGTGAAAATTGCCCACGGAGATCTGATTATAAGCATGAAAACTTGACAGCTAAGAGAACTTATATTTAGCTCAAAATTGAGTTACATTCTTCTGAGATGCTTTAACAATGGCTCTTGTCTGGCATTCATTTTGAATTACAAAGAAGTGAGTTCTATAATGATGAAAGAAATTGTGTTGGGTTTCCAAACACCTACCATGTACTTCTGACATGACATAGCACTCAAGCTGTATACTTCTGCAGTTAATTTTTTTTTCCTGCTGCATACATAAATAGTAGCTTTAATTATGAAAATTCAGAAATAAACGGACAGCATTTTTGTCTGTAGTACACTCCTATGAAGGCATTGAGCCTCTAGCAGAAACTTGACATAGTCAAGATTTTAGAAAAGGTAGCAGTGGTACTGTTTAATTACTGGTAGCATAATCCCATAATTTAGTGTTGCAAAATTGATAATACTGTGTTTTAATAGGGTAATAATTATTAATACATTAAAATCCACTCATCATAGATTCATTTTACAATGGGCATTTAAATCTCAGTACCTCAGGTGATGTGTATTTTTAATGTCTTTTCAACGCTTAGTTAATATGTAAAGCCTAATGCCATCAAAATACATATTGTTGAAGTTCTGGAACTTAAAACTAATTTTAGAGCCTTCTAGAGGCATTGAAAAAGTGTTAAATCAGACCGTGGATACATTTAACAAGACATAAGCAAACATGATCTCATCCATACAATGAAAACAAAATAGAGGGAGGTTATCAGGGCCATTTTGTGTGGACTTTTGGCCACCCCTTAATTATGTTTGTCTGCACAAACAGAGAAAAGGACACAGTTGGGTAAATTACAAGCCTTATTTTTGGCCTTGAGTTCTCTTGAGATTTATCTCCATTTAGGAGGTGCAGAGATCATCAGGAATCTGGAGCCTTTCAGCAACCGATATGGGGTGATTTGTGGTTTTGGGTTGTTTTTTTCCTGAAAGGAAAATATCAAATCATGTCTCTTCTAAAAAAAGGTTCAACCCCACCCACAAATTCTTGTAAAACAATGGAGTGAGGGGGTAGCCAATTGCTCTCTCATATCTCTCCCTAGTGAGATTACATTTTCCCAGGAAAATGGGGAACTGATTGTGATGGCAGTTTGCTTCAGCCGCTTTCCAACCTCTTCACCTGTAATGGCTATAGTGCAACTAAAGGTAAACTGGAATTCTGCATGTAGCTTGTCAAGAGACTGGAGTGTGCTTATTTTCAGGGTCTAGCAGAGGGGGATCCACCCCACTTCATTGTCAGAGAGGGCAGCGTTAAGGGTGGGATGGTGAGCTGTATGTTGCATGGGCTCAGATGGTCTCTCTAGGATGAGCATTGGCTCTCTGGTGATCGCCCACCACAGCTTTCCTCTGCCTTTTGCTGCCGTTCTGACACTTAAGACAGGTCAACTCCTTTTCTGCTGTTTCTACCCCAGGATTACATTACATGGTAATCAAAGGAGAAGAGTAGATAGACTAGATTACCTGCTTCACTTAATGAAAAAAACACAAATAAACACCACTTTCCTGTTTCGTTAGTTTTTTGTTGGGTTTTTTTTTGGTTTTTTTGCGGGGGGAGGGTTGGGTTGGCAATGTAATTTGATCTCTGAAAGAATAATCTATGTCTTGATTTAGCTGTTAATACTGTTTTGGCTATAATCTATATCATCATCAGTGTGGTAAGCATTTAGCTGTGATTTCAGTACGTATACTTCTGAGCATATTTTTCTTCCCGGAAGTGCTTTTGAATGTATTACAGAGGGTATATACTTCATATACATGAGATAAAGACTCCTGTTTGCATAACCATTTGCAGGAAAACTTTGTTACAGCTTCTTTTGATTGAGATTTGGGCAGGTCAGCCAACATTTATGGTTAAGTGGCAAACATCTGTGCCCTGCATAAAACAAGTGTCAAAAGAGATTGTAATTGTCCAGAAAAGTTCTGAAATATCTTACTTCTATGAATTTCACATAAATGAAACTGCTTTTGGGAGGGGGAAGTTTCCTATTTATCTTAAAACCAAATTGCTCTGCAAAACTACACTATGACCATTAATCAGAAAGTTTAGACTAAGTAATATAGTTATTTCCAGCTTGTGAAAAAAAAGGCGACACTAAAACCCAACAGAACAAGAAAACTTGCATTTGAAAGCAGTTTTGAAATAATTATCCATTCTAATATTCTAATCTTTTCATGCTAAATTTTGCATACTGCAGTTGAAATTATATTGCAGCTTTGTAATTCATATATAGTATTAAATATTACAGGGTAATATGATTTTTTTTTTAATGTCTATAAAAACAAAGGAAGAGTATCTCCATACACACTATGTCAAAGAGCTTTCTTTTGGAGTTACAATACTGCTCAGCTTGTGTAACAAATCAAATTTTCTTAATGTTTAAACTACAAATTGCTGAAGTGAATTCTCTTTTCTTAGTACTGAGTTTTATTATTTAGACTTCTGTTTTCCAGTTTTAAAGTTGAGATTTATGGGCAAGACATGCCTGAATCAATACCCACTTTTTCTTGTGAGCTTGGGAAATACAGGTGCTGATGTATATCTTCTCACCATCTGTAAATTTCTACTTGCTAGCACAACACTAGTTTCTGGAGAAACATCCCCTACAGCATTTCTTTCTATTAGGGAGCAAATTGAAAAGAGGCGTCTTGTAACTTTGGGATGTACCATAATTACACAGTATCAAACAAAGAAGCAGACTTTAATGATCAAGAATAATGTAATTAAGAAGGTACTCCACTTGCCCAGCTTTCCCAAGCAATCAAAACTTATTTGCTATTTGTTGTTCTTCCCTGTGGGAAAGTCTTGGTATGGTAGGTGGAGGAGAAAGACAGAGCTTCCTACGGTTACTGTGATTTAGATTTAAATTACTTCTACATGCAAGGCCTTCCACAGTCTACTCTAAAAATCTTAACACTGCATTTTAAAATCATGCTTTTCATTGGCTTCATGAGAAATTAATTCTTTTTTCAGTTTGTATTAGGTATTTGGGTTTTCAATGTTTTTATTGTGCACAAAAATATGAGCAGATACAAAACAGCAACTGGCCTTGTGTATCATATCATGGTTTCTAGATACCTTGGGAGTTTTTCAGCAGGTGTTTTGTGTTCTATAAGGAAACTTTTTAGTGGAGATAATTCTGAAGGTTTTCATAAATTCCAGTCATTCTAAGAGAATAATTGTTTGCTTCTCACGGAGTTGTTCACGAGTTTCCATTGGCACCTCATGGCAACCTAAAGCTCTTCATTTGCAAGACATTTATGGGACATTTCGAAGAAAATTTTTTCAGAATTCATTTACCGTTGATTTTACTGGCCCAGGTGCATCTAACAGTGGATGAAAAATATTATTTCCTTTGTGTGAGGGTTTTCTAATACAGGGAATATGGTGGTATAGATGGAATAAATCAGCTCAAGTAGGGCCCACATGGCACAAACCCTTTTACTCCTGTGGGAATACAAATGCATTAGTTATGCTCCATTACCAAATAGTGTTGAAAAAGTACTTGGCTTTCTTGAACAGGATTTACTCTTTTATTAGAGGAATCTATTTCAGTAGCTGGGCTTGGCTAAGGTTCTGACAAGAAAGCCCCTTGGTTGTTGATAGCCTACAGTTAATTAAGAGTTTCTGTGACATGAAAGGACAGCCTTTCCCCATTCCAGAAGCACTGAGATGATGCTTTCAGCTTACTTCACTAACTGAAATGGAGATACTGTGATTTTTTTGCTTTGTTTGTTAGGGGGTCAGGTTTATTTTTGTGGAGAGTCACAACAGTGTATGATCAGGCCTAATAAGAGGTTGCAGAAATAAAAGAGACTGAGGGTGACTGGTTTATTACCCCACTAGTCTTTGAGCCAGAGAGAGAATAAGTGCATGGGTCCAGGGACATGACGTAATATCAGCTGTTACTTTAAAGAGAGCTAGTTCTGTATCTCAAGGATCTTGATAATTCAGCAATGAAAAAATTACCTCATCCTTGGAAATGGAGTCTCTTTGCCCAACCAAAAAGCTATCTCTGTTACAGACTGCCTAATTTGATTTCAGTGGTATGGACACTCCCAAAGGTACATTTGCTGCGCCATCATATGAGAAACTATTAGGGAAATGTGGAAAGAAAAGCTCAGCACTTTTCTGGGAGGAAGGGGTGTTATGAGACAAAGATCTCATTAAGTTTGCTTTACCATCCACAGTGTGATAAGGATTATTGCCTGCTATAAGCACAGGCATTTGACTTTGTCTAAATAAGACAATATATTGAATCCTAAAATTCCAATATCCTATGATATTGTAATCTATGGTTTACCCCAAAGCTAGAACTGAAAGGCTTATGCTACAAAACATGGAAATAGGAAATAAGGCCCTTTATAAAACAGTATCAAAGAAAACTAGTCTTTGCTACTGTTTGGAGCTGGGAGAACCTCAGCTGGGATATTTTGACTTCCTACCTGATTTCTGATTAGGAGAGCAAGTGCTGAAGGAGAGTACAAGCAAACTACAGGAAAAGGTGTTCATGTTGACTCTTCTCCATCTTGCTTCTAGACAGAAGGCTATTCCATACTTCATGTATTCTTAACTAAAATTGTTCTTAATTTAGGGTGGAATTCTCATGAAATACAGACAATCTAAACCCATGATGTTTTGCTTTCATTTGCATTCTTGGGATGGTTGGGATGGAAGCTGACAGAATGGGTATTTCTGAGAGACAACTGGAACTCTGCTGTTAATCTGGAGGAAATGAATGTATGTTGTGTACAGAGAAAACTGTAAAATTTGGATTAAGAACTGTAAAATGTCCTTTGTGGAAGCTTGAGAGGCCATTTTAGAAGACACAGTTTAAAAGTAACTTACCTTTTGTGAAACACTTAGTGTTCATTAAAGGAGCTGCCTGGATTTATTCTACGAGCAGAATGTCTTGGAATTTTTAGGCGTTCTAAATCTCAGGCTGTTAATTCAGGAAGCAACTGCACCAAATCAGTTTTCTCAGGAAGCATTTCAAGTCTTACATCTATTCATTAAAGATTCAGCTCATCTGCAGAATCTTTTTACTTATAACTTGATAGTAGTGCAAATATGCACCTGATTTCCAGAGACTATGGCATATGGTTATTTGCCAGTCTTTCTACTTCTTGCTCTAGTTCTCATTTTTAGTCCTTGTGGGGTTTTACTGTAATTTTTTCTTTCTTTTTTTTTTTTCTTTTTTTCTTCAAGGGAACCAATTTAATGGATTTTTCATGAAGGATCATTTAGCATGAAAGAGTGTGGTTGTATTATGGGAGTAACACCATAACCTTTTGCTGGCATCTCCCTAACTTCTCACCGCAGGATGCATTTTCAAAGCTGTAGATGTGCACAAGCAACTAGTTTCTGCTTCAAAAGTTTGTTCCACTACTGTGTCACTTCATACCTGCTCAGCAGTCCACCGAGCCCTGAATGACCCAGGGCTTCGGTCTCCCTTAAATCCTAAGTCTCTGATGGAATCAAGTGGAGAGGTTCCATAGCGCTCTGCTTGTGCCCCCTGCTTGAATTTTCCACTTAATTGAGTGGTATGTGCAGCAAATGCCAAAATTAATGTTTCTTGCCAAAACAGGGATATGAGACCTCCTGTGATGTGGGTTGTTGACAACAGCTATAAAAATGTTTGCATTTACATTTGCAGTTGGTGCATAAGAATGTGTACACTGTTAACTACGCAGTAGGCTGCTCCTCAACATCTCATCAGGAAAGTTGCTTTTCAGGTTCTGAAGGTGACAAACAATGGATTCAATGGCAAAAAATCTCCACTTACTAATTGCTGTAGGTTCACAGAAAAATAAAAGAAGACAAGAGAATGGAAGCTAGAATGGAAATACTACTGTATGCTGATATTCCTGCAGATGAAAGGAATCAATAGAAATGTTATATTCAAGCTATGGAGAATTCCTTAGTGGGGGTTTCTATGTAGTTTTACCTAAACACTTCTACTGAGAGAGTAATTACTATGGTGAGCTGAGCCATCCAGTTGGTTTCTGTGATGTAAACATGTGACCAGCTTAGGGCCTGAGACCCATCAATGACCTTTCTGCACTGGCAGCCAGGGAACGGCTGCAGAGAGGGGGAATGGGGAGGATGGCCTGGCTGCAAGCAAGGCATCTTTGGTCACATCAAAAAAAGCCTGTGTTCAAAACCCCAGAGACTTTTAGAGCACTTGGGCTATTGGGAGGCACATCTGCTGAAGGCCCTGCTTTTGCAGTATTCAGTGAAGGGTGGTACAGTTTTTAACACAGATTCAGTGTCTAGAATGTGGTCATGGCAAGAAATATCATTCCCTTCAATCATGTTTGTAGAGAAGTCTTTGTTCCCAGTGTATAGGCCTCTGCAAATCTCCCTGAGCAAAACCATTTAGCAAGCAAATAAAGTACTTGAAAATTATTTTTATAATCCAAAAATATCTTTCAGCAATGTTAAAAAAACCACAGAGTAAAAGCAAGTCAGTCAATTATTTTATTTCCCCTGAATGAAAGTTTCCAGGGTGCTCACCATCTCCAGCAGCAGACAGTAGAAACCATTTCCAATGGGATTAAGAATCCCACAATGGGATTAAGACAGTATCCACAACACATGCAAGCCCCCAGTTTATAAAAGAGTTATAAAAGAAAAAAAATCCCAACCCAATTATCTAACCTGTTAACCAAAAGATGTTAGAACATACACCAAATTTGTTTCAGTGCACATCATAAGAATTTACTGTTAATGAAAAGAATTTACATGCTCTAGGCATTGAAGTGTAACAGAAAAGAAATATTATCACATTCGACATTACAAGGTACTGTGGGGAGGTTGGCAAATTTTTTCTGGTGAAAAAAGTCTGAAATGTCAGACATAAATGTTAATGAAAAATATATGCTAGTCTACACTGCTCACTAAGAGACAAAATAAAACAAATTTGGTCCTCCTTTTTGAACTGATTCATTTTCTTAAACCCTGTCTGGCCGTGTTTGGAACTTGAATATCCTGCTATTACTTTTGCACTGTGGCTCAATCACTGAAAACTCACCTGATCTTGGTTTGTGGCTTGACACCTTCTCTGCTCATGTTTCCACCTACCATCACCTCACTTTGATAAGCAGAAGCTGTACCATACCTTTTTTTCAGAGTGATACAGATATTTTCTGATAGTTATATGACTTTTGGAACAAAGCTCTTCTAACTGTTAAGGGAACCCATCAAACACCAGAGTGGTTCTTTGTATTTTGCACCTTTTTAGTACAGACAAGATTCACTTTAAAAACAAAAAAGTGATGCACTGTCTCTCCAGTGCACTTTGTATTTTACAAGAAAAAACACCAATCTGTTGAGGAAATTCTTAATTGTTTCAAAGTGTGAACTCTCCCTTGATTCTAATCCTACTCTATGCACAAAATAAGGTAGCTGTAAAAGTTCCTGACTTGTTAACAAGGCCTGTTTATAAGGTATCTAAAGAACAAATTCTGCTATAGAAGTACCTCAGAGACTGATTTTATTTGGACCATGTAACCACTAACTTCTAAGCAAATTCATGAGTCCTGTTCTTGAATAGCCCATCATCTATAAAAAATAGGAGATGAAAGATTATGAAATGTGAAAGACTAGAGCTGAAATGGTTTGTTCAAGACCACAAAAGATCTGGTGCTGGCCAGAATCAGCACTGAAAATGAACCTGGTTCTCTTAGGACTTTCTCATAGAAGTGCCCACAGATCTGAGCTGCTCTAGATTAATACAGTTACATAGGGGACTATGCAAATAAAATTGGTACTGAAAGGATGACCACCCAGTCTTTGTGGGTATTTCAAATCTTTATTAGATGCTGCTCTCACAGCGTCCTGGAGACTTCCCTTTCTTTTCCCAGGTGGGAATCCCACGCTATAGCAACAATAAACAAAATATTGAGTGTTGAGGCTGAACCAAAACTCACAGATGTTAAGGGCTCAATCTGTTACTTCCTCAGGAAGAGCAATTGCAATCTGACTCATTGCCCTGCCCTCCTCCCCCCCAGGAAAGAGCCTCCTCCTGCTGCCAAGCACGGCACAGCCAAACCACAATCAGCGATGTTCTCTCTGCAAAACACACCCAGTTGCACTGGGCCTCTCACTGCTGGACAATTCGCTCTTCTATTGAGCTGCATTCAGATGACATAGCCAAACTTCCGAAGTTTAATTAGTTGTGAGGTTATTTAGTGCTGTGAAAGAATAACACACCTTCAGTGCAACGGGTTGTTTCTGCGCAGTCAAAAATATTTCCCACACTTACAACTTATGATAGATTGTAGACTATTTATCTAATGCACGTTCCCTTCGCTGCCTTCAGAAATATCTTTGTTGTTTTTTTGGTTTTTTTTTTTCCTGTAGTTTCCCGTAGTTTCCCTGTGGGTGGTACTTCGAATGCGGGCACTTTGGGCAGTCTACGGGCTCACTCTAGTGCCCGCAGTGTAAGTTGCAGCTGAAGCTTTCAAACCCCCGCAAGCCGAACTGTGTCATGAAGTCATAGACCATTTATCTCTGTTCCCACTTCTAAAGGAGTGAATGCCACAGATGATTTTAGGTCAGAAATGATAATTTATTCTATTTTTAATGTCTCCAAATAGCTGTCGCTCAGGAAACTATCACCTACCTTTAGTGTAGACAGTAAAGCATTTACAGACAAGAAGATGTCCAGGCAGAAAAACTATTTTTTCTTCCTGTTAGAAAAGGAAGAAAAAGGTTAATCGTGAATTAAAGTTCATTTGTGCAAAGGGAATATGCATATGATTTCCACCCCAAAAAATTCTGCGCATTACTTACACAATCCTCCGTTCCCTGAGAACCCCCTAGATTTAAGCATTAGCCCTATGAAATGCCAGAACAATTACATTCTGAATAACGCTGTCTCACACAACACCTGCAATAATATAACGATTAAATGTGTACATTCGTACTTAACCCACTGGCTAGTTCAACCAGACACATTGCGGTCTCTGACTCTTTGTGCCTCACGGTGTTTCACCACGGGGTCACTCCCACAGGCTGCAGCTCTTGCATGGGTCCCTCCCACAGGGATTATTCCTTCCGGAGCAGGTCGCCCCAGTCCCCCATGCGGTGGGGTCACTCACAAGTCCTGCCAGCGAGCTTGTTCCAGTGTGGACCTGCATGGGCAGCCTCAGCTTGTTCTTCTCTACGGGCTCCAGGGAATCTGCTCCTGCCGCTGCAGCGCGGCCGGCCTGGGTGTCTGCAGGGCTGTTTCTCCCTCAGCCGCCCCACTCTTCCACAACTGCTGCAAAATGCGCTTCGTGTTTTCTCAGACGCGTTCCCAGAGAGGCACCACCGGCACCCTCTCCGAGGGTCTGAGCCGTGCCTTTGGATCCGGAGGGAATGCTGTGCGGGTCTTGGCATGCCTGGCCTGTTCCCCGCCGCTGCCCCGCCTGCACCCAGCACTGCGTCCCGCACACGGGCAGCCAAAATCCGCGAGGCAAAGAAAGGAGGGGGTGTTGCACTTTCATCGCTCGATACAGAGGGTTCCCAGTGTTTACCATTGGGAAATAGTAAATAGAGGAAGAAAAATAAATGCACGCTGTAGACTATAAAAGAAGTAACTGTGGATTAACTTAAAACAGAGGCGTGATGTCTTACACCAGGGCAGCCTTGCTCTCGCAATCCAGCCCAGCAATGGCCTCGTTGGACACGGGGACGGGACAGGACAACCCGCTCCTTTCCACCTTTCACAGCCAGCCTGGGAAAGCAGGGCTGGGCAGGGCTGATCCTGGGCGTTACCGCCTCCACCCCGAGGCCCTCTGCATCCCTTCCTTACCCTTCTCATTCCTTCTTCTCCCTCTGTCTTCCCCACTTCCTTCTCATCCCCATCTCCTTCCCTCCCCACTGTTTCCCATTCCTTCCCCACCCATTCCTTTCACCCTCCCCATCCCTTCCTCTCCTCTCTTCTCTTTCTCCCTTCCCTCCCCTCTATTCCCCATCCCTTCCTTTTCTATGGAAAATCATGCTATGAAAAGCCAGTGTCCAAAAAGGAGACAAAGCAGTGCTGCAACTTTATTTGAATAAAGGGGGAGAGTTCACTGGGGCACAGGCCCGTGGGGCTTTATGTCTTGAGGTTTTGGAGGACTCAGACTCCTTATATCCTAAGCTCCTGGTTGCACATTGCCCTCTTCCTTTCCCCATCGGCTGAGGTACTAGGAGGTTACAACCTTCCCAAACTCCCTACCACATGTTCCCTCCTTGAACCTGGCATTTTACCCCAAAGGTCAGAAACCCAAGCTTGTGCAGACCTTCGTCTGCTTCAGGAGTCAAGCTGCTGGGGCTCTGCAACAAACCTTGGCTTGAAGCTAATATCAACACTAAAACCCATTTCAAAGACATTAACACCCAGACCTTAACCCATTGAATTGTTGGTAAAGACATTAGCACACATCTTCCCTATCTCCACCCCCTGCCCAATCCTCTACCTTTCCTTTCCCATTCCCTTCTCCATCTCTTCCCTCCTTTCCCTTCCTCTCCCCATCCCATCTCATGCCATGCCATGCCATGCCATGCCATGCCATGCCATGCCATGCCATGCCATGCCATGCCATGCCATGCCATGCCATGCCATGCCATGCCATGCCATGCCATGCCATGCCCAT
>VZTB01000651.1:82338-105050 GCA_013397245.1 Thryothorus ludovicianus
TTTTAAACTAGGTTTGGGCAGAGCATATGCTCTGGCTTTTGCTGAAAGAGGAGCTTCAGTAGTTGGTAAGTTTTATCTTAACTAACTTGATCTAGACAGTAACCTTTGCCTTTTCACATCGCTTGCATTCGACCGTCCATGTCCTTTTTGACAGTAACCTTTGTTATTTAATGGTTTTCTGTCTTATCTTTTGCTGTTTAATTTTGCCTGTAAGCTTTATTTTCTTATGAAACAAGTGGCCCAAGTTTGTCCAAGGGCTCACCTTTGCTGGAAAGCCAATTTGAGTCAGATCATTTCCTAGATGTAACTTTCATCTATGCATACAAGTCTTTACTGCAATCTCTGGCCAGAGAGTGTGTTGTCTTAGGTAGATACTGCTCAGAAGCTTCCAGTATGACCATTTGAATATGTGAATTTGTTGTCTTATACTGCCTTTTCCCAAGACGTCACTGAAATGTAACTCAATAGTATTGTTTCTTTCTGCGGCTTGTGGGACAGAAGAGCCCTCTGGTCTCTGTGTCAGTGCCCAATAGCTGTCAGTAAAGGATTTCTGATGGTTTTGTAGTTCCTTGGTTGGACCTTTGCAGGGCATATTTAGTTGTGAAAGGTGCTGCATCGCAAGGCAGTCCTGAGGGTTGGGTTGTATTTTGGGTGCTTGCCGGCGGTCAGCGCTGCCATTTGTAGATTGGCTCTTAGGAAAGATTTATTTACCAAAAGGGCTGTCAGGCACTGTAACAGGCCAGGAAAGTGGTTGAGTGACCACCCCTGGAGGTATTTAAAAGATGTATAGATGTGGCACCTAGGGACGTGGTTTACTCCTGGGCTTGGCAGAGTTAGCTTAATGGTTGGACTTGACCTTACAAGATGTTTCCAACCTGAAAGATTCTGTGATTTTATGATTTTGCTGCCTATGAATGAATTAGTACAGGTGTTGTTGATGAGTTCAAGATTAAATGCTTAGAGAGAAATGCAAGAACTTCCTCACTGTTTTTTTGTAGTTTTCTAATGACAATCCCAATCTCAGTTTACGAAATTTCATAAAAATTGTTTGAGTTTCCTTCATTGGTTAAAAATGAGTATGTGTGTAAACGGCTTAAAAAAAATCTAGGTTGCTTTTTCTTCTTTTTTTTCTGTTAATTGCCATCTTTTATGCTGGCTGTATTTACTGTGGACATGAGCAATACACATTGAATTCTTATTTAGCAAAAATTGTCACTAAAGCAGTCCAAATATTTTGTATTGAGCCTCTTTAGACAGTAGTGGTCTGACTTTCCAGAATAATCTGAGAGAAAATGCATTCTGTTGCCTGACCACAGCTAATGCTCCTTTATCTCTTGGCCGTATTGTGTAATAACTAAACAGTAAGTTAAGAATTGACTATAAGGGCAACTTCTTGTTTCCTTTTGTAAACTTCACCACACTTCATCTTGTCTTGCAGCATTACCTCTACATGCTTGTATTTGTTTCCCTTGTTCTCTTACAATTCTGACTTCAAAGAGTTGAGAAGTTACTTGTATAAACATTTAGTTTTCTAAAATTCAAGCAGGTATGAGGCTCATATCTGCCTTGTCTCTTTAAAACAAAGTTGCCTTTTTTAAGTGATGGAAATGAAGGTGTGTTGTAAGAACAGTGATCAAATACTCTGGAGGAATATTTTGAGTAGTTGGAAGAATGATAGTAGACCCTAACGTGACACCTTTGCCCAGTCCTGCATCTCTGTTGGATGAATTTCTGTTGTTGTGGTTAGATTGACAAGAGCTACCTAGGTGGAAAACTCTCTGTTCTCATCACCCAAAGGCTGCCTGCTACCACTGTTTTTTATCATTCTTTATGTTTCATGCCTCTTATCAGAAAAGTTGAAAGCAGGAAGAAGGGATGATTTGCTTTTGTCTTGCATCCTATGTTATGTCCAGACCTACTGTTTCTTCTGGTCTGAGGGCTCTTGTGTTGCTGTTTTATTTAGAGTCATGCTTTTGAAGCATCTCTCTTGACACGTATCTTATCTTTGTTTGCATAGTGAAATGGTATTGAATTGCATGAGTCCTTTAAAAAACAAACCAGAAGATGCAATCTATCAGTACACCGATATTGTTCATGTGTGTTTGGTTTGTGACACCAGAATACTGCAAGCAATCAGCTGGCTTATTCTTTAAAAAGCTTTTACTGTAGTTGTGCTCTGCACCGAATTTTTCACCCTTCAGATTTACTTCGGCTACTCTGCTAATGACACACTCGTAGCCTTAGAGGAATTCTTCTCCAAGGTTCAGACTACAACTGTGCTGTGCCACAGCTACTACAGTCTTTGGCTCTTTTCAACAGTGTGTTTTCAACTGAAAATTGCATGATGTAAAGCTGGAGCTTAAAATAATGTTATTTGTCCATTTTGTTGTTAGGGTTTTTTTTCATTGCTCTATCACACTCATGGAGTTTAGTATTTTCAAAGCCTAGAATAGCTCATTTCTTTCTTGCATACTCATTTTTGTTTCAACTCCATTGGTGCTTGTGCTCGGCCTGAGGTACTTTGCCACCTCTGAAAATTTTACCATATATTTAATTAAGTTTTTGTCAGCAAATTACTGTTCAATTTTGGGATAAGCATATATGAACTTATCTGTGGTGGAAAGTTGTAAGGTCTTAAGAAGACTTATGTTTATCATCCAGATTGTTCTCTCTGCTTTCCCAGGTGTTGTTCCTGACTCTCATTCCTTTAATATCAGGGATGTTGCAGATTGAGCAGTCTGCCTGTGTTGCCTAGCATATCTCTACACTAAGAATTTTTCCTTGATAATTCCAACACAATTCCTCACTTAAATTGTGTTGGCTGCATGTTTGGATTGCTAGATATTGATCTATTAGCTTGGAGATTTTGTCTCCTTCATTTTTTGCATCAGTCTGTTAAGGTACTTGTACTTCTTGCTTCAAGGCTGGGCATTTCTTGAGTTTGGTTTGATGATGGTTTGTTGATGGTTGGTTGTTTTTTCTGGGTTTTTTTTTTTTNCCTTTTGATACTCACTTCTTTACTTCTTTCAGACTTTGGCATTTTTATTTACTCACAAATTTTCTGCCTTATTTCTACATTTGTCTTGAAGTGCTGCACACAAAGCTGAGCATAGGATTCCAGATTAGACTTCTTGATCTGGATAATACAGAGTGATTTTTTCGTGTGTCCTGCAAGCCGTTTTCCTTTTTATATGGAGAGATAAAAAAGAAACCAAAACATAAAATGGGTCTATTTCATTTTGTGATGCTACAACAGACTTGGCATTGGTGTTTTTCATCAAGACCAGCAAGTATATCCTGCATATTTTGTGGATTTTGCTGTATCTGGCTTCTTGAGGTTAGAAGGCAGAAAGCTGGAATTCACTGTGGGAGAAGACTGTTTAGCAGAACACCTCTGTTGCATGTTAAATTCAGTCAATTCTGACCTTCTTATAATTCCATTTTGTACCTGTTTGAACAACTTCTTGCAATTTTTTGAAGTTCTTTGTCCAAATGCAATGTTTGTATGGGATTTTTTGGGCGTGTTTTTGTTCCCCTGGTAATCCTGTGAAGCTGTGGGATGTGCAAATACAGGAGTGCAGCAGAGTGTGGCAACCGTACATTCCAGCTGTCATTAGTGACGTGTGCCCCAGTGCGGAGGGCAGCCTGGAATTACTCTGTGTGTCAGGTGGGCCTCTCATTCCACAGGAGCTGGATCTGAAGCTCCAGAGCAGGCACTTCTCACTTTGTACAGACCCCCCGATCTCTGCTCTGGTGGTGTTGTGGTGGTAACAGTTTAGCTACTCCCTAATACAGGAACAAAGTCTTGCCAGTCTTGCTTACTGCAATAGTTAGAGACTGGAATAAATTGCCTGTGATTGGGATGTAATCTAGATTTTAATCTCTGAACTACAACACAATTACAGAGGTAGCCTGAGCAGGGCAAGCAAGTTGAATACATGGTGGATGACGGGGGAGAAAGGTTCAGTTTTCCATGTATTTAAAGAAAACAGGATAATGTATGTTGCACTGCTTTAAAAAAGAATAATCATATGTCCTACGATTTTTCTCTTGTCATCTGTGGTTTTTAGTAAGATTCAGATGCAGCATAATACCGCATTTCTCCTTATAACCTCCAGTGTGATAATGAGGTAAGGACAGACCATGAAGTGAGTGTTAACAACAAAAATTTAATTTCTTTGTTATGTACAGTTAATGATCTTGGAGTCGATTTTAAAGGATATGGCAAAAGCTCCTCAGCTGCTGACAAAGTTGTCGATGAAATCAGAGCAAAAGGAGGGAAAGCAGTATCCAATTATGGTATGTTATTTTCCCAGATAAGTGTAATGCTTTATCTGTAGGAATAGTGGACATGTTAAATGAGAAGTTGATGCTGCTTAGTGAAAGACTACTGCCAGCTTACCAATAACAGATACATTAAACAGGTGTAATATCATGTGGAGAGACAGATGCTAGAAGCAAGTGCATTAATTGCTTATTTTAATTAAGATTTGTCTACTAATGCCCTTTTCTTTTATCTGATTTTTTAATATTGAAGAATTAAGCGGCTGTCCATCTGCAATTTTCAGGGGAAAAATGGGAATGGATAGTTCTTGCTTGCTTTGCTTTGTGTTTTTCTTGCAGTGGTAAATATTGTTCCATTAAGGCTTCTGTGTGGGATTTGCTTTAGGCCACATGCAGATAATGGCTGGGTTTGAATTAGTTTTCCCTGGGGCTGTACACAATTTATTTTTCTTAGCTCTATGGAATTGGTCGTTAATATCCTGGAAGTGCATTGTATTCAGTTAATTTTATTTGAAAATTTGTACTTTCTTCTTACAGATTCGGTGGAAGATGGTGATAAACTTGTGAAGACAGCCCTTGAGGCTTTTGGGAGGATAGGTACAGTTGCTTAATTCATGTTGAAACTTGTTTGCAAGTGCAAAGCCATTTTGAGCTGTGCAATTAACAGCATGTATATGAAATATGTTTTGAGAACAACAGTACTCACCAACCCTTGATGCCTATAGTTAGTGAAATCTGAGTAAGAGGATTTCAGCTTTTAATCTGAATGGTAAACTTTTTTAGTTTTTTGGTGGTTTTAGCAGAAGTTTAAAGTGTAGTATATGATTCTTATTTTCCTGCCCTTCAGATTTTTGGAACTCTGATAATGGTTAATAATTTTGGTCACAAAGCACGGATTCTGTGAAGTGTTACAACTAGCTGCATAGAATTAGCATAAATAATGTTGCTGAAAGCAACATTTCATGTTTTGGAAGCTCTTTTGGCTTACATAAGGTCAAAATGCATTAACGGGAATGAAAAAAGAAAACTTGGAGGTATTTTATCTGACAATTAAAGTTCTTTTTAACCATGTGATTGCCACTGTTTAAAACCACTTGGTGATTTTAACTCGAGGTTAAATGGCTAAAAGTACACAAAATCAAAACCAAGAGGAACCTCATTAAATATCTCTCAAATTGTTATGATCCAGGTCGCTTTGTCAACTTTGTGACTCTGTAGTTCCTCTAGTTTTCATTTGGGCTACTGCAACATAGATAGTGGTGCAAACTGCATAATTGAGGCATTCTGAAATTCAAAGCAGGGTTTGAAACTGTACAGGATGGCTGCATCCTGCAGGTATTGGAATCCTAGGCAGCTAGCACTTCATAGCTATGCCTCCCTTTCAGGCTTTGTCCCATTGAGGTCCCTCTTGGGCTGAGACTTGCCTGTCCTGGACTGTTATGTTGTAATTATTACCCAAAGGTAGAATTCATTAATCAGGACAAGAAGCTATAGAATATATGTAATATCATATATATGTCCAGTGTTCATGACTGTATATATTTGGAAGTGGAAGAAGAATAGAAACAAGTTTGTATTTTATCAGTGCATTAAATTAGTTTCCTTTTCTTAATTTCAGATATTGTTATAAACAATGCTGGGTGAGTATACCTGAGGGTTTTGTCCTGTTTGAGTGTGGGCTGTCCCTTTTTTGTAAACAAATGTTGACCTTGTGTTCTTTTGTTTTCCTAATGTTGCATTTTAGGATCCTGAGAGACCGTTCCTTTGTTCGGATAAGTGATGAAGATTGGGGTGAGTTGACTTTAAAATGACTTCAAAATATACTTTCTGTGTGAAAAGTGACATGTACATCCCTCCCTTGGGAACAAGAAAGAAGGCAGGGAAGTCTTAACCTTTTGCCCTTCAAGCTTAGAGGCAAGCTGTTTGTGTTCAGTGTGCAAACCAGGTCTGTGCGGCAATACCTGGTAGGTCTGTGTATTTCCAAAGGCGAAGAAGGGCTTTTCTTCCCACTCCTGGTTGCCAAATGCAATAAGAAAAAGAGCCATGTGAATTACACTCAATAGTTTTTGTGAGCAGAACATTCTTAGTGCCAGCACTGAGTGAATACTAAGCAGGCTTAAAAGATCCAGAAGTAGAGAGGAAGGCAAACTGATGTGCCAAGGGACAGACGAAAAAGCAAAACCTTCATTGAAATGGTAGATGGTGATTAAGCCAGTGGAGAAGACTTTTACAAAGATATTCTGTCTTCTGTAGTTTTTCTCTGAGTCTGCTTAAGTGCAGGAATTTTGAATGCTTTTGAATTTGGTACAGGAGAATCCATCCAAGAGGTGGTGTATGTGGGTAGCCCCTTCATGATCGCTGTTATGTTCAGGCAAGTGCTGAAAAATGGTCTGTCAAGACAAAAACAAACAAAAAAAGGCACATCATTCTTTTAGTGACAGTTTCAGAGTGTGAAGAGAGTACCTTTTTTCATGAAGAAACATGGTGCCTTTCAAGTTGGGAATTACTAAACTGATGTCAATTTGTTCCTAGATATAATTCACAGAATTCATTTGAGGGGATCGTTCCTAGTCACCCGAGCTGCATGGAACCATATGAAAAATCAGAAATTTGGCAGGTAAAAATGTGTCTTCTGTTTTGCATTTTTCAGTAGGGTATAACAGACTGATGCATGCCCAAACACTTAAGGAGGAGTTTTGCATTCTTTTCTTTCACTTTCTCAGGGGTGAAGCAAAATCAGTTCAGATGTCTTTTCAGTTCTGATCCCTCCTCTCTGCTTCCTCAGCCAAATGTTTAATGTTTTTTTTTCCCAGTATATTTAAATATATTTTTCTGACTCTCCCAAACAGAAGTTGTAACAATGTAAAAATAAAATTTCTGTTAATGAGGACTGGTAAGAAATATTTGTTGTATGTTACTGCAAGTTTGAGGGACTCTTGTTCTGCTCCTTCTTATTCAAATAACTGGTAAATGTAATTCTGCTGGTAGGTCATGGTTTTTTTTTGTTTGGTTGACATGAGTTTTCTTTGTTTATCAGTTTTAACCCTTTGGACAAATGTACTACTTTTAAAAGTTATGGGAGTATTCTTAGTCTGTTTTGGTATATATTACTATTAACTCAAAAAGAGTGCAGTGAAATCAGATCTTTTTTTTTATTTTTCTGGTTTTATCAAAAACCTTATCAAAGCACTGATTATATTAATCTTAAGTGTACCTGCATGTTGAAAGCTGTGTGAGCTGTTTTCTCATCCTGTGCCCTAAATAACATTCATTCTCATCAAGAGAAGTGAACTATGAGGATAGGTAAAGTCTTAAGTCAGGGAGTTAAAATTAAATGTCTTCAAAATCAGCATAATTCTAGAGTTGCATCCATTTACAATAATGCTTCCCTTGCCTTCTTTTCTGTATTTGCTCAGATAAGTGGCAGTGAGTGCTTCTGCAGTCTGTGGATAGACATCCACATTTGCCATCTGCAAAATACCTGCTTTACATAGAGTTTGTAGTTCTTCTTTATCGTATTGAACCAGTACATGCAACATATCTCTTTACTTAGATTAAAAACATTAGATTATTGGCAATGAGGCAGATAAAAAAAGTGAAATATATATTGATCCCAGCTATGCAGTATGCTTACAGGTAGATTTGAACAGAGTCTGATATGGCTTTCTGTTGGTTTTGCATGGCCTGGTTTTTGGTAGCAGGGGTATCACAGTGGTGGCTTCTGTGAGAAGCTGCTAGAAGCTTCCACCATGTCCAGCAGAGCCAATCCCTGGTGGCTCTGAAGATGGACATGCTGCTTGCCAAGGCTGGGCCAGTTGGAGGTGATGGTAATGCCTCTGTGATAACATGTTTAAGATGAAAATAAAAACAAAAGGACACACAGTTTTTTCTACTTAGAGAAGAGGAGGAGGTAAGAATGTATGAGGGAAAACAACACAGAGACACCAGGGTCAGTGAAGGAGGGGCAGGAGATGCTCCAGGTGCCAGAACTGAGATTCCTCTGCAGGCTGTGATAAGACCATGGTGAATCAGCTGTGCCCCTGTAGCCCTGGGGGAATCTGTGGAGGATGCAGAGATCCACCCAGAGCCCATGTGGATCCATGGGGATGTAGAGATCCACCCAGAGCCCATGGGGATCCATGGGGATGTAGAGATCCATCCACAGGGAATGCAGGGATCCACCCACAGCCCCTGGGGACCCACAGGGGATGCAGAGATCCACCTGTAGCCTGTGGCTGCCTGGAGCAAGTGGATGCCTGGAAGAGGCTGTGATCCAGTGGGAGACCTGGTGGAGAGAGAGCCCTGCTTCCAGGCTGGAGCAGCCTGTCCTTGGAGGACTGCACCCCATGGAAAGAGAGACCTGTGTTACAGCAGTTTTGGAAGGACTGTGTGCCAGTGGGAGGGACTCACAGCAGTTTTGGCAGGATGGCTACTTGTGAGAGTGGACCCATGCTGGGGAAATTCATGGAGAAGTGTCTCCCATGGGAGGAATCTTGTGGTCTCACAGGGGAAGGACTTCTCTCCCAGAGCAGCGGAAGAAAATCTTGGTGATAAGCTGACCAAATCACCATGCCCTGTCTTCCTGCACTGTTGGTGAGGAAAGATAAGGGTTTATTTTACTTCTCATTATCCTTCTCTGTCTCTATTAGTAATGAATTCACTTTGTACATTTAAGTTGAGCTTGTTTTACCCTTGGGATGTCTTCTTTTGGTCCTTAACTCATGAACCCTTTGTTAATTTTTTCTCTCTGCCCAACTCTGGCAGGGGAGGGCGAGAGGGTGGCTTTCATGGGTGCCTGGCATCTGGCCAGTTTCAAACCATGACAGGCTCCCTTTAAAAGTGAAGGTGTAGACCCATTTCTTTTGAATCAAGATGACCTGCAGTACAAAGTTTTCTTGCCCCAAACAGCTGTGAACTTGCAGTAGTTTTAGAGCTCTCCTGTGAGCAGTTCAGTCACCTCCAAAGCAATAATGGGGACAGCAAAGAGCAAGACTTTCCTTTCCTGTCTTCTTCTGTCATGCATTTAATGTCATGCATTAAATTACAATTCTTTGAATGTGAATTCTGTGAGAATAGATCTTCAGATATTACTAGGTAGATAATATTAAGGGAACTAATTTTCAGTGAAGTAATTTTCTTCTGAGTGCTGAAAGCTTTTATTAGTTGTGATAATAATACCACCTGAAATGCGGATAGAAATGAAAAGAAATTACTTTCTCTCTGCAGGACCCAGGACCCTTTCTTTCTGCAGGACCCAGTGTAAAATGTCTTTCCTAGTACTGCAGTATCACTCATGACTTTGTTAGTTTTCTGCTACTCTGACAGTGCATCAGGATTTGTGAGATATTTCAAACAATTATATGGTTACCTGATTGTTAGCAAAACCAACAAATAATCTTTTCTCATTTGTATACTTTGTTTTGTGGAATATGGAGACTATAATGTCAAAGCTTGAAAATGCTGTTGTGTAGAGTAAAATAACTTGAAGAAATTTTTTTTTTTTTTCCTCTCTTCTGCCATAAGAATAATTATGACATCCTCAGCTGCTGGAATATATGGAAACTTTGGTCAGGCAAACTACAGTGCTGCAAAACTTGGCCTTTTGGGTCTTGCAAACACAATTGCAATTGAAGGCCGGAAGTATAACATCCACTGCAACACAATTGCTCCTACTGCTGGATCGAGGCTGACCCAGACCGTCATGCCTCAAGGTGAATAATTTAAGGTTTACATGTACAGATAGTATTTGGTAAATTGAAGCATAACAAACTTTCTTACCTTTTAGAAAATCCAAGTCCTTCACACTTCATGTTCTACCAATTAGTTTTTCTTGCTTTTTGTCTTTGTACGGTCAGCTTATTTGCTTTGTTTGTTGTGAGGAATTCTTACTTTCTGCCACAAGATATGAGGCAAGTTTTCTCATTTGCAAAAGCAATTTCATGTGACAAAGCTCTTTAATTGTAATCTCTTCCAAGATCCTCCTGCCCTAGTGGAAAGGCTTGTTTATTTCATCATGTTGCATCAAGTATGTGCATAAGGTGTCTGCACTTGTTATAAATATTGCCTAATTGCAAAATATTGAGTTTTTGCACAACATGTCATGTGTGTACTTAATGGTTCCATGATCAGCAGGAGATGATAGTGAACTGAGTTGCTTAATTTTTCTGTATTGCACAGCTACTAATCTTTGAAAGTTTGCACAGGTTTAACAGAGTACTGCATTGGGAAGTTCAGTAAGGAACATCTTAAAAGACAGTTGTGTATAAGTGTAAATTTAAGATAAATAGACTGAATAATTACTTTGGCAAATAACCAGAAGAAAGAAAGAAAAATAATTTGTAAAAAAGAAAAAAAAAAAGGAGGTTTCCTGTTAAAGAAAATTGCTCTCAAAAAATCTTCTAGAATCAGTCTATTTCGTTTCACTCCTGACCTTCTTTTCCCTTATCATGGGCAGATTTCAAAGCCAAGGAAATCACCACATTTGTCAGACTGATAGGGTATTGGAAAGTAATATATTTTGGACGTTATGCACAGATGGAATGCTTTATTTTGACTGAAGTAGCCTGATTTAGATCTAAATAATCCAGGTGGTCTTGACTCTAGCAGTCTTACAGGTTGTAGGTTCCAGTGATTTACTTTAATTGTTTATAGAAGATCCAAATACATGAAGCATGCAATGTAAAATGGATTACAGTAGTTGGCAAGTTCTGAAGATATTTAATCTACATAGGATGATAAAAATACACCTCATAATTTTCTTTCTTAATTGTTTTAAGAGTGAGATCCTTTGGTCCCTCTTTAAGATACTTACAGCTCTGATTATTTATTTGTTATCTTGTTCATTCCATTCCTGTCCAGTTTTTCAAATACTCTTAAAAGATTTGAACACCACAACTTTACAAACATTCTTAGATGTTCTATCCTTGTTATCTTAGGACTTTCTTTTTTGTCTTCAGATATCTGCAGGCACCTATGCTTTTTCATTGCCATACATTGTTATGTATGTTCAGCTTGATCCACATATTCTTGTTCTTACTAAGAACTCTTAAATGCAATTTGCATCTTATGTGTTGTTGTTTGGGTTTTTATTAACTTCTGCTGCCTATTTTTAAAATAATTTTAGGTGTGGATTACAAGCATTAATGATAGCAGTATAGGGCTAGATTTTGGGACTAAATTGTATTTGGCTTAAAGTGAAATACTTTGGAAAAGCCTAAGGGGTTTGCTATGCACTTACAATGTAATATTAAATGGAATTCAACTTTTATGGAACTTCTAAAAATGAACTTCTATTTATCTTACTTTTTCTATTGAAGACAGACAATGATAAGCTTTCCTAGCTCTTCATCTGAAAATCTGGCTATAGTTGAAAATGCTTGATGATCTTTAGCTGAAGAACAGCTATCTATCTACTTCTGTTGAAAGAATAATATTCTAAAACCTGAAAAAGGAAATTAACCAAATTCGTTATTCAGACAGTGATACATATATGTGATAAGAGCTGCCTGGACAACCACACTGTTCCATGACAACGTTTCAATTTTCAGATAACTTTATATTGTGCTAGATGTTAGTGAAATCCCAAATAGGATTGATGTGTAAATTTAGCAGGGCTGATAATTCTCTATATTATTTGGAAAAATCAGCATTTCCAAATGAGATAATTCTTGAACAATCAGCAGCTGCATTTATTTTTCGTAATGTCTTGCCTATATAGCTGACTAGCAGACTAAAAGGAAAATTGCTCATGTACATTTCTGTCAGGATTATGTATAGCTGTCTTGTCCTTGTTTCAGGCTGCCTGTCAGATGGAAAGTTAAGAAGGCTGTCTATCTTTGCAGTCTGCATGTATCAGTGTTCCCACTAGTTAAACAGGCTTTCATGAAGGCTGAGAAGCCATGTCTTGGGGTTTGGCAGCATAAATGTATCTCACGAGATGTTCGTATTTATTGAATGTTTAAATGTTGCATTTAGTTTGTCTTTTCTTTTCATGAACACTATTGATAAAACCCTCCTTGTTCTGCTGTTCATAAGAGGATGTTAGGTTAAATAATTTGGTGGAACTGTAGAGTATTTCTGTTTCACGATTCCCCCCTCCGATTTGCTCTAGATCTGGTCGATGCTTTCAAACCAGAATATGTTGCTCCTTTAGTAGTTTGGCTTTGCCATGAGAGCTGTGCTGAAAATGGCAGTCTGTTTGAGGTAATTTTTTATTTTTCCTTTCTCCTCCCTCCTTCCATCACTTTGCTCCTTCCCCCAGAATCAGTTGTTTGTTTTATCTTGTCCAGCCTTTAACTTTTTGCTGAAACAAAATTACCATGTGTGAACTACATACTCAGAATAGATAGAAGAAATATTGATCTGGTTGTGCAGTATTCGGCACATACTTCAGGCAGTAGCAGCCTTGTTTTGTTCTGGTCTGTGCTCAAAATGCTACCAATTTGATTGTTAAATTCTTACCGTACTCTTATAAGGTTGAAAAGATACCAAAATTCAAAAGACATTTTTGTTCTCAAAATCATTCAAACATAGAAAGTAGCTTGCAGAAAGGAGGAATTACTTAATTATGATATTTGTTATAGCTCTTGGCATCAAACTGGTAACTCACATATTGGATGGAAACTGTTTTGTGTTGATCACATTCAGGTGCTTAACTAAAGTGTTAAATACAACCAGGAATAGTTCAGAAATTCTTAATATATTGAGTTTGTTCTGGAGTATAGTTTTGTTTCCCAACATTACCAAAGCTTTGCTTTGTGACCTGTCATAAGCTGATATTCTTTTTTTCTTGGCAGGTGGGAGCTGGGTGGATTGGAAAATGTAAGTACTTTATGTTGCAGGATTGATCTTGTTTTTGGAATTGACATCGAGACTGTGCATATTTTCTTTAGACTTAACCTGTATGCTCAAGATGTTTTTTACTCAGGCGAGAAGATGAATAAAAGCATGAGGTTCTGAGGAAACTGCTTATATTCAGTAAAAGTCAAAAATTTAACTTCGTATGGGGAAAAACTGGTAACTTAGGTTTGTGCATTGTTATGCTTTTGAACTAACAGTAGTTGAAAATCTGCCTAAGTAACTTCAACTCTTGGATCCTGGGCATAATTTGAAGTAGAATTTGTGATGCTAAGTATACATTGTAAAGCTGCTGCCTTTTCTTGATAGCTTTAATTTTTCATGATATAAAAATATCACATGCTGATAAATAGGCATGTTTTTAATTTTTTGTTTCTCCTTTTTAATTGCTTCCCATCTTTACTTATGCTTCTATTAAAATACTAGTATATAATCATGTTGAGGCCATTAGTCTTCTTAAACAAGCAGTAGCTACCCATGTATTTTCCTTAGTGACTCCACTAATGAGCGTAAAGATAAATGTAAGGAAAACTTGCTGGCAATAGTGAGGATTTAAGAGAAGAAAAAACATTCAGTGTGTGAGATGTCTTGACTTTTTTCCTAATTCCATTGAGCTAGTATAAGCATTGTCTTCATGAACTGTACAACTTTACAGCCTAAATGAGTATCATCAGTGGGTTGGAAGTAGGGCTGTTAATTCAGGAAGTCATTCTCTTTCTTTTAATCTTTTTTTCCCACTTGATAACCCTTTTGTACATTTCTAACTAACTGCAAGTGTTTTGTGTAACTGGAATATAATGTTTCCAAGAAGTATAAATAGATTAAAAGAAGTAGGGCAGCAGCACAGACTATCTTGCTGCCCTTCACAAGCAAGTTAGGTTTTAATACAGGTGAAAATCTGTACTGTGATCAAGAGAAAACACCGTTTTTCATCATTATAATGACTATTGATGAAGTTACTGAAATGAAACTAGGTTTTTAATGAGGTACTAGTGTGGCCTTATTTGTTGCCTTCTGCTAATTAACATGACTGCTTAAATGTTAGAATTACAATCCTGGAAGGCTGTATCCTTATGTAACTAATTTCACATTGGCAAGTCATGTCAGAAGAGAAAGTCTGTAGATACATACCAGCTACATCTTCTCAGTAGACAGAATCCTGAAACTGGAGAGTTTTGAGAGTAATAAGTCTGTTGTAGCTTCAGTGAAACTTAAAACCAGTGCTATTCTCGTTATAAAGTGCTAGTTAAAGCAGTGAGCCCTTTTAGTTCAGCTGGAAGTTAAGCTGGTGAGTTACATTGGAACATTTAAAATGTTTCCCTTACTGGACCATCTTGAAGGTAGTGGCCTAGATAAAAATTGCCTAAAGAAATGAAAAGCTTCTTTGTCACTGGAACTGTCTGGCTGATGTTTCCCATTAGTGCGCTGGGAGCGATCCTTGGGTGCCATTGTCAGAGGAAAGAATCAGCCAATGACGCCTGAAGCAGTGAGAGATAAATGGGAGAAGGTGTGTGACTTTGATAATGCCAGCAAACCCAGAACCATCCAAGGTAAGGGCAACTTTTAAGTTGGCGCCGTTCAGCCTGGGGAAGAGAATATTTTTGAGAGACCTTATTGTAGCCTTTCAGTACTTTATGGAGGCCTCTGAGAAACGTGGAAAGATGGGACAAATGTATACTGCTGCAACAGGACAAGGGGTAAAGGTTTTAAACTAAAAGAGTTTCAATTTAGATTAGATACAAGAGGGAAGTTTTACAGTGAAGGTGGTGAAAGACTGGAATAAGTTGCCCAGAGATGTGGTGCCCCATTCCTGGAAATATTCAAGGTCTGGTCAGACAGGGCTCTCAGCAAAATGATTTACTTGAAGATGTCCCTCCTCGGGAGTTGCTGGGGGGGTTTGAATAGCTGACTTGTGAAGGTCCTTTCCAACGTAAACTATGCTTTGATTCTGTTTATGGAGATAGGTTGGGTAAGCAAAGATTAGAAGAGAATGCTTCCTTTCAAACATTTGCTGAAACTTCAAAATCTACAGAAATAGTGAATTTTCTTTTAAATGTGTTACATTAATCACTTACTGTTTCACTGTGGTCAGATCTTTCTAAAGCAACAGCTGTGTTCTTACCTATAGCATTAAGACATGATTTGTCTTAACAGTTTCTAGAGAAATGACATCATTGTCGTTACAAGCATTAGAGTCAGACTGATGACAGTGTTTTATTTGATTGCACTATGCAGACAGCATAGTGTAATAGAGAAGACTGTGTTTTCTTGTCATTCCTGGAATCTTGGGTTTTGGTGAACATTTCACTACCAAAAAGCTCTGGTTAAGTTGTGGGATAGATCGCAGCAAAGAAGTTCTTACTGTGCCTTATGTTCTTGGATCACATCACCCCTTTGGCTAGTGACCAAAATGATTTTATCTTTCAATGCTTTGTTTACTCTTCTGGTTCCTTACCAGCGTTTAAGAGTGCAGGGCAGGAGGGAAAAAGCCGTCCTTATGTAAAATATCAATTGAATTTCAAAGATACTTAAATGCACAATAGATGGTTAAGCTATTGGTTCAGAAATCCATTAGGACATTCTGTTAAAAACCTTAGAGATATGTTTTTAGATGCCTATACCAAAATCAGAGTAGTAAACACTTTGTCCTTTCCCTCACATCTTGGCATGCTGGGGAATGTAACCATCCAAATAGTAGTTCTAGATCACCTTACTGATCTTTGGCTTACAGATATCCTGTTTCCAAATGAATGCAAGCTTATACATGTTCTGTGTTCTGCTATGGAATGATATTTATAACAACGTCATTCCAGCTTTATTGCTTTTGATCTGTTCTAGGACCTGTACTACATACAGAGTACTATGTTACTTTTATGGGTTGCTAGCAGAAGAGTGTTGCAGATGGATGGGGATTTCTTTTCAAAGTTCCTTTACTATTATATATGGTATTTCATATCTGCCAGTTGATGCTATGGGGAGAAAAGACTGAAGATTTTGAACTTAAATGAAAGTGCTTACAATACAATATGGTAGATTTCTACAGTCAGGAAATCATAAATGTTACATGGCTTGGTTCCATGACTTAGCTTTTGTTTTGTTATGAACTTAGTCAAGATACATCTTTTTCCTTCCAGTGCCGTCAAGCCACAAATACTGAATAAAAACTTGTGCATTAATTGTTGTATTGTGTATTTATGAGAATCAGCATAAGGGTTGAGGAAAATTCTCATTAGCTGGGTAGAATTTTTAGTTGTATTAGAAGTTTCTTCTACTGTCAAATTCTCCACTTTATTGCTTGAAGGTATTTGACTTTGAAATAAAGGAAACTAATTAGAGTACTTGCATTAAAAAATAAAAGGTACAATACCTAACATCTGCAAGTTAAAACTCTTCCTGCAGATTTCCTGAATTTGAGTAATATGATATTGTGAAGAACATTTGTGTACTAAGCATTATGTGCAGTAGGGAAAAAAAAACCAAAAAAGCAATTAGATAAAGTATTTGCTTTTATTGTGGTAGAAAACCCTGTAATCCAAGATGCTAATCTTGTACTTGCTCTGGTAATACTGATAAGAGAGGCTTGACTTTATGACTTTGTATTTTATATATACAGCAGAAAGACCAAATAAATTGTGAGGCAGAAGCTTCTGAATGTGTGGTGCAAGGTGCAGTAGGTCACAGTTGCACCATGCAAAGCATGTTGGTGTGTTTTCTCCTTGCCTTCATAGTGTCTTGTGACTAGCTCTTGTGCCATTGTCCAATTCTTCCTGTTGTGGAAAGGTAATCAGACTGTGTTATGGTAGAGGCAGAGGACAGCCACCCCTGTCTTGCAGACTGTATACTGTACATAGCATTCTCTAGTATCTATTGCACAAGTTAGTGTGTTGTTCTGTTATCTAAGGAAGCAGAATTTTTTGTGTCTATGACCTATGTGAGGCACTCTGTCACAAGCTTCTCTTCAGTTGTGAAAATGTGAGCCAGTTTCAGCTAAAGGTCTGTAATCAGCTCTTAGAAACTTTCGTGCATTTTTAATTCTCTTAGAAGTTATCGGTTTACAGAACAACAACTTGAGTATTCTTGTTGTCTGACTTCTGGCACATCTTAACATCTTTCTTGGATGTTAAGAAAAAGTTAGAAAGAAGATTGGGAATTACCATCCTATCAGCCTCAACTCTGTGCATGGGAAGGTCATGGAGAACAGGGAGGTGATTTGAGACAGCCAGTACAGATTCTCCAAGGGTGAGTCCTGTCTGACTTGCCTAGTGGCCTTCTGTGATGGAGTGACTCCATCAGTGAGTAAGGGAAGGCCTGTGAATACAATCTGTCTGTACTTGTCTAAGGCTTTTGACAGAGCCCCACATAACATTTGTGTAAATTGCTGAGAAATGGATGTGATGGTTTGTAGCAGCATGGTACAAACAGGTCCCCAAGCAAACAAAGCTTTTGGGCCTGGAGCACAAAGCTACTAAAGGTTGGCGAAGATTGTTACTGAGACGGGTTCTTGTTTTTGAGACCTGAATGGTGGTTTATTGAAAAACAAGATACAACTTTAAATATAGCCCACGGACAAGAACCTGATGAGCTCAGGGTCCAGGATTATGTATGGGATAGAGAGGGCGGATTTGAGGATCAGGGTCCAATCAGGATAAGGGAAAAAGGTGCATAGGCGGGGTTAGCAATCAGAGAAACAATAGGGTAATGGTGGAGCAATGTAGCAAAATATGACCAATAGGGATTCAAGTTAGGGAGAATATTCTAGAGGATATACATAAATGGAGATGGGGAGCTGAACAGGGGTGGGCCAACAGAATAGAAAAGGAATTAACTGAGTACAAAGATGTATGGGAAGGAGGCTTTTCTCACCCTAACCTTAGTGTATCACATATTGCAACCTTCCAAGGTCAAGGGATGACTTTAGTAAGTAGTCCTTGGGTCTTCACAATGGAGGACCTGTTCAGTGGAGGAGGTGTTGGTTGGACGGTCACTGTCTCAACATCTGCAGAGATCAGTAATGGTGTGTATCCCTCAGGGGCCTGTATTATGATCAGTGCTCTGTAATAGCTTAATCAGTGTTAAGTGCATGCTCTGTAAACTTGCTGATGAGGCACCAAGCTGAGTGGTGTGGTGACATGCCTGAGGGATGGGATGTCATACCATGGGACCTGGACAAGCTTGAGGAGTGACCCCATGGGAACCTCATGAGCTTCAACAATGCCAAGTGCAAAGTGTTGCGCCTAGATTGGTGCAACAATTCATCAATACAGGATGAAGGCATCAGAAACATCCCTGTGGAGAAAGACTTGGAGATGCTGATGGATGAAAGGTTGGACAAAAGCTGGCAATGTGCACCTGCACCCCAGAAGATCAATTGTATCCTGGGATGCATCAAAAGAAAGGTGTCCAGCAGGCTGTGGGAGGTAATTGTGCCCCCTAGAGGTCACCCGGGGGCGACTACACATTCTGCTCTGCAGTCTTCAACACAGGAAAAGACATGGACCAGCTCTAGAGCAAGGCTAGAGGAGGGCCCCAAAACTGATCAGAATGATGGAACTCCTGAAGGGAAAGGCAGAGAGAGTTGGGTTTGCTCAGTCTGGAGAAGAGAAGGCTTTAGTGACACCTTTTTGTAGTCTTTCAGTATTAACTTTTTGGCAGGGCCTGTTGCAATAGTATGACTGTGGGTTGATTTAGATGAGCTATAAGGAAGAAGTTTTTTACAAAGAGGATGGTTAAGCATTGGAATGGGCTTTTTATAGACAGGTAGTAGATGCCCCATCCTGTAAACATTTAAGGTTAGGTATGATGGGGCTCTGAGCTACCTGGTCTAGTTGAAGATGTATCTGATTACTGCAGGGGAGTTGGAGTAGCTGACTTTTAAAGGTCCCTTCCAACCCAAACTATTCTATGACTCTCTGATCTCCTCAGTGTTCAGCCACACACTACCCAGCTCACCAATGTTACAGTTCACTCATATCATACGTTCTGTAAGAAAGACTCCTTGAAAAGGAAATTGTAGTACTTTGTGCCATTTTTAGTTTACAGGTTACTGTTGTTCTTAATTATGACAAATTATTTTGTCAGAAATGCTTATTAATGCATGTTAATCTTTAGATCTCCCCATTAAAAGTGATCTTTCTCTTCCTGCGTGTAAGTAGTTTGTGGCCATGCTAAGTTGAGGAAACATTCAGGTTTGCTTGGAGGTCAAGCCTATATTTTCCTGTGAAGATTTTAAAGCAATATAAAACCTTCCTTTATTTCATGCAAAAAAAGTAGAAACAGTTTGTTATTTCTCTCTATAGCTCTATATTGTTTTTCTTTTATTCATTAATGAACGTATAGAAGGAGAAAAGAGATTCCTTTTTAAAAAGTTCCAATAAAGTACAAATCTTGCTTTGCCTATTGTGTAAGTGTCATAACCTCATGTCATTGTGACAGAGCTTGTATCCAAAGAGGAAGCTTGTCTTTGTCAGAAGAGATGACAACATATGTTTATTTCTTAGTTATTCCTTTACTTCATAAGATTCAGGCCACAAACAAATGTTGTGATGATTCTGGCAGTGAGATTGGTAAGGAAGAGGTAGTTTAGGAAAACAGGATTCTGCAAGAGGGCATTCAATTTACCTCGCAGAGTGTTTAGAGTAGTGCTGTGTGATAGAGCAACATTGTGTTGATGTAAGCAGCGATGCAAGTCAGTATGGGCAGAGGGGTTTTGAAGTCGAGGGGAGTGACTCTGGGTTAAGGTAGTTAAGTAATGATTTTGCTCTCCTGATTTAAACACATTTTTATTTTTCTGTGCAAGATTCTTATCTTTTGATTCTTTCTAATGTTTAATATTGATTTTAGCCCTATTATGCTTCAAGGAACAAGCTGTTCTTGATGGCTTGCCTTTGCCATAGCTGAATTCAGCTATACATCATCTCATTTATAATTTTGTCATTGTACAGTCTCAGACATATTTGCTTTTCTATGTATCTGTCTGATTCAGGAAGGAGGGTAACAGTCAGAAGATTAGACCTGTTATTTGTATTGCAAATAGTTTTCATGATAAGAAAATCAGTGGTAATTTTCAGATATTTGCTTCTCAGACAGTTGAAACACAGAGTTCTCATTATCTTCTCCTTACCACATTGAGATAGGTGTCATGGTTGACTGGTGAAACCTGTGTAGAAATCACTTTCCCACTACTTTTGTGTAGAAATATCCACATTTGTAAAATATCCAGCACTACAATTTGCAGGTGTATATTTACTGTATTTAAACGTGAACTCAGAATACCAGGCTACGTCTCATTTGCTGATTAATGTGTGTGTTCTGTGTCTGTAACTGGAGTGTTTCATGTATGGTTATCTAAAAGTGAGGTTTTTTTCCAATTCCTTTCTCTAGAGTCCATAAGTGTATTGAGTGATGCTCTAAGTCAGATAGAATCTCAAGGGGATGTTTCTATGAATTCAACAAGCTCTGTATCAGTGGCCTCTTCTTCTGTTGACACGGTAAGTACATCTGTCTACCAGATGCACTCAAAGCTGAGTGAAAACCTTGAGAGACTTGTGTTGCTGCCCAGCTTGTATCTGGCTTGCTGTCTGCAAAAAGATGGGTGGGGTTTAAGCTGTGAAGTGAGGAAGCAGAATGAATAATGTCTCCAGACTCCAGTCTCTATTTTTCCTATTGATGATAAGAAAACTTTTGGCTGAATAGACTGGATAATGCAGAATTTAACTGCTTGTAAGTTTTGTTAAGCCACTTTAATTAGGGTATTATTCATAAAAGTGGCAGAGTTTGGGTGTTGTTGGGCAGTATCATTTTGCTCTGGCTCCTTCTCTATAGATAATTTTTCCTCATTTCAATCTTACTATGATGTTAATTATTTCAATTGTGGTTTATTTTAGAAGAAATCTTTTGCAATGCTGAGAAGGCAGCTGTGTGAAGTTACTCTATTTATTCTTGAGGTAGATTGCTTTCAGCAAGGTATAATGCCTTGCATTTGGGTTGTTTGTATTGAAATGAATACATTAATATTTTATGGTATATTTATTACTCATAATTTACGGGTACATGTGACTAAAGAAAATGCTCAAGTGTCAGGTTTGATAGAAGAATTACAGAAAGAATACAAGTTCAGTTTTAACTGGTTTTGATGGTTTTTTTTTTTTTTAATGGTGACTTCTAATTTCCAGGCAAGCATTGTTGGCCGTGAATTGGGTACCAATGTGTATAAATACACTCACTTGGAGCCTATTCTATATGCACTTGGTGTGGGAATGTCAACTAAGGATCCAGACCACCTAAAATTTCTCTTTGAAGGAAGTGAAGAATTCTGCTGTTTACCCAGCTTTGGAGTAATTCCTGCTCAGACGTCAATGTTTGATGGTGTTCCTTCTCTCCCAGGACTAAATATTGATCTTGCAAGGGTATGGAAGACTAAAGTAGCTAATTTTGTTTCTGTGTCATATAACTGAAAGGTGACTTCAATTAGTATTTTTGTAATTTTGTTAAGTGCCTTTTGTTCTAGAAAAGAAAAATTCAGTGGTTTATATTCTTAGATTCTAAGAAATTATTCATTTTCTTCACTTGTATAATGTGTCTTCCTATGATGAAATATATGTTGAATTTGATATTCAAAGTTACTTTGTTTTCACAACACTTTTTTTAAACTGTAAAACCTTAAAACTTTATCTGAAAACATTTTGGGCATGAAGTTAGAAAAACAGAAGAATAAAACTTGGTGGTTTGTTTTTAATTTGTTGGCTCTGAACACTTTCTAAAATAGCTGTGTATTGACTTTGGGGAAAAAGCAATCTATTGATTGTTGTTACAGCACTGTCTTTTTTTACACAGATGCTGCATGGTGAGCAATATCTGGAGCTCTATAAACCATTACCAACTTCAGGTCAGTCCTTCTGTGTTGCTGGTTTGTTTTTCACTATGAGAACAGTTCTGTAGCTGTGTTTTGAATGGAAATAGGGAAGCTTTGTTTCAAACTGTAGTACTGCATATCCTTTTTACAAGGAGTGAGGGAGAAGAGAGGCAACCTGTTGTGTTCTTGAAGGACTTCTGAAACTGTATTTTTGAGATCAAGTGTTGCTTTTTACAGTATACTTAGTAAAGTATGTGTAATCTTTGCTACCATAAGCAAATACACTACATACTTGTGGATTGTTCATCTAATTTAATACTAATTACCAGAACATAAAATATTTCAGTAAGGTTGTATCATAAAACTTTTGGGACGTTTACCTAAGAATTCTTCAACATTGATTGTGTCTGTGTGCCGATAAGGTTTAAATTATGTATGTAAAAAACAGATGGACGTCCTAATGAGGAGGCTGAAAAACAATTACTTTTCTTCCTGTCAAAATTCTCAAGGTATTAGTTAATGCAGAAGCAAATTATTTTCAAAGATGACTGAGTTTTCCCAGATTACAGCATCTGAGAGTTTCTTGTTTCATTAATTCAGGATATGCATGTGTCTGGATTTCTTCATTAGCAATTTTTAAAAATAAAGTTTTGAGAGTGTAGCAAAAAAAAAAAAATTGCAACCTTCAAATTAATGGAATAATTTCTCGTTGAAATGAAAA
>VZTB01000652.1:15819-37182 GCA_013397245.1 Thryothorus ludovicianus
CGCCAATCCCAGCCCATGGGCATCCATTCCCAGGGCCACCCAAACTCTGGGACGCCCCCTTGGACCCCTTCCCACCCACTCCCCCACCCCACTGAGCGCCCTCACCAGCCTCACCCACCCACCTGGACCATTTAATTTTGGGGCTGGGTGGTTCCCTGCTCCATCCCAAAAGAAAACCTGGGTGCAGACACCCCCTGACTTCCCCTGATAACTCCAGCTCATCCTTCACAAAGCTAACACNAACCAATTGAGAGAATCACACAGCAACACGGTCAGAGCCGGAGAGGAACAATATTTAATAAATACAGGAGCTGTGGAGAGCCCTCGCCCCCCGGCCCGTGCCCTGGTCACTTGGTCAGTTGGATTTTATTACAAAGAAAAAAAAGGAGCGTACAAAAAGCGAGACAGGATTTGCAGCGAGTGTGTGCTGGTGAGACTCATTTTCAAGGACAAGCAACTGTGCGTGTAAGTCCAGATTTCTCCTAGGAGCAGAGAGTTCACATCAATCTCAGCCTGGCTGGGAGTGGAATGACCAGTTAAATAATAAATAGGAAACAAAGAGATGCAGATAAAACAGCGATTGTGTAAGGAACGCCTCGGGGCGGGCTGGTTAAGCCACCAATCCAGGAGAATTCTTGATTTTGGAGGGTCCCCACCACCTCTAAGGGATCCTACCCCCCCTGTGTGCTCTCCTCCGGCGTGAAGCTCCTCCTCAAACCCCTCCCCAAACCCCTCACCCTCGGTTTGTTCTTTAAAAAACAAAGTTCTCAGGACAGTATTTTCAAGACAGCAAAATTGTCACGGCCTTTTGCTGTAGTGTGTGCAAATTTTATTAAAGTCAAACTCCGCTTTCTTCAGGTAAAACCACATAGCTTTAAAAAAAATGGAAACATAAGCCCCAAGTCCCCTCACCTCATGTTTCTCTGGTTGAGGTATCTGTGATTTACAAAAAGAGAGTTCCTTGAACACTGCAGGATTCAGGTCTTTGCTTTTAAATATAATTTACCTTGCTGAGACAGCAAGTTAAGTTTATAAAGATGCATTTAGGAAACAATCCTAAAAGATAAAGCAGGTTCACACCCTGCACCGCGCAGAAATCCTATTTATATTTTAGTTTTTCTTTACACTTTCACATCTTGACCTTTTTTTTTTTTTTCTTCCTTTTTTTTTTTTTTAAATTTTTTTTTTGTTTTTTTTTTTTTTCTTTCCCTCCCACATTTAAGTTTTCCAGGCCCCCCCCTAAACAGGGGTCCCCGAGAGGAAATTTTTTTTTTTTTTATCTACATAAATATTCACATGAAAATAGTAACTTACAAAAAAAGGAACAAAAAAAACCAAAAAAAACAAAACCCAAAACAAAAAAAAAACCCCAAATAAGGCAGCTTCATAACACAACTTCTCTTTTACACTTTTAACAATATAGTTTCTCCCATTTAGAATAAATATACATCCAATGTACGGGCGAGGGGGGAGCGGGGTTAAAAACCGGACGCGGGTTGGGTTGTTTTGTTTGTTTTCTGTGTGTTATTTTTCCTTTTCTCTCTCTCTCGGGAGGGGCGGCGCGTTCATTATCTTTTCGGGCCGGGCGTTTTGGGGGTGGCCGCGGGCGTTTTTTTGGACATGGTTGGGATTTTGGAGGGTTTGGCCGCGCCGCGCCGGGAGCTCTGCCCGCCGGCCGCGCTGCTCTCCGAGGTGTCCGAGCACGCCGACTGCGTCTCCAGCACATCGAAATCCGACGCGTCGCTGCCCCTCCTGCTGCTGGCCCTGCTCCCCGTGCGGCTCCCGGCGCGGCTCGTGGGACGGCTGGCTGCTTTTTTGGGATCTGACAAAAAAAAAAAGATCCCCCCCGTCCCAAAAAACAGCGGGTGAGAAGGGGAGTTTGTCCCGCTCGCACATTGCTTTTGTTGGTTTTTTTTTTTTCCTCCCCCTCTTTGATTTTGTAACTCTGGGCTTCACGTGTGTTTTTTTCACAGTTCAGGTAAAAATCCAATCTTTTCCTTTTTCGGCCCAAGAGCACCAGGCCCCAAAAGTGGAAATAGCAGCAAATTGAGGAGAGCGAATTGGGAGAGTGAGATTTCATAACCTGAAGCTGTAATTGGATCGTTAAGCCAAATATCTCAATGGACCAAAACTGATAAAAGGGTGAAAACTCGTGACCAGGATCCGTCCTGGGTGTAGCCACAGCCAGGCTCTTGCACTGCCCAAGGTGGATCCTTTGAAGGCCTTTTAATAAATCCCTGCTTTATTCCTTTAACTCTGCCCATCCTCTGTTCCAGGGAGTCTCTCAAGGCATCATTCCCCCATCCCTGGACCAGCAGCAAAATCCCCAACCCCACCAATCCCCTCAAGAAGGGAGATTCAACACCAGGGCTGATTCCTCCCCCAAATTCCAGCAATTCCATGGACCTGCAGAGCTGTGCCAGCATCTCCTCCCCCACCGCCCATCCCCTCAAACATTCCCTGATTTCTCCACGGTGCTGGGAGGGAATTTCCCCATCTTTTCCCTCTGCTCACCTGCCCGAGTGGTTTTGGCACCTGTTGAGACTGGGGAGGAGCTGTTACTGGTGTCCCCAGCCAGGGAGGTCCGGCTGGAGTGGAAGGTGGGACGTTTCAGCTTGCTGCCCGCCGAGGGGGTCACCTTGGGGGGAAGCACACACAGATCCCTCAGATCACACCCTCAGCAAAAATCTGGGAACATTTCGGATCCTCAGCGTTTGAGGAACCCCCATCTCAATGGTCGGGAAGGGCACGAGTTCATGAAATAAGGGGGAAAGCCCAAAATCCTGAAAATTTGGAGGGGAATTTGGCAGTTTGTGAGCTGCAGGCTGATTGAAAGGGAATTTGTTGGGGAAAAGAAAATTCCAAGCAAAGCTCTTAGGAGACAGCATCAGTCGGGGCTTGAAACCTCCACAAAGGGGATGTGGAATATGAAAAAATAGGGAATTTCATCACCCAAGCAGCTCAGGAGTATTTTGGAAGGTCAAGTCCAACTCAGGCTCTTTGAGTAGCACAACCCATGGAGGGCAGAGGTGCAGGGACACTCTGATGCTGGTGTCCACCCCACTCCCAGTGGCCAGAGGCAGCCAAACTGGAAAAGGGACGGACAGGGACACAAAGCACAGCAGATCAGCTCTGGCTGCCTCCTGAAATGTGCCTCTTCCCGACCTTTAAGATGTTGGGAGTGCAGCTGGTGTGGGGTGAAGCAGCACAACAGGCAGCTCTGCTCCCGCCGCTGCTGCAGGGAGCCAAGGGGAAGGTGCCAGCAGGGCCAGGGCACCTGGATCCAGCTGGAAAAGGCAGCTCCAGTTCCTGCTCACCATCCAAAACTCTGGGTTCGGGGCAGTGCCTGCCTCTGGTGTCCCCAGCCCTGGGGGGGTTTAGGGGAGATGGACACAGATCCCAGAGGGAATTTCCAAACAGAGCTTTAAAGCAACAGCCGGAGGGGTTTTTCCTCCGTCCCCTGTGATTTTGTGATTTTTGGGAACCTCAGAAATGTTGGAATGTGATGAAACTGGAGCCGCAGGGGGGGAGAGGGGCAGCTGAGGGAATCAAAATCCATTAACACGCAATTTTCGAGGCACCATCGTCACCATCAGAGATTTCGATTGTCATCCTTGATCCTATTTTAAAATAGGCAGCAAGCATCGATTTGGGGCAACTGGGGGAAGAGCTCCTGACCTCCTGGAGAATCAAATGAATCCATTTTCCACACGGAAGCAGCGCTGAGCAAAGACACAGAGCAGTGAAACCACCGGGATCTACCCAGCGCCTCCGGCTCGCCAGGGCAGGAAAAATCCACAAGGAGGCCGAAAAACTTGAGGGAAACCAAAGTCTCAGCCCAAATCCATCCTCCTGGGAGCACCAGACGTGCTTCAACGGGGTGATAAACACGAGCTCTCCATAAAACTGAGGCGCTGTGGTTATGGCACATGCGCTGTAGCCGATTTTCAAGTCTCAACTCGGCTGCCACCTTTAGATTTTTTTTTTTGAGAAGCCAAACTTGCCAATAAAACTGGGAAAATTAATGAGTTGTTTTTTGTTTTTTTTTTGAAGGATCAGCACGGGTTGGAAGCGGGCGGGGGGTGAATCGCAAAGCGCCGCGCTTTGGCTGCGGAAATATTTCAATATATAAAATATATTCTGATTTTAATCCGAGTTGGATGAAAAACGCCAACAGTGGGAGAGTTAGCGGTGCTACAAGCGCTGCTCTACCACGAGGAAAGCGTTAGGAGCAGGCAGGGGAGTGGGAGGACTCCGTGCCAGGGGCACTCCAGCAGCTCCTTGGGGCTGGCAGACCATACTCTACCTCGAGCTGGAAGTCGGAATAATCGAATCCCCTCAGGGGGGTGCTGGCTTTACTGTTTATCAACCAGGGTTTGTCATAACATCGGGAGAAGTGGTGTGGAGTCTGTGAAATGGAAAAGCCAAGGAAAAGGGTGGGGAGGGGAGAGGTGGGATGAGTGGTATAAAAATTGAAAAAAAGAAAAAAAAAAGAGAGAAATGGGAGAGTGTCCGGAAAATGGGGGGAGAAACGGCACTAAAATGGAGCGAGAATCAAACAGGAATTGCATAAATTAAAATAAAGGGTAAAAACCCAAAAGGTGATGAAATAATGACATGGTGGGGAAGGATAGATGAGGGGTGATGGCTTCCTCCTGACACCACAGCCCTGCCTCGGGCACCTTCGGCTGCACGGCGACGCTGGGGACCCTCCTGCAGAGCCACAGGGATCCAAATCTGGGCTGGAAACCTGGAAACCTGTCCTGCAGCATCCCACCCCATCCCACCTGGCCACCAGCGAGCACCTTCTAGAGCCCTCTCAAGCCCCTAAAACCCAACCTTCCTCCTCCCTACGCCTCCTGCAGCTCCTCATGTGGGAGATGAGGGTCTCATTTGGAGACCCCCCCCCAGGTTTCTGCAGGGATGGAAAAGCTTCCCCCCTGCCCCCTTACCTTGGCTCCACTGGCAGGAGTGGCTGGAGAGGAGGGCATGGAGGCGCAGCTGTGGTTGCTCTGGCTGGCACTGGAGCTGGATCTTGTGGGGGAAGCTGCCCTGGAGGAGGGTTTGGATCTCCGGCCCCGCGAGCGGAACGGGGTCATTCCCTGCGAGGCTCCTTCGGGCAGGATGAACTTCTCCCGCAGCTCCAGGTTGGTCCTTCCTCGTGCTGGGATGGGGGGAAGAGAGGAGAATTCAGCTTTGGAAGGGTTCAACAGCCTCAGGGGGCTCAGGAGGCTGCAGGGCTGGGAGCAGCTTCCTTGGGCATCTCATCAGCGAGGCGCCCTGGTTCTCCTGCTCTGCCTAAAAAACACCTCCTGCCACGGATCAGCTCTTTGAGAAACTGGCTGATTAAAAGGTGCCCCAGGGGTCAGGAATTCACGCTGGATGCTCTGTTCCTTGCTTGTGGAAAAGCATCCTGATAGGCCTTTAAACTCACCATGTCACACCAGGATCTTTAACGTGGCTAAAAAATTGAAAAAGCAGCTTCGAAGGGTTGAGATTCTTGGGATTCTGAGACAGATTCTGCTCTCTGGCAGCTCTGGGCAGCTCTCCACACGTTTTTTGGGGGGAGAGAGAAGAGAAAACCACCTTCCCAACTTTTCCAACCAGCCACTGAAAACCGACTTTTGAAAACTTTCATCCAAACGCCTCAAAGAGCTGGAGGGCCTCCCTTTGACAAGCAAGGGGCAACCAAGCAGGGGGAAGGTCTGTGGGCTTCAGCTCCTGGGCCAGCTGAGGTGTGCCAGAGTGCTTCATGCTCAGGGGTGTTCAAACACAGAGCAGGGGCATGCACCGAGCCTTACGGGACACCGGAGGAATTCCGGAGCCGACGGATTATGGAAAGCCAAGAAAGCAACTGCAGGAGGGCAGAGCCACGCTGAGATAAACCAAGGGACACAAACAACCTCGATGTCAGCGCTGCAGAACATCTGCTGCAAAAGCGTGGCGGGCGGAGGAGGAGCAGGAAAAGCCCGAGGGCTCTCCCCGTGGCTCGATGGATGTGTAAATCATGCTGCTTTCAGCAACAGCCGTCGGGCAGCCGGGGCACGGAATGCAGCAGCTTGAACAAGACATAGCCGAAGCAATTAACACCTCAGAGACCCCAGGGAAATGTGGAGCACTCTCTCTAAAACACGCTCCAGTCCTGGCCAGCCCCTGGCTAATCCTGCTCTGTCTCCTGGCCATGGCTCTTGTCCAGCCCAGTGGCTCTGAGCACTGTCAAACCTCAAAAGCTTTGGTGAGGAGGTGACCCCAGCTCCACTTGCTTAAAACCAAGGAAAACACAGCCCTTCCCCCTTTCCCTGGATGAGCACTGCCAGGTTTGCTGTAGCATCACCAGATCTGGTGATTCCAAGTTCTTGGTTTGCTTTGGATCTTGTTTTCTCCATCTGGACAATGACCCACGCTGGTCACCCAGCCACAGCATCCAAACTCCCCTCTGTGGGTGGGAAGACTCTGACTGTCAAGCCTCAGGTTTTAGCTTTTATATTTTTTAGGTCCTGTGCTGTTTTAGTGGGTGGTTTTGGGTTTTATATTCAGTGCTGCTGAGCTCTCTTCACAGAGCAGAGAGACAAAACAATTCCTGCTCCAGTTTGGGACCAAGGACAACTTTCAGGCCAAGAACAAAACCAATGGTGAAGGGAGAAGGAAAAACCAAGGGGGATGGAGCTTCATAACCTGAAGCTATGGTTGGACAATTGTTTCTAATATGCTGATGGAGCAGAACTTTATAAAAGTGTGGGACCTTGTGATTTGGCATCCATTTTTGTGACCATTTTGGGTTCACCTTGGGTGTGGCCCAGGTGTGCCCAGTGAGGCCTTTTAATAAACATCTACTTTTTCCTCTTGCTGTCTAGTCTCTGCTCCAGAAGGCAACAATTGCATCAAGCCTTACCTCTGCAGGGGTCATTCTTCACTAGGAACTCGTCCAGGGCCATCCACCCTCCTCCCACACGGACCATGACCGTGCTCCGCAGGATCCGGACCAGCCGCAGCTGCTGGGAATCGCCGAACTGTGGGGCCAGGAAAAAGGTCAGGGACAGGGCAAAAACCAGGGCAAAGCAGCTCCTTCCCTCCCCAGGCTGCACCAAAGGCTTTCATCCAACTGTTTCACATTTTTCAGGCTTCTCCAGGCAGGAATAAGAATACAAATTGATGTGGAGTTTTCCCGCCTGGTTTGAAGATGATGCAACCAACTAAAAGTTTTAAAGGTATTTCTTTAGAGCAACGATTTTAGAATTTGGGGGTTTGGATGGGTTTTCTCAGCCAGAATTGTAGTTATTTTCACTTTTTTTGTGAAGGCAATCGAGGCTGGCAGTGCCCTGGCCCTCCTGGTGCAGCCCACGTGGGAAGGAGCTGGCTGATTGTGCAGGACAAGCCGAGCCAGACACCTCTGATCACCACCAAGTCTGAAATCCAGGGGTTCCCCCTGAGCCTCAGACTTGACCCCACCAGCCACAAAGCCCCTGCTGCAGCAATGGCCCAGTTGAGGATGTTTGGGTGAGTGCAGAGTGATGGGAATCCAGGCAGGAATCCCCAGCAATGTGGATTAGTGATTGTGATGTTCATTAGTGGGTTTGATATCAAAAAAGTGCACCCCAGATGAAAAAGCACGTGTTTATGAAGCTCCCCTAAATCTCCTGGACACCCAAGCCCAGGCTCTGCCAGGCCTGGAGGTGCCACCAGGTCTGCAGAGCACCTGCTGGCATGAGAAGAACAGGAGAATCAAGTTTTGGAAGCAAGACCCTCTCCAGAATTATTTTAAAAAGGGAGGAAAAAAAACCCCCCACAAACAAGAACATTTTCTGTGGGTGAAGATACAAAAAAAAAATAAGAGATTCAATGAAAACACAGAGTGCAAAGTGACTGGGATGGGTCAGGGCAGGGAGGTGACATCTCTGACCCCAAGGGACCCTGACCACTGGTGGATCTTCCTATTCGAGGGTCCTACCAAGCTGTCCTTGTCCCAGTTAGAGAGCTGCCACCCCGGAAGGGAGCAGGGAAACTTTTTCCCCTCTCTCTGGGCTCTACATGAAGTGTCCTTCAAGAGCCAACCCCAGGGACAAATCAATTCTCATTATTTTCCAGTTTTTGTCGAAAACATTTCTATAATCACTGCCTAAATTAAAGCCAGAGCTCTCAGGAGTCATCCACTCCCAACACTCAAGTTTGTTGCACTCGGGGCATCTTTTGGGGCATCCTTTTGGGTGGGCACCATCACTGCATGTGAAAAAGAAGATTCTTTTATCCAGGCAGGAGCAGTGGGGACATCAGAGGGACACAGGGTGCTCCAGCCCTGTTCAAAAGGGGCTAATCTCAGGTACATGCAGGTTCTGGGAGGGCAGCCTTGCCCCAGTGAGGAGTTACTCAGTGGGAGTAGCAGGGATGAGGGTTTAGTTGTCCTACAGGATTACTCAGCGCTCTCATTCCATGGTGATTGCAGTCCCACCCCGAGCCTGGTGCAGGTTGTACCCCCTGGGCTGGCTGTGCCCCCCACACATCCATCAGTGTCCCAGATCCAGCATCGTGAACATCCCCAGAAATCCTGCTTTTTCCACCAAATTTTTTTCTCCTTTTTTTTCTGCCCAATCTTTGTTTTTTTTCTCTTTTTTTTGGGGGGGAGGGTGGCACTCCTCTGTACCAGGCTCTGCTGAGCTCCCAGATCACATCCTCCCACAGCACCACAGGACAGAGCAGCACCACAACACACAAGAGCTACGGTGGTTAAAAAAAAAAATTCCAGAGGTGAGAGAGACAGCACCACGAGGTAAACTGTACCTGATTGCCGAGGAAGAACTATGGAGGGACAGGAGTTGTAGGGAGAGGGGATGGGGAGAGGGGAGGAAAGTCCAGAGGAAGAGGAAGGGAAAGAAAAACAAGAAAAACATTTATGGGATTAACAGTGCAACAACCATGAAACCTGTTAACTGCAGGAGTTAGAAATTTGGGGGGGGGTTTGGGCAAATTTGGGGGGGAAGGAGAAGCTCTGGGAGCTTGGGGCCGGTGCTGTCAGAGTGGGATCAGCTCCTCCCAGCTTAGAGCATCAACCCCAAACCCAGCTGGGGCAGGAGAGTGGGAATTCTGCCACCACCCCACCTCGGTGAAGGGTTTGAAACATAACCAGCAGCTCGTTACAAAGAGATCCTGTCAGGAAATTATTCTCCCTTCTTCGGGAGCGAGCTAAGAAAAACACAGGCGTAAGGTACACTCATCCAGGAGGGAAACTTCAAGGGCTGAGTGAATGCAGCATTTCACGGGGCCCCCGGGCTGCCTGCCCCAGAACAGGGACACTTTTATGTTCTCCCAGTCCAGGGAACGCCCTGGGGCCAAGGATGGAGCTGGGAAAACACATCCCAGCCACCTCCACCAGTGCCAGGGAACGAGGTCTCTGCCTCACCCCGGGTCCCCTGCCCCGTGCCAAGCTGGGCACCCCCTGGGTGATGCCCCCCCTCCCTCGGTGGGAAGGGGGAGGAGGTTTTGGGGAGGTTTCCATCCCCCCCCTGCCTTACCCGATATTTGTTCTCGCCGATCTGCTCCACCTGGAATCTCTTGGCACACTTGCACTGGGCCACTTGCCTGGTGACCTGCCACCACCAACAGCAGAGGTGAGGAACCAGGATTTTGGGAGTCTCCCCCAGCACAAATCAGTGCTTGGATAAAACAGCCCCAAGCAGCCTTTGATTTTAAAACACAGTTCCAACCAATTTGGCTCAGCACCACCAAAACCCTCCTTTAATCTGATTTTTCTCTTCCCCGCTGCCAACCCGCAGCAGGAACCACCCCCAAACCTGCTGAGCACCCCCTTTTTTTTTGATGCTTCACCTCATCCTCGATCTTGTCAGCATCAGTGGTGGGTCTGTAGGCGTCCTTGTTGGGGTGCAGGGCAGCCACAAACTCGTAGTAGTCGATGTAGCCGTCACCGTCGCGGTCAAAGATATCGGCCACCGCCGTCATCTCCAGCTTCGTGGTGGGGAATTCTGCCAGGAGAAGGAAAGGAGGGAAGGATGAGCTCCTCAATCGGAGACAGGGACTGCAGGAGCAGCAAGGTTTTGTTCCCCAGGCTGGCTGCAGGGACTTTTTGGAAGCCAGGATGCCGTCGATGAACTCCTGCCGGGTGATCTTCCCGTCCTGGTCCTTGTCGATGCGCCGGAAGAAATCCATGACCCGGGATTTCTTGTGGTTCATCCAGCGCATGTACTTCTTCCTCCAGACGTCAAAGTCGAAGTTTGCAAACTCCTTCAGCTGCAAGGAAAAGCCAGGGAGTGTCACTGGGGGAAATCCCAAAGGAGCAGCGTCCCAAACCCCACCCCGGGCGAGCTCCCGGCGCTGCCGCTCCCTGCCCGCCCTCCTGGGAAGGTTCATCTGGATTTCTCCAGACAATTCCCAGCGAGGGGCTGCCCGAACAGAATCCCAGCACAGGACACACAGCAGAGCTGACAGCCAGCACGTGGATTGTGCATCCCAGGAGCTCGGGATGCAGCGTCCCCCACGCTGCTGAGGGGGACACACAGGCAGGGAAGATCAGCTACAGGCACACAGACACACACACACCCCGTCTGCTCGGCCTTCTGGGGATGCTTCCTCACCCCAGGCACTTGCCAGGGAGGAATTCCCACTGCCAGCATCACCCTGGGCACAGATCTCCTCTCTCCCCTTCCCTCTGAGCAGCCACGAAGGGATTTCTTGCTCATCCCCCAGCCTCTGACCCTCCAATTTAAACACTTTTCTTATCTCCCCACCCCAAAAAGATCCCCATGATCCCAACAGCTCAAGCAGCTCACACCAAGGTAAGACAATAATTTTAAGGGGTTTTTTTTGGGGTTTTTTTTTTTTTGTCTCTCTCTAAACATTCTTGGGGTGAAAAGCAACAAAGAAAAAACATGAATACGAAGGAACTGAACTGACCTACAGCAAAAGCAACAAAAAACAAAACAAACCACTCACTTCTGGGCATAGCTGCTTTGTTAAGCGTAAATAAAAACAAAAATGACATTAGATGGTTGGATAAAATAGAGACAGTAATTGTTAAACTAATTACTAGGAGGAAAGCAGGGCCTGGCTGTCATTAGCTGTACAGATATCAAATAGAGCAGCACAAAGCTGGTTAATGTGCAGTTAATTACTTAATCACTAAAGGGTTTTTAGCCTTAATATTTTAGGAATATTTGATTTCTGGAAAGGCAGCAGGAACCGTCTGCAAAAGCTGGGGCAGCACTGATTTAAAATGCTTCTTGCACCTCTCTGGGGATGAATCCCCAGCTCCCACCCTGCCAAGAGCAGCCAGGGGCTGTTACCTCCTCCAGCCTGTCCAGGGCATCGTTGAGCTTCCTCTGCCTCTCCAGGGCCAGCAGCCAGACCTGCTGCCAGCGTGCTGAGAGCTGGTTTATCCTGGGATTCTTCGTTTCTGACTGGGAGATAATGGGCATGCTGGGAGGAGCTGCCTGCCCCAAGGATTTCCCTGGAAAAAAGGGAGAGAAGTTGTCTGAGGTGCTGTTCATGGGTGCAGCGAGTCCGAGGAGCAGCAGGGAGATGTGTTTTGGTTTTTTTGGGAAGGGAAAATCTCCCACGGCCAAGGGGTGCAGCATACCCAGGTAGGACAGCTCTACACCCACATCCCCCAGCATCAGGAATTCACCCTGGCTTCAAGAAACCACACAAAAAAAACCCCAAAACTTCATCCCAAAGCTACTGCAGAGAGAGGAGAGCAGTGCTGGCCCAGGAACAGCACACCCAGCACGGCTGTTTTGGGAAATGCCACCTGAATTCTCCCCTCCTGCCAAGGCTCTGCCGCCTTCCTGGTGGCTGTTAGAGCAGGATGCCTTGTTAATTGGTAATCAAAGCTAATTAGCTTCCCAGGAATTTCATTTCCTGCCATGCTAGGACCAAAAGCAGACTCACTGTTGCTGCGGGATTTGTCGATGAAGGGCCCGTGGGGAGGCTCAGTCGCTTTCCTCTTGTAAGTTTTTGTCACCCGGTCCACGTCCGGCTGTTTCCGTGTCATCTCCTCCATAAAGGACTGTCAAAACAGAAAATCTTTTGTAATTTCACCCTTCTTCTGCTTTCCAGCCCTCACTGGGACATGCCAGGCCTGTAGAGGGAGGTGAGCATCAAGCACCAGCGACTGGGGATTGTGCTGCTCAGTGCTGGCTTGGATTTGCCAGGGCTGGAGATCATCCCCAGGCTGGTTTTGCTCCAGTTGGGTCCCATGCTGCTTTAATAGGGAATTCCAGAAGTCAGTGCCTCCTCCAGCCAGGGGAAGCCTCCCTCCCCTGCCCCTCTCCTGAGCTCAGCTCAGGGCTCACCTGGTGTTCAGAGATGAGCGCTTTGACCTGATCAATATTCTGGGGCATGGGGTCCTGGTCCCGCTGGATCAGGGTGGTCTCAGCCCACTGGATCCAGGCCAGGAGCTCCTCCAGAAGCTCTGCATTGGCCACCAGCTCGGACAGGGCTGACTCCAGCCTCTGCTGGTGCTGCTTTGCCCACGTGAGGACCTGCGGGGAACACGGCGTGACCATCCGGCAAACCTGGAGCAGCACCCACCACTCCCTGGGAGCACCAGCAGCCTGGAACTCATCCTGCAGGACTCACCTCCTCGAACCTGGCTCGGATGATGGTGATCCAGTGCTTGATGGTGGTGATGCAGTCGGGGTGGCAGGCGCCCAGGATCACCTCGCCCATCCCCACAGCCGCGTTCACGTCCACCCTCTTCTCCTCCACTTTCTTCATGAACTCCTAGAATCCCCAAAAGAATTATTTGGTGGCATCCCCCTCACCCCACCTCCGAACTGGGCCTGGGTTGTGTTTGGGAGCTCCCCCTTTACCTTGTGGGCATCGATGAGGGCCTGCAGGGCCTCGGCGTCGTCCGGCAGCGCTCCCCGAAATCGCAGGGACTGCTCCGCTTCCGAGAGCCACTCCAGCAGCATGTGCACGGCTGTCCTGAACTCCTCAGCCTGCAGCAACAACAGCACAGGCTTCTGTCAGCCCTCCGCCTCCCCTAACAGGCTGCTGCACTCACTCCTGGCAGCTGGAGTGACAAAAGGGCTTTTAAAGTAGATAAAAGGGGGATAAAGCCCTTTTTGGGGCTGGGGTTTGGGTCCTGCAGCACTCAGGCATCTCCCTCCCCTCAGCATCAGCTGCACTGAAGAAGGAAATGTTTTTAAAAACAGCACAAGTGCTGTATCCTGAGCGATTTGGCACCTGGGTAGTTTATTCTGTAAATTGCCTACTTGACGTAAAAGCTGCTTAAGAGCCTTTGACCTTTTTGGTTGGTTTTGGTTTTATTTTTTTTTAGCTTAAACCAAATCTCTCTGGACACTGCCAACCACCAGCCTGGCCCGTCAGACCACCGCTGCTGAGAGATCTTTCCATCCTCCCTTTTCAAACCAGCCTTTATCAGCTCGCTTTTTAGGAAAAAGAAAACCAGGGACGGGCTGATACCCCACTGCTCTGCAGGCCAGGGCCAAACCTCTTCCAGGAGCTCGGTGTGGAACAAACCTGGAGCCCAGCAGGAGCTCCCAGCCCCGCTTTTCTCCTCACCTGCTTGAGGGCCTGCTCCAGGCGGGTTTGTTTGGACACAGACAGCTTGCACACCGTGTCCCAGCGGTTGCTCAGCTCCTGCAGCTGCACCTTCACCCAGGTGGTGTCGTCCCGGCTGTTCTCGATGAGCTCCCGGCCCGAGCGCTTCAGCACCTGCACGGTCCCCGTGCGCTTGCCCAGCTCCTTCTGGAACACCTGGGTGGACACAGCACAGGCTGAGCAAGGTCAGGCAGCTCCTCTCCTGTCTCCTTCTCAGGAATGTGGAAGTTATTCTGATTTTTTTGGCTGTTTTTTCCCCCTCTTTTTTCGGGACAGGCGTTCCTGCAGCAAAGCACCAACNCCTCTTTTTTTGTGGAGGAAAGCGGGACAGGGACAGTGCTGCGTTCCTGCAGCAAAGCACCAACTCTGTGTTTTTTATTTGGCTTTTGGGGAGGATGAGCCCCACTCAGGTCTTGGAGGAGAGCTGGGGAAAGGTGCTCTCACCTTGTGAGCATCCATCAGGTTCATGACCAGATCCAGGTCGCCGTGGACAGGCTGGTCCTCAGCTAACTGGGGCTCCACCTTGTAGAGCCAGTCCACCAGAGCCTGCAGAGCATCCATGAACTGCCCAGAGAACAGAAGGGCCTCTTCCAGCTTGTGCTGCCTGGAAAACAAACATCCCAGAGAACTTCCATGAGCAAACTCACCTCCTTGGCTCACATCCCAGGAGATCCCTGAGGCACACGAGCTCACACTGCTGGCACAGCCTCGGGGCTGGGCTCACCTTTCCACGGATTTCCCACACACCGTGTCCCACTTATCCCGGACTTCTCCCAGCAAATTGTCCAGCTTTTGAGTGTCATCTGCAAGCAAGGCTTTTTCTTTGAGGGCTCTGCCTGTCCTGATGGTGGTGTCGTAGACAGGCTGCTTCCCACCCAGAGTCTTCTGGAACTCCTGGGAAATGGAGAGAAAACAAAACTGCTTCAGAAAGCCTGGTCCTGGCTCGGAGAATTCCCAGATTTCCATGGCAATGGGAGGCATGGATATGCTTTTTTCCTGGGCTGGCAGAGATCTTGCCCTCCCACCAGAGCCCCTTCCACCCTGTGTCCAGCACCAGCCTGGCTTTGGCAGAGCTTCACCTTGTGTTTGGAGAGCTGGAGCTTGATTTTGTCAGGATCATTGGAGATCTCCAGCTCCGAGTCCAGGTGATTCTCTGCATCCTCCAGCCAATCAATCAGCTTCTTCCAGGCTTCGTGGAACTGCAAGGCAACACCAGCAAGCCTGAAACTTCACACTGGTGGTGTCCCCAGTCCCTTTGTTGTCCTGGCACCTCCCGCTGGCCATCCCCTGGGGTCTGCCACACCTTTCCCACGCCTCTCACCTGCTTGGCTCTCTTCCTGGCATCATCAAGAGCCCGTCCCCGCTCCACCGAGCGCTGCACCACCTTCTCCCAGCGGGACTGGACGCTGACCAGCAGGTTCTTGATCAGCACCACGTCCTGCTTCTGGCTGAGGAACTTGAGCTGGTTGCCAGTCTGATCCAGCTCGATGATGCGATCCCGGTGCGCGTTCACCTCGTTGGCGAACACCTGCCCACAGCAAAAAGGGTGTCCCAGGTGTCAGAGGAGATGGGTGTGACCTCGGGAAGCCACGGGGGAGGTGAGGAGTCCCCCTGGCTGCCTCCAGCCCCGGGATGGAGCCCCTTGGGTACCTTGTGCTCGTCGATCTGGGCCAGCACGGCGGTGAGGATGAGGCTGGGGGGCGGTGCAATGTTCAGGCTCTGCTCAGCCAGGGTCAGCCAGTTGATGAAATCCTGGAGGGTGTTCTGGAAGTCCGTGGCCAAGGCCAATGCCTCCTCCAGCTTCGCCTGCGGCGGCGGGGAGGGAGAGAAAGAGAGGAAAAAACACAACAAGGAGGGTGAGAGCTCTGATCTGCAGACAGAGGCAGCCTTTGTGTCCCTGCAACAGGAACCTGCCAAGGGGAGGGGGCTGCAATGAAAGGCACAGCTTTCTCTCCAAACAAGAATGGTCCCTGAAAGGGGAGACCTTCCTCGGCACACGAGCAGCTGCGTCACCCTCAGCTTCCTGGGAAAGGGATCTCCGTGGGGACAGGGCTGGGGGTGATGTTCTGATGGCAGCAGCTGCAGCGCTGCAAATTTATTCTGGGCCCAGGCCCTTGTTTTATCTCATCCCTGGCCAAAAGCTGAGGATGGAGTCAGTTCAGAGGAGGGTTTGGCTTGACCAACAAAGCCTGTCTTTGAGAGCTGCGGGAGGCTTCTTCCCACCTCCCTGAATTAACCCAAAATGCCATTTCACTCTCATTTTCTGTGTCATTTAACCAATTCTGATGACTATCTCCAAAAAAAAACCCCACGCTAACAGCTTTCCACTCAGCACCACCTGAAAAACAGACTCAACCTTTACAACCAGGGGAGATGGATAAAAACACAAAACAAAAACTCCCAGCTTTGTGTGGGAAAACAGTGGGAAAACAGCGAGCAGCTGCTGTCAGACTTTAGGGCAAGGCTGGATGCATTTTTCCCCTCAACATTACCTTTCTCTCCTCCATCTTGGTGCTGACCAGACCCCATTTCTGCTCCAGCAGGGCCACGCTCTGCTCTGTCTTCGAGCCGGAGCCGGAGTCGTCGCGGTTGAGCAGCATCAGCCTCCCCTTGGCCAGCAGCTGGCTGTAGACATCCTCCTTGGCTTTGAGCTGGCTGTACAGCTCCTGAAAAGAGCCACCAGCCAAGGGTTAGGCAGAGAAAAGCTCGGAGAGGGAACACAGCGTGCTGCAAAGCTCCAGGTGATGGGAACATGAGGTTGGGAAGTGACAGCAGAGTGACATTTTGAGCTGAGAAAAGGTGGTTAAAGCATCCTGGTGGTTGTTCCAGGCATAAAGTGCAAAATGATCTGCAAAGAGGAGACCAGAGCAGCCTCTTTTCCCATCAAATACAGAAAGGAGAAGTTTTGATGCTGATATTTGACAGGAACTTGCTGGATTAAAAGCATTGAGGGGGGGGAAAAAAAAAAAATCTCTCCTGAGAAATTACCATGTGGGCATTGAGCTGTTCCCGGGCAGTTTCTGGCAGACCTCCTGTGGGTTTTGATGCTGACAATTGGCTCTCCATCCTCGTTAGCCACAGGAGGAAGTCTTCAATCTCACCATGGAAACCCTGAGCCTGTTCAGGAACAGAGAATCGGCCCCGGATCAGATGACATCAGCCACCATTGATCATGTGCCAGGGGCAAGGCTGTGTTTGCTCTGAAAGCAGATAAAGAGGCAGAGCTGGACGTGCCAGCGTGTTCAGGAGGGTGAGACCTGGTGTGCCCACAACCCACAGGTGTGCCTGGTCCCCACTGCTTCTCTGGGCAAGAACTGAACCACAGGAGTTATGGAAAAACTTCCCTAAAAAAATCCCAGTGTCGCCCCAACTCTTTCCCCCTTTTTTGCTCCCTAAAACAAAGGGGAAAGTGGCACTCCACTGCACAGGGGGGTGTTCCCAATGCCTCTTGCTGACCTGCTGGAGCGTGGACTGCAGCTGCTGCTCCCTCTCCTCTGTCTTCTGCAGCACTGACTCCCAGCAGGAATTCAGCTTTTCCAGGCGGTTCCGCAGGCTGCTGGCATCATCCCCTGCACTCGACTCCAGCAGCTCGTTCCCTGCTTTGTTCACTGTCTCCACGGTGGCTTGGTGGGCCAGGACGTCGTTCTTCAGCACCTGCACGAGGTTGGACACCTCTCCTCAACACCCTGCCTGATCCCAGGGCTCAACACAGCTCAAACCCTTCATGAGAAATGGAGTTCCAAGGGGAACGGGCTAAAAATGTATCTGGAGTTGGGGGGGGAAGGAAAAACTCACGTGGTGCTTTGCCAGTTCAACCTCGATGACTTTTGGGTCTCCATTGATGGGTTTTTGGGCATCCAGCAGCTCCTCGGTGTGGGTCAGCCAGGCCATCAGCTCTGCCAGGGCGTGCTGGAACTGGCCCAGTGCCAGCAGGGCGGCTTCCAGCTTGTGCTGGGCAAGGACAGGGAGGGAAAATGGGAATTTTAAAGGGCTTGGGGAGCACCGCAGCGAGTTTCATCTTGTGGCAGCCCCAGGTGTTCACTCTACCTGTCTGTGAGCAATTTTCTCGCCCAAGTTCTCCCAGAGATGTTTGAGCTCTGTCAGTGGCTCCTTGATGATGTCTCTGTCTGTCTCATCCGTAGCCTTTTTTAGCATCAGTTCACCTTGGTGATTAAGCTTTTCCATCTCAATCTGCTGCTGGTAAACCTCCATTTTAAACTCCTGCCAAGACAAGCAGGACAAAAACCAGAAGGGAGTGAATCACTGGAGCTCTGTGAGGCCAAGCAGCGTGGCAGAACCGGTCCCTCCCCTGCCAGGTACCTTCATCTCGTTCATCTGCTCCTTGACCGTGCTGAGGTCGGTGCCCACAGGGGACATGTTGCACAGTTTGATCACAGCGTTGTCCAGCCAGTCAAACATGGCCTGGAAGGAGCAAGGACAACGTGAGGGAATGGCAAAGTGTCCCCCCCTGCAGCTGGTCAGAGGATAAAGATGGTCCCTCTGCCACCCCACAGCCATGAAACTCCTCTATCAGGGCAGCTCTGCCTGTCCAGCTCCCTCTTGCCTCCCCTCATCCTGCTGCTCTGAGCAGGAATCAGGATTTGGGAGGGCAAATTAAATATCTGCTCCTCCTCAGAGCCTGCAAACACTCACCCAGGAGATGCTTCCTGCTCCAAGGAAGTGCAAATCCCAGCACAGCTCCAGGGAGAGGGCTCACAGTGGTGCCCCCAAGGTCCACCCACCCCACACCAGCAGCTCTGCCTCTTACTTGGAGTGTGTCCTGGTACTGCACAGCTGACTGCATGGCTTCCTCCAGCTTCTCCAGCCTCTCCTTCCACGTTTTGTTCAGGTTTTCCCAGGCGTTGTTCATCTGCAGAACACAGAATTGGTGAGGCTGCTCAAGCAGGGCTCCCCAGCTGCTTTTATCTGGAGGGGAAGCTGCTGCCTCTCCCTACCTCATCAATGCTCTTTTTCACTTCTGGCTTCTCAGTCTCTCCACAGGCAAAGATGAGGTCGGTGCCGAGGAGGCGGATGAACTCCAGCTCTTCGTGCAGCCCGTCTGTCTCCTCCTTGATGGTCTGCACAGCCACAACCACACAAGAAAAATCTTCATCACCAAACCCCCTTCTAAAACTGCCCCATGAGCAGGAGGCTCCTTCCTGCTCCAGTGTCCTGCACCTTGGCCAACAGCCCGACTCCAAACCCCAGGTGACACAGAGAGCAGGTGGCCAATTTTGTCACCACCAACCTGGTCTGCTCCCACCTCTGGGACTAAAATAAGAACATCTGTATTTAGCTGTGAGCCTGAACTGTCCTGGCTGGAGGTGTTGTTTACAGATGTGCTGTTTACAGGAGTGTTTTGAAACAGGAGTGAGGGTTTTGAGGCTCAAAAGGTGCAAACCAGAGTGAGAATGGTTATGAAAAGGGAGCAGCAAGGCTAAACTTAGCACAGCAGAAAGAAACATCCCTGCTCCTCAAGGCCTGAGTCAACTCAAATCCACCTCAAGTGGACTCTGCCACACAAATCCGAGCACTTATCTCTGGTCTGACCAAAATCTAAATAAATTCTTCCCACGCCAGCCAGCCTCTGGCATGGGCTGGGAGCAGAGCCCTGCAAGCTTCCCCATCACTGCAAGCAAGTGGGCAGAGCTCTGACCACACAGAGCTCCGTGTGCTTCCCAAAACAGCAGCAGATAATGTGATTGAAGGTGAAGGATATGCAAAATCCACTTCTGCTTTTTCCCTTGCAGCTTTCCTTCCAAACTGCAATGGAAATAACTCTTCATAATCTGCCTGACCGCCTACAAAACCGATTTACAGCCACCTCTGGCCGTGGCCATGATCTAAGATCTTCCCAATTTAGCAGATAAGTTGAGGGCAGCCAAGCTCCAGGCTGAGGAACAGCCCCATGGGCCTCACCTCTGCTGCTTCCACCTGCTGCTTGATGATGGAGGGGTCAATGCCTGGGCTCTCCAGGTCGTGGACAATGTCCTGGGTGTCCTTGATGGTTGTCAGGAGAGCTGCCATGTCGTACCAGAACTTCTCTGCAAGCTCCAGGACATCAAGGAACTTCATTTCACGTTCCTCTGTCCGAGCTTTGATGTCCTCCCAGAAGAAAACCATCTGATCCAACTTGTCCTGGATGACTGTGGAAGGAAATGGAAGTGTTCAGTGAAGAAGGAAACCTTCTGACAATGCAAGAGGATTTTGAAAAAGCCTCAGAAACAGCCAACAGAACACCCAGAGGGGAATAAAGATGGCCAGGACTCTCAGAGCAGTAACTCTGGGAGATGCTGAGGGACGTGAGAAACTCCAGCTTGCAGAAAAGTCTTTATTATGTGCAAGCTCAAGGCAAATTTGCCCACACACTCTCCCTGCAACAAACCTCTGTTCTGGCCACCTCTAGCATGAAGTCCCTGCTCACTCGGTCCGTGAGCTGCCTGTTGAGCTGCCAAGGAAGGTCAAATCCATTGCCAATCGTGCTGATGGGCTTTTTGTGCTGGGGATGTCCCTCCCCTCCATCAGATGCTGAATCGACATCTCCAAATCCTGTCCCAGGGGCCACCAACGAGAGGCCAGCTGGGCTGAGAAGCCACAAATACTTTTTTTTTCTCTCTGACTGATGCCACCCTGTCTGTTCCAGATGGAAGCAGGCAGGTCCATCCATCCATCTGACTCATCCTTGGTCCTAAAGCCAGGAGAACCTCCCAAATCCACACAGAAGATTCATCCTTCCCTCTAAAGCCAGGAGAACATCCCAAATCCATAGAGAAGAATTATCCTTCCCCCTAAAGGTAGGAGAACCTCCCAAATCCATATAGAAGAATCATCCTTCCCCTAAAGCCACGAGAACATCCCAAATCCATAGAGAAGAATCACCCTTCCCCCTAAAGCTAGGAGAACCTCCCAAATCCATACACAGGACTCAACCTTCGTCCTAAAGGCAGGAGAACCTCACAAATCCACACAGAAGATTCATCCTTACCCCCAAAGCCAGGAGAACCTCCCAAATCCACACACAGGACTCAACCTTCGTCCTAAAGGCAGGAGAACCTCACAAATCCACACAGAAGATTCATCCTTCCCTCTAAAGCCAAGAGAACTTCCCAAATCCATACACAGGACTCAACCTTGGTCCTAAAGCCAGGAGAACATCCCAAATCCATACAGAGGATTCAACCTTGGTCCTAAATCCAGGAAAACTTCCACAATACACCCCTGGGTGTACCAAAGCCTCCCCAGCAGTGACGAAGCCGGGGTTTGGGGAGAAATTGGGACGCTTCAACCCCCCAGGGGTACCTTTGGCTGCCAGGTCCTTGTCTGCTCCCTGGGAGCGGCCGATGAGCTCTTCCCCCCGGCGTTTCAGCGCCTCGAAGGAGGGCTGCAGCTTCTCCAGCTCCACCGTGGAGTTCTTGTTCTCGCTGATGCACTCCCGGATCTTGTCCACCTCGGCGGGGATGAGGGGTGGCAGCCGCAGGCGGGACGAGAGCCCCTCCAGCGTCTCCAGCATGGGCTCGATCTTGTCGTGGAACTGGGGAGGAGCAAAGCCACCATCAGGGGGCAGGAGGGACGGGACAAAGCGACAGCGCGGGGCCGCCGGCGGGAGCCACGGAGCCGCCTCGGAGAGGGGACAGGCACGGCCTGCAGCAGCAGCCAGGGCACCCCTGCAGCAGCCAGGGCACCCCTGCAGCAGCAGCCAGGGCACCCCTGCAGCAGCAGCCAGGCCACCCCTGCAGCAGCCAGGGCACCACTGCAGCAGCCAGGGCACCTCTGGAGCAGCAGCCAGGGCAC
>VZTB01000652.1:43592-55651 GCA_013397245.1 Thryothorus ludovicianus
GGGACGGGGATGGGGAAGGGGATGGGGATAGAATTGGGATGAGGATGGAATTGGGATGAGGATGGAATTAGGATGAGGATGTGGAGGGAGTGTGCTGCAAAGCCCAGCTTTGCCACAAGCCCCAAAGCCACCCCAGCTCCGTTCTCAGCAACGTGTTACAGCTCCAAGATAAAAGGGTCAGTTCACCCCTCGCTGCTGCTTCCAAGAGGACACAGAGCTGCCAAATCCTTTGTAATGGCTCTTCCTGCTCCACAGCTCCCACAAGGACACAGGGCTGTACATCTGCTCCGAGCAGACCACATCTGAAGGAAACGCAGCGCCCCGACCTCTCTTCCCACTCATAAACTCACACCCACGTGGCAACAGCCACAACTGCTCAGTCTGGGAAAGCAATATTAGGAGAGGGCTGGGGGTATTTTTAACCTCTTTTCCATGTGATTTAGCAGCTGGCTGCAGTGAGAAAAGCCTCCCTCAGCACTGAGCATCCCCACAGCAGCAGTGGGAATCACCCGCTCCCCAAGCTGCGAGGTTGGGATTTTGGGACCAAGCAAATCCTTAGCATCCAAGCCTGGATGCAAACCAGCTACTTTGGGAGTTTCCAAAAGGAAATGAAGACTTGAGGGAGAAAAGCCTCCACCCAACAGAGCGTGGACTTCCCAAGGAAAAGCATGTGGAGGATGGATTCCCAGGCCCCCCACATCTCCCAGAGCCTGCCAAGATCTCCTCTGTGTTACCTGTGGTTTGCTTCAGGAGAGCTTGCCCATTCCTAATGGCTTGGTCCACATTCTTCTTCCTGTTCACAATCTCCTCATTCAGAGCCTGAAGGAAAAGGAAAATTTGGGTTACCCTGCTGCAGGCAGGTCCCTGTGTCCTGCCAGCCAGAGATGCTGTGGAGGGCATGAACCTCCCTTCTGAGCACAGGCAGGGTGGACAACCCATCTGAAAACTGTCCAGTCATCCTGCTATGGGAATTATTGGGATTTTTGGGACTCAAAGGCCCAAATCTCAGAGCAAACCCAACCCAACCTGTTGGATCTGTGTCTAAAGACTCACCCTCATATTAGACAGAACCTCACTCTTGAGAAGAGCCTGCACAGCCCCAGGGAGCAGAAGCAGAGGCTTCCTCAGTGGCCAGCCCAGCTCCAAAAACCCACCAGGCCTTTCCAGCTCTCAGTTTTGGAAACAGCATCCAGCTTTCTGAAGGCACAGGGTGGCCAAGCTGGCTCAGACACTGCTCACAAATCAAACTCACCATTTGAAGTTCCCCCGCCTTGAAAGAAACCCATTTCTTGAGGGGGGGGAGCCCACGATTGTTGTTTAGAACACAAGAAATCCCTTTACACTCCTCTCCAAACCTCAGAGAGACCCAGCAGAATGAGCTCCACAAAAAAATCAAAGCCAGCCCAGAAACATAAACAAAAACCAGACAAAATGCAACACAAAACAAACACAAACATGGAAAGGAGAAAAAAAAAAACAAAACAGAAAATACCAGCTGGTCGGCATGCTGCTTCTGCAGGACGTCCCGTTTGTAATCCTTTATGGACACTGAGCCCAGCTTGTCCTCCACCTCAGCCAGCCAGTTGAGCACTTCCACCTCCTCCTCCCCAAAAAGCCTGGCGTTGGCCAGAGCCTGGTCCAGCAGTGCTGCCTTGCGGCCGCACCGCTCCCGGACCTCGCCGTAGCCGCTCTGCAGAGCCTCTAATTTCTCTGCCAGCAGCCTCTGCTCAGCAGCACAGCTCAGGGAGGACAGGGACTGCCCGACCCCCAGAGCCCGAGACACGTCGGCAGCGTGGCTCTCTATGTCCTCCTCAAGAGCCTGAATGGTGGGGGGCACAATGGACAACAGAAAGGAGGGGGGGAAAGAAAAACGAAAAAAAAACAATGAGTGGAGGATGAGGAAAATAAAAGGGATGCAATAAAATGGGGGGTGAGGGGGTGAAGGCAACTGAAAAAATGGTGGAGACACAAAAGCCACCCGTGAGCGGGCAAACTGAGTGGAAATTAAAAAGTAACACATGAATGGGAATGGTTTTTTTTTTTCTAGCCAAATCTGCTGGGGGGTGCAAGGAGGTCGGTTTAATGTTTACCCACGCTGGTGGGTCAGGGCTTGCAGCCTTCTCTGCACATCAAACAGCCTGGGTAACTCCTCCAGTCCTCGTTTGTGCCAAAATCCTCTCTGGTCGTGGTGGGAGCAACTGACTCCAACCACGTCCATCCTGTTCCTGCACTGTCCTACCTTGTGGCGGCTGATCTGCTGCTGGATTTTGGCAGTCTGGGTGCCAATGGGCTCAGAGTTGGCCAATTTCTTCTCTGTCACCGACAGCCACTCGGACACGGGCTCCGTGGTTTCGTGGAACTGCTTTGCCAGCACCAAGATATCCTCCAGCTGCTTCTGCCTGTAAGAAGCAATCATAAAATCAGAAGGAAATTATTGTTCAAGGCCAGGTTTGGATGAGGCCCTGAGTGATCTGGTCTGGTGTAAAGTGTCCCTGTTGTTTGGAACAACCAACGGGTTTGGTTTTTAAGGTCCTCTCCAACCAAAATCAGCCTGGGATTCTTTGAGTCAATGAAAACAAGGAGCAGCCCCCAGCTGGAGCCAGGCATGAGAAGAAGCTTCAGGTATTTGGAAGAAGGAACTGAAGCAGCTCTGCTCAGAGCAAGGTGAGACCATTGTCAGGCAAGCTACAATGGCAAAGATAAAAATCAATGTGGAGGAACTGCAAAATAAGCTTTTCCTGCAGCTGTGCCTTTAGGATGCTCTGGGAAGGTGGCAGAAGGGCTTCCCCATTGTGCAGCTTTTCATGAAACAGTTTGACATGCTTAAATATCATTTAGTTCCAACTGCCTTTTGTTCCATCCCTGCCACTGACTTGGAGATCCCTCAGCTTGTGGCCAGGCTCTTGGCATTTCAGAGCTTCTGGTTAAAGACAATCCTGCATGGACAGTCCTGGATGGACAGTCCTGGATGGATTAAAAACAATGATTAAAAACACAGAGAAGGGTCCAATCTGACCCGCAGAAGTGACTTCATAACCTCAAACATCAGCTTAGGTAGAAATAAATAACTCATAAACAAAATTCTGGCGGCACAAAGGTGTCAACAGGATGTCGCTAAACGCTAAAGCTTACAGGAACAAAAATAACATCCCTCCCCTGCAGGGAAATTATTCAATCTCAGCTCTTCCCTGCCATTGTAAACCACTGCTCCCAGCCCCAGCTCCCAGCCAGCCTCTGACTCCTCACGTTCCCAGCTGTTTCCAGGATGCATCCGCACCGACGCCTCCGCCAGCTTCCCAAACGCCGTCACCCCAGGCCCTGGGCACCGTGACCCGCGGGACGAGCCCGTCCCAGCCCCTCTCACCTGGCAGCTGCCCTGCCCAGGAGCCCTTCCCAGCGCCGGGCCAGGCTCTGCAGCTGCCCCACGATCTTGTCGCGGTCGGCGGGCTCGGCCGCCTGCGCGATCCTGCCGCCCTCCGCCTGGATCATCTCCACCGTGGCCTTGCGATCGTCCAGGAGCCGCTGGAGCAGCTTCGGGGAGCAAAAAGGAAAAAGGGTGGGGGAGTGAGATTGGGGCAGCAGAAACAAATCCAGCCCTTGGAGGGGTCAGATCTCTAATTGTGGCTCAGAACTAGGCTGGGACCGAGCCCAGCCCAAGGGGGATGGCTCTGCCTCCAAAACCAGTTCAAAAAAAAATTACAGAGTTATATTTTATTGTTATATTATATTACATTATAATAATCACATGCTTTGATTTGGGCAGCCCTGAAGTGGTCAGGCAGCTGGACAGGGTGATCATTGTAGGTCCCATCCAACTGAACTTTCATTTTTTCTATTCTATTCTATTCTATTCTATTCTATTCTATTCTATTCTATTCTATTCTATTCTATTCTATTCTATTCTATTCTATTCTATTCTATTCTATTCTATTCTATTCTATTCTATTCTATTCTATTCTATTCCATTCCATTCCATTCCATTCCATTCCATTCCATTCCTCTTTTCTCCTTTCTTTCCCTTTCTCCTTTCCCCCTTTCTTTCCTTTTCCCTTTTCTCTCCTTTTCACTTTCCCCTTTTCTTTCCTTCTCCCTTCCCCCTTCCCTCTTTTACACTACTCGAGATCCAAACCACTTCTGTGTTAGAAGAGTTTTCCCAGTCTTCCCCTCCAACTTATCAAGTTTTTAATGTCCACTTGAAGCTTATTTCCTCTTCCAACCTCCACACGTCGGACCAAGCCTGGGTAAGAATTAATTTCTAAAATATTTCCCCATGACCACACTTGACCTTCCCTCCTCCCACTCGGAGGGCAGGCGCCGACCCCGGGCTGTTATCTCAGCAAACACTGGCACACCTCAGGCCTGCTCTCACACTTTGTAACATTCCCTTTGTCCAAACACCCAAACCAGGCCCTGCACCACCACCAGCTCGCTCCTGACACAGCAGAATTATCAGCACAAAGCAAAACTCAGGGCTGGAAAAGCACGGCCAACCAGCAAAACCAGCAAAACTTCGAGAGACAACGAAGGGACACGGTGACTTAGGAGATGGAGATCACTGAGAGTGGGAAAACTGTTCATTACTGGGATGTGAGGGATGAGATCCACCAGGAAAGAAGCATGGACGTCTCAGATGAACCCCAAAATATTGTCTGGTTGTCCTGAGGTCCCCTCCCTTAGAGCCACCCGGTGCCCGCTCACCTTCTGCTCCTGGATCTGGGCTTTCACCACCTTGTACTCGGCAGAGGGAGGTTTCTGGTTGGAGATGAGCTCCTCGGTGTCTGCCAGCCAGCTCAGCAGCGGCTCCAGGGCATCCTGGAACTTCCCGCAGTGCAACAGGGCCTCCTGCAGCTGAGCCACTCGCTGGGCCACCTGCACCCCAAAAACACCCCAAAAACAACCCCACTGCAGCGTCAGGCACCGGCACCAGAGCCTCAGCTCCCTGCCTGTGATCCCTTCCTTCCCCCAGACCCCAGAGAAACCCCAGAGAGCCCCTCCCCACGCTCCCACCTTCTTGTTGAGGGTGTTCCAGCGGGTGTTGATTTCTTCCATGTCATGCTCCAGCCCTTGGACATCACAGTTTTTCCCGGCGCTTTGGATGAGTCCCTGACCAACTCCATTGACTTGCTGCAGCTTTAGCTGGAGGGGATCCACTTGCTCCTTCTGGAATTGCTGTGGGTGGAAAAGGTGGGAGAGGAAAGGTGATTTAGAAGCTGTGAGCTGCTCAGTCTTTCCACGGATAAAACAGGCTTTCCTCTCTAGGAAAGATGCAGTAGCCACTTGCACTGATTTCATTAGCTTTGTGCAAGTTTGTCTAAACTCCTCCCTCGCCCTGACCTAGTGACACAGATGTCACAGCAATCTGCTGGTGTGGAACACAGCTCAGGGTCTATCCACACCCACCTCTGGTTTTAAACGGGCAAATCCCATTTTTCCAAGCACTGGAGTGAGGCAAAAAGAGAAAACTGAGGAAGAAATGAGAGCATCGGCTCTGACTCGCCATCAGATTGGGAAATAATGCTCCTGGGGAAAAACCCCAAGCAATTCTCACAGTGAAGCTATTGAGAACGGAGACCTGACATCATATGAGTTTTGTTAACCACGAAATTACAGGCAGCGAGGAGCTCGCTGTATTTCGAAAGACAAAGGCAATAGGCAATTAATGTGCGAGTCGTTTACCACGGATTTGGCACGGTCCTGCCTGGGAATCCTGTGGGGAAAAGCTTTCTAAACCAAAAAAGATTCGATAGGGAAGGGGGAGGAGGGCGAATGAAGCTCCCCATTGTCAGCAGAGGCAGCAGGGAGAATCCTGTTTCTCCAGAGGAGATAAATGCTCTTTATCAGAGCCGGGGATCTGCTGGAACCACGCGCTGCCCGTGCACTGGTCCCTCTCCAGTCCTTCCCCACCAGTCCCAAGGGACAAGCCTGCCCTTTCCCCACAGCAAACACCCCAAAAATAGGGAGCAGATTCCTGGCTCACTCTGCTCCCCTGGCCCCCGAGCCCATGCAGAGCACGGGTCACCCCGCAGCCGGCGCTGGGCAGGAGCAGAGCCCTTGGCCCTGTCACATTTTCCCGTTGGGAAGCAGAGGGAATGGCAGCCAGCCACCTGCTCCCTGTGCCCAAGAATGCACAGACGCTGCCTGCACTGAAAAATTCCCACTTGGATGCAAGATCTGCCCCAGCAGAGCAGCAGCTCGTGGAGGACACGGCTCTCTGCGCCTGGCAATCGCTTTGCTCCGGAGGAGCACGAAGCAAAACCCCCTAAAAACACCAAAATCCCTCAAAACGCACAGGCACAGCTCCCAGACCCGAGCTTTGAGTTTCCCTGCCTCTTTTCCAAAGGGGAAAAAAAAAAGCTACTTCTTCCCAGCAGAGCTCAGCAAGCAGAGGGCAGGGAGGTCCCTCCAGGACATGAGCGCAGGGTGAGCTGGCAGACACTGTCCAGAGCTGTTTGCTCATGGAGAATCCTGCCACGGTTATAAGGAATAAATGGGGACTTGAAATCACCAATTCCGGGGCTGTTCTCCTGTTACTGTTTATATATGGAGCTGCTGGGTGGAAGAGCCAAACCCACAAAAGGATCAGGCTGATAAGCCTGGCATGCCGGGCTGGTCCGAGCTCTCTGTGTACTGCAAAACAAACTCCAAAGGAGCCAGGCAGGGAGGGAGCCCTTGGAAAAGCCTGGGTGATCCAACCAGGGGTACCTGCAACACAGGTATCAGCCAGCCTGAGAGCCTAGTGCTGCCTGAGGAGCCTGACAAAAATAATCCCAGCAACAGCCCGAGGGTGAGTGTGTCCAACACTTGTTTTCCTTTGCTCATCAAAGATTCCAGAGATTTAGTTCATTAACCTCACTGTGACTCAGCTTGGAAACAAATATTTAACGACTCCCCTTTGCCATGGAGGTGTTCTGCCCTGGGGGAGAGCTGGACAGACATTTTGGGGAGAGCAGAAGGACATCTGCTCCACCACACCTCCTCACTCCCAGAAAGGTTTCCCAAAGCATCCCCTCGATTTCTGCTCCCCTCATCTCCCTTAACCCCACTGCTGCTGGATGTGGAATTCCAGGAAGCATCTCCAGCAATGCCTGGAGCAAGGGGAAGGTTTGTGGGGTTAACAATCAGAGGTGCTGAACCTAAAATAAGGATCCTCCCACTGAATTTCAACTAACAGTCAACCAGGGCAAGAACCCAATGGTTTTTCCCTCACCCAGGTCCCCTCTGGGGGTCCCAGCCTGTGCTCACATGGACCCCCCATGTGAAACCACCTCTCCAAACCCCTCCACGTGCGCATCTCAAAGGGGTGGTTCAGCCCAAAGGATGAGTAATTGCCACCAAATCGGGATTTTTGGTGCTGACTAACTTCTGATGTCTCCTTAGTGATATTTCTCCAAATCCAGATGGCAGGAAATCAGCTCTCGGCTGTGGGAACTCCAGCACCGAGGTCTCTCCAGGCAAGAGCCTGGAGCAACACAAATCCCCAAACACCAGAGAGAGAATCTGAGCCCCTCCTGAGCCCCTCCTGAGCCTCAGCACCTCAATGCTTACAGAAAAAAAACTACACAGAGCGATGACTGCATGGGACAGGAATTGCTTGCGCTTAATTCATTTTACAGGTTTCTCTTTCCTGAGATATTTTCTGCTTCAAAGATGGGAACTCCCTGCCAGGAGCCAGCGAGATTTTTCTGAAGTCCGTGATTTCCATCTGAGTGACCACAATGTACTTTAATAAGCCAGAGAAGTGTGAGCCAACATTTCAGGTCATCGAGCAGCGAGAATCCTTTGCCTCCCTTACTTACACAACCACACAATTCCCCCCCCACCCCCTCCCCCCCCAAAAAACTTTTTTGCCTGCCAAATTCAAGCCGGTCTCGGGAAGGAGAAGGCTGTTTGGGAGCCCAGATCGTGCGTTACTGAGTGGGCTCCCACCTCCCACCCACCCCTGGAGTGCAAAATAAAGCGATTTCTGCGCCTGAAGCCTCGGCTGCGGGAGCCTGAGCAACAAATACCTCGTTATCTGGAACGAATCCATCTGGGAGAGCAGGGGGCCCTTCTGCCACGAGAGCAGCGCCGAGGGGTCCCTCCGTGCCCGATGTCCCCTCTCCCTCCTGGCTGGGACACAGGGCAAGGGCACCCCCACAGCTGCGGGGACGGAGGGGGCCCCTCAACACAGCCCTGGGGAGGGTTTGTGCCCTGGCTGCTGTGGCAAAGGGTGTCCCCAGCAGCTCTGGGGTGCTGGGACCCTCTGGGAGGGGGGAGAAGGCACCAGGGGGACCCTCCCAAGCTGCAGCCCCTGCTGTGGGTGCGGCCACCACGGGGTCATCCTCCAAAGCCACCGCTTGGGCGGGCAGGTGCTCCAGGAAGGGCGGCACGACCGTGATGGCAAAGTCATCGGTGTCCCCCAAGGCCACTGCCAATGGCACGGGGTCACCACCGAGGTCCCCTGCACCCAGGGCCAGGGGCTCGGCCGCTGGTGGTGGCACAGTGGCAGCAGGCACGTCAGCAAAGGGTGGTGGGGCTTCCAGCAGCTCCTCCACCATCAAGGGCATGGCAGTGGTGGTGGCTCCTGCAGGTTCCTCAGCATCCACGGTAAGATCCCTGGTGGCTGGTGGCTGAGCCTGGGGCTCCAGGACAGCCACACGTCCTGGTGAAAGTGGGTGGGCTGGTGCAGGAAGCTCCCCAAAATCCCATGGGATGGCAGGCCCTGCGATGGACAATGTGCCAGGAAGCTCTTCAGGGGCAGGACACGGGACCTCCCAGCTAGGGGCAAACAACAAATCCACATCTCCTGGCTGCAGGATGGCTGCTGGTGTCCCCCCATGTGTGACAGCCACCTCCATGGGGCACCCTTCTGTGTGGGCAGCCCCTTCCAGAGACAGGCCACGGCCCAGGGAAACCATTTCCCATGGGAGGTCCTCAACAGGCACCGGGAATGTTGTCGGAGCCTTGGAGCCTGGCTCTGATGCAGAGCCAGCGTGGAAAGGCAGCAGAGAACCACAGCAAACATCCCCACTCCCTGCTGGATGAGTCCAGCCCTCAGCTCCACTCCCTGATCCCAAATCTGTGGCTTCATCCTCAGAAACCAGTTCTGGGACATCCCAGTTGGCAATCTCAGTCCTTCCAGGCAGAAGGTGCTGGGTCCTGAATGGATCCACGCCCTCAATGCCAGTCTGGCTGTGCCGTGGGGGGGACCCCAGCTCCTCCATCGCTGTGTCCGGAGCTGGGGGCCGGCAGGGGGACACTGGGCCAGGACAGGTCCCCTCGGGAAGCCAGTCTTGGTTATCTTCACCCCACCCCACCGGAGCGCTGGGGTACCCATGTCCCCCCAGTCCAGCAGCTGGATGTGGCCCTGTGCCAGGACATGGAATCCCACCAGGCACAAACTCCGGCTCCACAAGTGGGTCAGGATCAGCCTCCCCCAGCAGCACTGGGGAGCACTCCAGGAGGGACCCCAGCCCTGCCATGGCCACGGGGCTGGGGGAGGCCCCTCCGTCCGAGTCCGTGGGGGTGACAGCCAAGGTGTCCCTTTCTGAGAAGGGCTCTGTCAAGGGCTCCAGTGTGCTCAGCACCTGTGAGCTGCAGGTGACATCAAAGTCCTCCAGATCAGACACAACGGCAGAGTCCGAGGCACTGATATCCAAGGGGGCCCTGTGCTGACCCCCTTCAACCACCAACTCGACCAGTTTGGCTGAATCTGGGTCCAGCCCCTCTGAGTCCATTGGGGACATCTGAACCTGCAGGCAGCTGGGGACAGCTCCATCACCCCCGTCCTCATTCAAGCACTGCTCTTCTAGCTCCAGGAACATCTGCACCGAGTCCGTGTCGGACAGCTCGTGGCCCGTGGCGCTGGTTGAGCGCCCCAAAACTGGAGCAAAGTCCTCAACCCCACATTGCACCGCCACGTCCTCCGTGCAGCACGCGCTGCCACCACCCCCTGGGGACGTGCAGGACCGGGAGGTCCCCGGGCTGGGGGCAGAGCCGTCCTCGGGAGCAGTGGATTGCTCCCTTTCTTCAGAAATATCTGCCAAGCAACAGCTCCTCTTCTCCTCTGCCACCAGAACAGCCTTTCCTCTCTCTGACAGCGTCGCCTCCTCCCACTCCTCCATCATCACCCAGCGCTCGTCCTCCTCAAATCTCAGCTCAGACTCCGTTTTCTCCCTGAGATTGGAGGTGATGAGAATATCCAGTCCCGTATCCAGCAGCTCTTCACTAAGGCACGGAGAGAGGTTGACGTTCTCCACGGTAGAGTCCGACTCGGAGGCCTCCAGGGTCTCCTGGCGGCCGTCGTTGAAGTTGCCCCTGATGAAATTCTTCCTGGCTCGTGGCCAGGTGGCACTGGGGAGCCGGCGGGCCCTGGCCAGGTCCCTGGCACGGCTGTCACCGGCGTTCAGCAGGGCCTGGCGCTCGTCCCGGGGGCCACCGTAGCCATCCACGCTGAACTGCTTGGCCGCCAGCGCCTCGGCCGTGCCGGATGCCTTGGACACGTGCTCCAAGGTGAGAGACTCCGACATGGGCTCGCCGTGGTCGGGCTGGCCCGGCTGCTCGGCCAGCATGGCGCTGGAATCCCGCTTGTCCCGCAGGGAAGGGTTGGAAGCGCCCGCCTCCGACACCTCGCTCAGCGAAGCCCCCATCCTCTCGGCGAATTCCGTGAAGTTGGGCGGCATGAAGGACTTCCAGGAGCGCCGGTTGACGTTCTCCTTCTTCTCGGGGTTCGGCCGCCTCTTCGGCGGAGCCGGCGCCGGCTTGGAGACGTCGCTGCTGAGCTTCAGCTGGTCGAAGATGACGCGCTCGTCCAGCTTTTTGGGTTCCGGCGGCCTGGACTCGAAGACGTTGGCAGCTCCCAGAGTCCCGTTGCTGGATATGGTGCTGCCGTCCCCCTTGCCGAGGGTGCTCTTGGAGAGCTGGTTGAGCTTCGATCCCTGATCGATCTGCTCGTTGATTCTCATCGTGTCGTAGATCGATCTCTGGGGCACGTAGCAATCCTCTATATACCCATCCTCATCCTCGCCCTTCCCCAGGCAAGTGCGGTTCTGCCGTAAACAGTCTGGCCGGCTCAGTGGTTTGCCCATACTCTCGTCCTTATGGATGACAGAACCACCCCAGCAACCTTTCGGCAGGAAGCATCACATGGCCGGCAGGTCCCAAACCCGCCGGGGCAGCCTCTAATCCCAAAGTGACGCTACGGGGACGGGAGGGGGGACCGGCAGCACCGCGCCGGCTCAGCAGCCCGCCCGCCGGTCCCGAGCAGTGAAACCACCCATCTCATCCCCGCCCCGTCCCCCTAAAAAACCCCATCCATCAGCGGATCATCCAAAACGCAACAGCTTCGGTAAAATATTCCAAGCGGCTCGCTGACAGAAGAGGCGGAAGAGTTTGAAGCTCTTAAATTATCCCGTCCGTCCTTCTTTACTAACAAAGGCACTGCTTGTCCCGGCCGCTCCCGGCTGGCAGTGGCGAGCGGCTCCGCGCGTTTTCTGCCCAGCTCCGAGAGCCGTGGGAGTCCAGCTGGTCCGAATTAGCCTCTCCCCCCGACTCTCGTGTTTTCATTTGAACTGAGCTTGTCAGCGGATATTCGTACAACTTTAAACACAGGAAGTTCTTCATTCAGGGCAAACTCGGAGGTTTCCTGTCTCAAAAACATGATGGCATTGTCGCTGCCGTCACCTCGCCCGGTGCCACCGGGCACTGGCGGAACCCCCAAAATCCAGCCGGTGGGTGCGCGGCGGTGGCGGCACGGCCGCGGGCTCCGGCGGTGGAGGAAGGCTGCTGGGTCTTCGCTTTTTTTTTTTTCGCTTTCTCCCCGGGAAAAAAAAAAAAAATTGCCTATAAAACGCTTCCAAAAAGGGCAAAGGGAGGGAGCGGCATGGAATCCCCTGAGTTGCCTCCGGGAGCCGACGGGGGGGACGGGGAGCAGCCGCGGCTGGAGGCGGCTGTTGCCGCCACTGCTGCTGCTTCTTCTTCCTCCTCCTCCTCCTCCTCCTCCTGCTGCTGCTGCTGCTGCCGGCCCCGCTCGCACTAACTTTCCCGGCGGCCGGTGTCGGGCTGCGGCGGCTCCGCGCCTC
>VZTB01000652.1:56304-75737 GCA_013397245.1 Thryothorus ludovicianus
TCGGGTCTCCCTGCTCCTCGCACTCGCCCTCGCACAAAGAGCCGAGTTTCGAATTCACCGGAGAAACCCACCCGAAACACCCCCAAAGTAGCGATTTTGCCTTCCCCCATCGCTCTGCCAAAAAGCCACCCGCAACTCGCCACCGTTCCCCTCAACCACTGCGGGCTCTTTTCCTAAAAAATCAGGTTTTTTATAGCCCCAGCTCTAGGGTAGCATCCTGCTCCTCCCATCCTGAGTCCTGTCACCCTCTTTTCCTCCCCCAAAACCCTTGGGTTTAAGTGATGGGGGAACATTGGAAGTGGGGAGGGAGGCAGCCCGGGCGCGTGAATCACCGCTGCGAAGTGATGCTGAGGGAAGTCACAGACTTGGGAGAGAAAACAGGAGGGTTGGGAACAGCCTCCACGCATCTCCAGGCAACAACCCGCCCCACCAGCCACCCGGCCTGCTACTTTGGGATGAATTATGGCATCGGGATAAAAATACAAGGTGTTTAATACAGAAAAACGTGCAGCGTTGCACTCCAAAAGCACCGATTTTGAGAGAATCGGACCTCGGGCTGCACTTTGCTCTGCCACAGCTTCACCAAAAGCTTTCCCACCTGACCACGGCGAGCCACGGCCAAGGAAAATGAAATCCCGAATATTTTTGGATGCGCTGCCATCCTGAAAGCACTGAGGCTTTGCCAAGGTCATGGCACGGTGTGGTGGGAGCCCAACTTCCACATCCCCAAGCTCCCAGACCCTTCATCCCCACGTCCCGGCACCAGCTGCACATTCAGCAGCTCCAGCACCGCATTTCCCAAAGCTTTGTTTTGCTTTTGGAGAGATGTTTTGAGGGAGGGGAGGGTTTGGGGGTTGGGAATTGCCCATTAAGTGGCCCTAAGTGCTCCTCAGATGGAGATTCCTGCACGGTGGGAAACCTCTGGAACCCCTTTTTTCCACCATTAAATACAACCAAGGAAAAGAGCAGGAGGTGGGGAGGGAGTGGAGATCTGTGGTGGGGGGATTCCAAACATCCCCCAGGGAGCCCCTTTGCCCATCCATGTCCCTTCCACATCCCCCCTAAGCCCTCCTGGACAGACAGCCGGACATTCAGCCCTGCAGCCTTCCTCCAGCCCCAGCTGCCAACACTGCCAGAGTGTCCCAACGCCTGGATTTTTTTTTTTTTTCCCCTTGGCGGGGGACACCGCAGCTCCCGGTCCCTGGTATTAATCCAGAGCAGCTGAAACAACAAGAGGACAAGGGTGCCGTGCCAGCGACGCTGCTGCCCCCGGCTCCTCTGCTACCACCTTGGCCGGGAGCTGCTCCGTTACCGCTCCGGGGCCCCTCCGCCAGGAATCCCAGGCATCCGGGCTGGGGCGAGGAGGCTTTTTTGTTCCACTGCGAAGAAGGAACGATCTCTCTCTCTCTCTCTCTCTCCCTCTTTCTCTCGACGTGGAGCTGCCCCGTTTCACAGCCAGAAATTCTTTTCCCATTTCCTCACCGAATCACGTGCCAGGAGCGAGCCGAGTCTTCCTCCCGACACGTTCCCCCCCCACCAAAAATTTCTAAAACCATTCGGGGAAATATTGGGCAGGGATGAAAGCCAATTGGAAACCTGCTGTGCCTGGCCTGAAGATCCCAGCCAGATCTCTTGCAGGTTCCCCAAATCACAGCTTTAAGCCTCCAAGTGCCACCCCAGCGATGGGGACAGGAGCCAAATTGCAAGGTCAGGGCTTTGCTTGAGCTTTGTGCTGGTGCAAGGGATGGATGTGGAAGGACATGAAGGTCCTGTCTGATTTTTGTCCTTTTGGGTGTTTCCAAGTGGCCACCAAGACCCCTCATTTGGCTTTTGCTCAGTCCCCAAACCTTCCCACAAACAGCTCCTGTCACCCAACCCACCCCAGGCCGCGTCCTGCTGCTAAAACACCCTCAGCTAAAACCCACCCAGAGGTTTCCCAGGATCTTCTCCAAGCAGGAGCATCCCCATTTGTCTCCTGAACCTGCTGCTTTCAAGCTTTCCTCATATGGCCACCAGCCCTGGAGTGTGGGGACATACACTATCCCTGTCACGGGCTGATGTCACCCTGTTCATGGCTGTCACCCTGCCACTGCTGCCCCACTTGTTTACATGGCACAGCACTATTTGGAAACCAAGGTATTTTTAGCTTTTTTTTAATGCATCCCAGCAGCTGGAAGTGAGGGACCTGTGTTATGTGACGAGCAAGAGAGCTCAGAGCCAGCTCAAGGTCTCTGATGGACGGGTCATTTATGAGATCAGAGTCCACCCAAGGGTCTTCTTCCCCCTCAGAGCTTCTCTAAACTTCACCTTGGTGTCCTTCAGGGTGGGTGGAGGAGAGCTCCTGGCTTGGCACTCTGAGCTTTGTCCCTACAGGTCTTGCTGACCACGTCATAAAATCCTAGAATAGTTTGTGTTGGAAGGACAGGAAAACTCATCTTGTCCCCCTCCCTGCTATGGACAGGGACACTTTCCACTAGAGCAGGCTGCTCCTTGAGGGATGGGGCAGCCACAGCTTCTCTGGGCAACCTGTCCCCTGTGGGTCACGCTGTGTCCCCCATCTCTGACTCCACCCTAGGCTGGCACGCTGTGCCATGTCCAAGCAAGGCAGAGTGGATGACCCCAAGTGCCTCGAGCCCAACAGAAGGGCTGAGGGCGCATTTCACCCTCCCTCAGACACTGCAATAAAAGCACAAAGCCAAATCCAGCACACGCAAAATCTCCCTTAGAAACGGCGCTTTAGGTTGCGCTGGGATTTTTAGCAGAGGATTCATGTTTTTTAGAGCTTTTGCTGCGTTTGTCAGAAGGTCAGAGGGACTCGTTTCCTTCCCTCTTGCTCTCCTCCTAACTCATTCCTTTCCCCAAACCTTTGTGATTGCCATTCCAGAGCCCGATCCAGGCACTGGGGCTATTCCCACCCCGCTGTGCTGCTCTGGGTGCTCCCTTTGGCTCCCAGCTGCCTTCAAACCAGCCTCACATCAGGGCTCTGCCACCACTCAATCCCTCTTCAAAGGCTACAGCTGCTGGGGATGCAGGGAGCCAGCACAGCTTTAGATCAGCCATTTGGAACCTGGAGCCTGTTCATTCGGGACTCTCCTCCACAGGGCTGGGGGAGGAAAGCTCAGCAGGCTCCATGGGGGTCTGCACCTCCACGGGGAAAGTTTTAGGAAGAGGTAAAAAACCCAAACTCCCAGAGAAACCTCCTGCACTTTGGATGCACAGCTGCAGTGAGCGCTGTTAAAAAAAAAAATTGAAAAAAAAAAAAATTAATTTTGTTCTTCCACGAGTGCAGGAGCTGCACCGCAGCGCTCTCCCTGCAAGGCAGTTAATATAGATGTTGGTATAAATAATTCTCCCGAACGAAGGCTGGAGCCCACGTGTTCCAGCAGCACTCAGGCACAGCCCCACGGCACTCAGCGTTCCCATGGAGCCCCATCTCCCTGCACAGAGCGCCCCAAAACTCCCTGGCAGCAACCTGAGGTGGGGCTGTGAGACAAGGGGAGAGCCACGTGCCAGGGCCCTCGTGGCCAGGAGGTGAAAGCTGCTGAAAAGCCAATTTTCCTCCTCAGCTGCTCTGTTTCCCTGCAAACTGAAGCACCCTGGGCTTTCACCCCACTGCCCACCAAGTGCAGGGGCTGCTCCCCAGAGCAAAGGGGGCCAGCAGGGATGGGGTGATTCACAAACTGTTCCCAGGCTCCTTAGGAAGTGAGGTAAGTGTGTTATCATCCTGAGAATCCTCTGGATGGGAGACATCTAAACCACTCCTTCAGCAGGAGAACTGGCAATTGTTCTTCAAAGGCTGCAGTGACTAAACCAAGCCTGAGTCCTTCCCTGCTTGCTCAGACCCAGTGGACACGGTCCCTCCTTCCCAAGCCTGGCTTGGATGCTGTGGGTGATGGGAATGGATCCCCACGGATCCCCCTCCTCCACGGCTGCATCCTGCTGGGACCAGGCTCCTCTCCCTCCTCTGCTCAGCCCTTGCAGACAAAAAGCTTCCCATCTCCTCCTCCCTCGGATCCTCAGCTCTCCTGGTCTTATGCAAAGCTGGTATTTTTAGTATCTCCTGGAAACACTGCGAAGTGTCACCACCACCAGCTAACGAGTGCTCCGGAGAGGGGACATTCCTCCGGCCATCTCCCTCGGCTCAGACCTGGCAGGGTCACCAAAGCATCTGCAAGTGGGTGGCTTTGGCAGCACTGACCCAAGGCAGCTCCTGAAAGGCACGGTTTGATCACAGCCTGATTGTTTCAGGGTCAAGGAAAGAAAAGGAAAGGAGAGGAAGGAAAAAAAAAAAAAAAAAAGAGGAAAGAAAAAAAAAGCCTCGCTGCCTTTTGGTCGATCTCAGCAACTCTTGGCTTAATTCACTCTTGTTCTTGGGATCAGGGAAGCTCCTGTGCCTCTGCTGACACCTCAAGGTCAAAGCCCACCCGTGGTTTGCTGATGAACCAGCACACCAGCAGCCTTCCCTCGGTGAAGGAGGAGCTCCAAGGGTACCTCTGCTCTTCCCTCAGAGCTAAAATTCACCCCCAAGGAGCGAGGAGGCTGCCGGGGGCCACCCGTGCCCCTGTGCAAGCCAGGTTAGAAACACACCCAGCCCCAGCTTGGGCCACTCTCCTCAGCCAGGCTCGGTGACAGCTCTGTCACCCAGCACAGCCCGTGCTTATCACCCCCCATTTATCATCCCCTTCCCCAGCGAGGGGAGATGGTGCCTTTAAGGCAGCTTAACAGCTGTCAGAGAGGAGGCATTTCTGCGTGTGCTGCTGCTGCTGAAAATACGAGCCAGAGATACTTTAAGTAGGTCTGGAAAGCGTTCAACGAGGAGACACCGTCACGCAGCCTGTCCCCACTCCCAGCCCAGTCCCACCCAGCTGCTCCCAGCCCCACGACTGGCGGGAGCCGTGTGCATTCCTCCGGGGGCACGCAAGGGTTAAAAATACCCTCGGCCAGGCTGGGGCATGGCAAGTGGCAGAGTGTCCCTTCCCTGCCACATCCCATGCTCAGAAACCCACCTCCCCTCGCCCACCTGCCCGGGGAGTTTGGCTGTTTGGTGGGGTGTGGAGTGTCCCCAAAAAAAGCCACCCCGGAGGCGTGGGCATGGCCTGTGTGACCACTTGTGCTGCTGCCTCCCGAAATTAAAGGCTTTGGGGTCAGCCCCTTGTGCCATCAGCACATGGAGTCACTCCTGCTCTCCAGCCCAGCCCTGCAATCCCAAAATGGGATGCTGCTTTTCCTCTCTGCCCCCATCCTCTGCTCTCCTCAGGAGGGCTGGAATGAGATGATCTTTAAGGTCCCTTTCCAACCCCAAACCATTCTCTGATCTTCACGAGCAGCTCTGCAGTGGCAGGAGAAGAGCTGAGAGTCCCAGGGAGAACCACAAAATCCTTGAGGTTGGAAAAGACCCTCAAGATCACCCTACAAAGGAAGGTGACAAAGCACCCTCTGTGCACCCAGGGCTAACCTAAATGGGCCAAAATTTCTGGGCAGAAACCCAAACTTTGATCCTCCTGTAAAATATCCTCAGTGAGTTCGTTTTGGGTGCTGGGCAGCCATGTCCCCATCCCATCCCTCCCTGCTTGTGCAGGGGACACGACGGGGTCCCCAAAACCACCACCCTCAGGCAGGGACACCTGGGACAAACCCGGGGACACGAGGCACCACCAGTGGCACCTGTGACAGCAGCGTTGAGTCAGCTCCCTGGTGGAAATTTGGGGGAATTACGAGTCATAAATAAAGTGCTGAGGGAAGCTGCCGTGCCCCAGGCAGGAAGGGGGGCAGCAGGAGGGCAGGGGGACGTGCGTGGGCTCCCCAGCCCTGCCTCAACTGCTGCCTCCTCCCAGGGAGGACCTGGAGCAGGGTCACACAGCAGCCCAGGAACGGCCAGATGAGTAATTCTGGTTTGTGCCTCACTCGCTGCATCACCGCTCCCGGGATTTCTTTCCTAAATTTTTATTTTTTTTTAATTTGAAGCAGACAAAGAGGGTGCTGGAGGCACAATGGCTGAGCAGGCCCTGGCCGACCTGACCTACTCTAAAATGAAGCACTGAGCCCTCAGTTATTGCTGTCTAGGGATTCTCCCTCCCCCTCTTCATCATCCAGCATTAAACCTTTCTTGGTGTGACACAGCACAGCCAGAGTCCACCTCACTGAGCAACTCCACTTCCCAAAAACCCACCCCAAAAAACGCCAGGGGGGGGAGAGGCAGAATCCCGAAATCCCATCCCTTCCCTCCTGTGCTGCCTTGGCAAAGCCATCACCCACTGAAAGCTGGATGCTGGAGACCCCCTCCTGCTCCTCCCTCCTCTCCAGGGTGGGGTTTAATTAACTCTGGATAAACAGCCTGGCTGTGCCAGCTGCGGCAGGTCCTGGCTCGCCACATTCCTGTGCCCTGCCCCAGCGCCACCGAGCTCAGCTGTGGTGACAGCAGGAGCCACCACAGCGTCCAGCCGGCCACCAGGTGTGTCCACCCAAAGTGAGGGTGACCTTTTGGTTATGTCAAGTCTGATGTTGTTCGTTTTGGGGGAAGTGCCCCGGAATTCTTGCAGAAATCCCTTCTGGGTGTTGAGCACAGCTCGGAAGGAGGGCGGGGTTGGACAAAGTGTCCCCAGCAAAGCAAAGCNGAAGAAGGGCAGGGTTGGTCCTGCTCTCCTTTTCCTCACAGAGATAAAGTGTCCCCAGCAAAGCAAAGCACCCCTGGCATCACACAGCTGAGATTCTTCACTGGAGGAAATGCCCACAGAAGTGGCTGCCCCATCCCTGGAGGAGCTCAAGGACAGGTTGGAGCAACTGGGCAGAGTGGAAGGTGTCCCTGCCCCTTCTCACCCAAACCATTCCATGATTCCATGACTGGGGAGGCACCAGGATCCTTCACTCCTGAGCACTGTCAGGGCACAGAGGCCAAAAATCCCTGCCAGCACCTCAGACCCCGGGCTGAGCGTTCATGCTCTGCCTCGTGGGTGAAATGTGGTGATGTGAAGAGTTTTGTCCAAAAACAACACCGTGAATGAAAGAGGGTCCCAGCTCAGAACTGCCAGCTCCAAGCACAAGCCACGCTTTGAAACCCAAGCTCAAAATCCACTGCGTAGAAGATAAACAAAAGCCAGGCTTAAGCTTGCTTAGCCAGGAGGCCAAGCTACCCCAGCACAGATGTCTCCCCCAAAAACACCCAAGAATTTGATTCCATCAGCTCCGTGGCCCTGGCTGATGGGTTCTCTTTGGCCAGACAGGACGAGCCCGTGCCTGGGGCTTTTCTGGCACCTCTGCTCCCAACCAGCAAAACCTCACCTCTGCTTCTTCAGCGTGGAAAGGAGGATGAGCTGCTTGCACTGAGCAGCACAAGCTTTACCCCATTAATTTCACCATTTTTGGGGTGAAGGGTTCTCACTCAGGGTTTTCCAGCTGATCAGGGGTTGCTGATGATGGAGACAAAGCAATGCAGAAACCCCCAATGGTGATCCCCCCCATCTCATCTGTACCTGGGGAATCATTTCCCTGGGGAATTCTGCTGTTTGCCAAACTGAATCCACAGAGCTGTTATGTTTAGAAACATCTCAACTGTAGCTCATTTGATTCCAGTCATTAAAATTTAATATTAGCGTAAGCTTTGAGAAACCTGAGCTGACAGCAGAGACCGTGGAGGGGGAAGAAGTGCCCCAGCCTGGAAACTCCTACGAGCAGCTCTGGCTGGTGCCTGGCACTTGTCCCTTGTGCTGAAGAGCCCAGCTTGGCCGTGTGAAGCTCAGCACAAAGATTCTCCCGACTTTTAGCACCTTTTTGCACAAAAAAGAGGCTCCTCAGAGAGGCAGCACTGGAGTGAGAACCACTTGGGTTAAACTGCTGGAGATCAGGAGTTAAAGATGAGGTTCCTTTGCTCTGACAGCTTAATATGAGCTAAACCCATGTTTTGTTTTTTTTTCTGTGGCACAGCTGGATCCGAAGTGATCCATCAGGATGTCCATACAAGCACAGGCTCCAAACCACAGAAACGCCTTTCAGCTGCACTTGATCCCACCACAAAACTCTAAAAGTCTCCTCCAGATGGGATTTCGTACAATCCTGCTCCAACCAACCAATCCCTGCCTGGTTTTTCCCACACTCCCTGAACTCCAGCTCCACCCTGGATCATTGTCCTGGCTCCTGATGGCCGTGGGAGCTGCTGAGGACCCGAACCCAAAAAATCCCAAAATCCAAAATCGTATCTGCTCGCTGAAGCAAAGCCCCTCCTGCAAACAAAGCTTCCCCCTGAGCATGATCCGACAGCTGCTTCCCAACCTCCTGCCTCGGAGGAACCCAGCCAGGAGGAAAACTTAGAGCAGGAGAGGGCTCATCCATCCCAAAGCCAGGATTAGTCCCTCTGTGACCTGGGAAAGGAGCTGGGGAGGGAGACAGGAAATGCACAAGTGGCAGTTTTCCAAAAGTTAAGGAGGTTGTGGCCTTTTGGGGAAAGAAAAGGGAAAAGAAAAATACATGGGAAGCTTCAAATATGAGCTGCTTCCAAAGTCATCCGTTCCCAGCCTCCGCCAGAGCCTTCAATGTATCTCCTTTATTAAAATCTGGACACAATGAGTCCAGAAGTGCCCACCTTTGTCAGGGCTCCATTGGCAACTTGCCTGGAGCCCCGGGGGCCATGCCTCATTTGCATCTCATTTACACAGATGTTCATTAAAATTAATGCCTTAAGACATAATATCTGCCTGCATTTGAGCCTTCTGGACAGACAGAGCGCGAGCGCTCCCGGGGAGCCCCCGTCACCCCATCCGTCACCCCATCCGTCACCCCATCCTCCCCCCGGGGCACTGCCAGCACCAGGAGCTCCTCTTCCCCACCAGGACACTCCGGGCACGCCCCTGCTTTGCAATCCAAGGAGGGCAGGAGTTGTGATATTGTCTTAGAGAGGGAATTTATTGGGAAATAAAAGCCTGGCGCGAGCAAGAGAAGCCCCCCGGGCTTCCCACGGAGCACGAGCCAGGTTTTTCCACAGCTCTCCCTCCAGCCCCTGCTGATGCCCTTCCATGTGCAGAGCAGGACCTGGGGTTGTATTTCCCTTAGAGAGAACCAGAAGGTGCAGCTTGGCCAAGATCAACTCTGCAACCTTTAGGATTTGTGCAAAAATCCCTGAGGATGAACCATGCCAGGGAGGAATGGAGCAAAGGAGCTGCTGTAACCACGATTGCTCCATCCTCCACCCGTGCCTCTCCCTCACTTCATTCCCAGCCATTACACAGCAAAACCTTCCCAGAACTGCTGCCACTTTCACTTTCCCACCCACAAAGGCCCCAACTGCTCCATGTGGCCCCTGTGGAGGAGGATGAGCTGTGGGAGAGCCCCTGAGCCTGCCATGGAGGAGCCAGGCTGGCAGCCTGAGCCATCCCTAAGATCAAAACTCACCCCAAGCTCAGGTGATCTGCTGGTCCAAAACACCTGGAACCATCTCCTGTGTGTCCCCATAAACCCCAGGAGCTTTCTGTCCCTGGCTCCCTTCACAGAGGCACTGANTGCTGGAATACCCCACAGCCAAGGCAGCAGGGCTCTGCTCCCAGAAGCTGTTCTCCTCTCTGGGAAGGATCCCTTGGGTGAAACTCTCACCCAGCTTTTCTGCTGGATCAGGCCTCGATGGCCAGTGAATGACTCTTGGTAAGGACACCTCAGACCCCCAAAACCCCTCGTCTCAGGTAACCGCAACCCTACAGGGTCACCCTGAAGGTCACTGAGCTGTGCACCACGTGCAAACCCCACGGTGGGTTAAGCTGCTCCTGCCCAGTCTGGGTTTTGTCATCGTTCCTAATGAGAGCTGCTCAGCCAGGAGTAATCCCTTCTTCTGCAGGAGAGGTTCACTGATTTTAAGGACTAAAATCTCCTTTCTGGATTTATTTGTTCCAAGTGACTCTGTGCTGTTTAGTGACGAATTTAAATCCTTCCCATGGACATCAGCTCAAAGCAAACTGCCCAACACAAGCAACACCATCAGGTGAGGTTGAATTTGTCCCATAAATACACTTCAGCTCTTTTTTTTTTGGATAGGCAGCCCCCAAACCAGAAACTTCTTGTCCTGGTGAAGGTTTCACAGAGCTGCTCAAGTGGTGGAACGGGATCAATTAGCCATGAGATGAAAAATAAATGGCTGTAAAACTGCTTCTCCCTCCCACCCCCCTATTAACACCAGGAAACAGCAGCCAGATGTAAATCAGCCCAATCATCAACTCCTGAGCACATCAGGAATAGAAGTTCCACAGCAAGAGAATTTCTAAGTGGTGTTAATATAATTAATGTAGTGTAACAGCATGACCCAACATCATAATACTGGATAGAAATATATCAAACACACTCCAGCTCTTCCCTTTCTCAAGTGTGGATGATCTCCATCAGCTCCTTGCTGGAAATATGAACAGCCCACATAAAACTTCACCTTGGTTTTATTTCCTGGGCACACTCGTTGTCTCACAATTCATCTGTGGCTCTTTTTGTACCCAAGGATCCCAAAATGTGTGACCCAGACGGAGTGAACACAAACAGGAACAGAGGGCCAGGCAGAGCCAGACCTACAGGATGATCTGATCTGGACTGGACTCTCAAAGAATGCAAATTCACATCTCAGGTGGACTCAAAGCCCTCCCTCTCTCCCCCAAAATCTGAATGCCACCCACCTCTCCCAGCCCACGAGGTGCTGACACGCCAACATCACACATCCCCAGGAGAACAGGGATTTTCCTGCCAATCCCACAATCTTTCCACACCTTTTCACCACAGGCTATCAAGTCCACCAGCAGGATTTCACATCCTCCAGAGCAAGCACATTTCAGTGCAAACCCACTCACAATCCCAGCAACAAACGACGGAGACGCCACGGCTTGAAGCCCACCAAAAAAAAAACCAAAAAAAAAACCGCAACGCAAAAAAAACCCAAAAAAATTAAAAAAAAACCAAACAAACAACAAGAAAATCATCAAGGAATCAAACTTACCTTGAAGTCTGCCAGCTGCTGGTTGATGGTTTCCACCTCTGTCCCCACCACCCACTGCAGGGCCTCGTTGTCCTCGGCCGCCGCGGTCATGAGGCTCAGCTCCTTCAGGCGGCCGTAGAAGTCCTCGACGCGGGCCAGGGTGGTCTCCACCTGCTCCTGCCGGCTCCTGCCCCTCTCTGTCAGCTTGCTGCACTGCTTGCTCAGCGTCTCCAGCTCCCTTTTCAGCCCCAGCAGGTCGGGGCTGCCCTCGTCCTCCAGCATCTTCTTGCACTCGCCCTCCGAGGCCTCGATGTCGCGTCTCAGCCGCTGGAGCTTGCCCAGGAAGGCTCGGACGTCCTCGGCCTGGGACTGGAGGCTGTCAGAGTCTCTCCCGATGGGGCCCATGCTGTCCAGTTCATCATCCAGGTCTGCCAGCTGGGAGAACATCTCCCTGACCCTGCTGTTGAACTGGCCGATCCCTTCCAGCTTGTTCTCCATAAGAGCACAGCAGTCGTTCACTTTCTGCTTCACAGCCTGGAAGTCCTGCTGAGCCACCTCAGCTTGGATTAAGAGCTGGGAGCAGTCGGATCCGTCTGGAGCATCTTCTACCAGGCCCTGAGTGAGGTTTTTCAGATAATCCACTTGTGGCTCCAGGGCCTGCAGCACCTCCTGCTGTGCCCTGAGCTTCTCCAGATTCTTGTTGCTGCAGGCTTGTGGCCCCAGGGCATCGTAGATCTCCAGCTGGTGCCTCGCCCCTTCCAGCTTCTTCTCGATGTTCTTGAAGCTCTCCTGGAACTCCTTGAGCCTCTGGGACATCTCTTCAATGGAGCCAGTCTTGGTTTGCAGCTCCTCTGTGATGGCATCCATCTTCTGGTTGATGCTGGCCTTCTCATCCCGGATGTCATCCTCGTCCGTCTGGGAAGCGTCCGTCAGGATGTCAGCAGCACTGTTGAGCATCTCCAGCAGGGACCGGCGCTTCTCCACGTCACTCAGCATGGCCTTGGACCTCAGAAGAGTGGCCTCCAGCTGCACTGGATCCAGGGTTACCTCCAGCTCTGCCATCCTGGCCTTGCAGTCCTCCACCCAGGGCAGGAGATCGTCCGCGTGCCGCTGGTACTTCTGAGCTTTCTGCAAGCAGTCCTTGAGCTTGGAGTGCCTGTCAGCAGCCTGCTTGCTGAGCTCCTCCCAGTGTGTTTTCAGGCTGACCAGCTGGTTCTGCAGAGTGGTCTTCTCCTCCCCAGGCTGGACTGAAAGCAGCAGAGATTCTCCCTCGGCCACAATCATCTCGTAGGAGCCGCTGTGTTGGTTGAGGCTCTTCTGGAACTCTTCTTGCTCCTGGATCTGGCTCTGCAGCCTCTCCAGTTTTGCAGAAATCGGTTGGCTCTGGGCTTGCTGGCACCTTTTGTCATCCAGCCAGGTCCTGAGTTCATCAAACATGTGCTGGAACTGCTGGGAGCTCGCGAGCGCAGTCTGCAGTCGGTTCATCCGGTCGGCTGCAACGGCAACGAGATTAGAAGGTGACAATTAAGCTCAAATCAAATAAGCAAACTGCAATTATTTAAAATCATCTCAGACGCACCAACTGTGTTTTGATTAACAGGAAGGAGCTTTCCATTGCATCACCAGCCCTTTTTGCTCACTGATTCATAAATTTTTTAAGTAGTAAGAGGCAGTAAGAGGCAGAATATTTGCCTCTCCTGACCAGTCTCTAAATGGAACCTCTCAGAAACCAGAAGATGCATCCCCAGATCAGAGGGTGGCCACTGGGGATTCTTCATGCCCTGATCTGAATTTAGGAACCTAAATTTTTTCCAAGCATGTGCCACCCTGCTTGGTGAAGAGCTAAACACCTCTGCTCCCTCCCCAGGCTCAGGTATTTCTGGAGCTGGAACTCTCCCACGCTTGGTCCTACATAAAACACCCAGGAAGAACCTTAAAAAGTGATAAATGGTGCTTCCCCTATTATTTTCATAAACCCAGTGATGGGAGAGCCCTTTGGCAAAGGGCTGGAGCTTGCCATCCCAACATCTCTTAAGCAACTCCTCCTCTATCTCACCTGCCAGATCTTCCAGCCCTTTGAGGGGAAGTGCCACCGTCTCCAGACGCTTCCTCAGCTCATCTTTGAGGTACTGCTCCCCAATGAGGACAGAGAGGTCATCGCAGAGGGTCTGAGCCTCTGAGATCTCCTCTTCCAGCTGCTCCAGGTCCGAGCGGATCTCGCTGGTCTCCTCCAGCTGCTGTTTGACAGCATCAGGCTGGGTGCTGATGGCAGACTGGCTGCTCAGGCGCTGCCCAACAGCCTTCACCTTTTCTGAGAGGCCCTGGAGAAGCTCCTGGTACTGGGTGCTCTTTACTATGGCCTGGTCGATCTGGCTGGAGCGGGAGTTGAGGCGCTCGGTGAGCTCGGACCATTTCTGGTTGACCCCTTGGAGCTCATCCTGCACCTGGCTGGTGGATGGAGAAACATCTCCAGGCCCGGTCAGGATGCTCTGAGCTGCCTGGTTCAGCTGCTCGTGCTGCTGTTGGCGAGCTTCGAATTCCTTCAGCATAAACTGGAACAGAAATAACACAAAAATGTTTGCATAAAACTGACAGCTCCGAGTACACACAGTCAAAACAAACCAGACCTCCAGGGGCTTTATCCAGCCCACGGGATCAGCAGGGACAGGCCCTGGGGTGGGACAGCAGTTGGGCAGGGTAGACCAGGATTTACTGTGACCTTGGAAGTTAAAAAGCTGGGAGGGGTCTGAGATTCCAGGACTTTGCTCTCTCTCTCTCTTATTTGCCTTGTAATGTAGCACAAACCACTTAGATGAGATGAAAATCTAATTATCCCCACCGGGGCTAATTTTCTGCTCCATGATGTGGCTGGTTACAGCCGTGTTAGGATTTGGAGGCAGGAGGAATGGAAGGGCCAGGCTGGCAGGCAGAGGGGCAGCATTAGCAAGTCCTGCAGAGCATCAGCACAGGCCTTGTTTAATTTCCCTCTCCAAGAGGGGCCAAGTGATTCACTGCTGACTCAATCCAGTGCGGGAAGGGGAGCTGAGCACTGCACCCTTTCCAAGTTATTCACAGCAGGGGTTTGGAGGACTTGGAAGAGCAGCCATGAGGTCCCTGAACACTCCCAGAGCCCTCACCAGACCAGCACAACCTCCCACCTCCCTGCTGGGCCGGACGCTCTCCCCTCCATCCTGCGCCCACCACGGAGACACCGACCCCTCTCACCTGCACCTGCTGCTTCTGGGCATTCAGCATGTTGGGGTCGATGGAGAGGGGGCCCAGCACGCTCATCATCAGCTCCTTCTCCATGAGCCAGGGCCTCAGCTGGGCCTCTGCAGCCTGGAACGTGGCCAGCTGGGTCGCAGACTCCTCCAGCTTCTGCTGCCGTGCTGCCGTGGCCTGGCTGGCCCTCTCCCACCTGCAATCTGAAGCACCAGCTCTGTTGGTCAAGCTCCTGGCCAGCCCCACACCCCTCCATCATCGAGGTGATTTCCCTCTCCCCGTGGTTTTCCTGATGGGGAATCTCTGGTTTTTTAATAAAAGCAGCGTGGCTCTATCCACTCTCCATCTAATAAGCCATCACCCAAATCTGGTGGCTACAGGGTGTGGAAGCTCCGAGGAGAAAACCTTGAGAGCAGGATTTCTGGGCTCTAGTCACTGCTGCCATGACCCTGGGTGAGCCACCTCACATCCCTGGCCTGATAAATGAGGATGCTCTCGTGTGTGCCCATCCTCACACGGCACACCCAGATCTCCTGGATGGAGCCAACACGTTCCTGCTGCTTCAAAGGAGGGAATCTCTGGGCTTCCTTTTGAACACTCAGTCTTGTTTAGTCAACACTTAATTACCTAGGATAGCCTCACTAATGACTAGAATTTTATATCAAGCAGCGAAGCTTTTAATCAAAATAATCAACCTGTGCCGCTAACACATTTTTCCTCTCCCCCCCTTTTTTTTAAGAAGCAATTTAAGGAGGCAATCCTTTCAAATCCACATCCATCACAGAGATTCCATTAATCACGACAGTGCTCATCTCAGGAACACCTTCCCTACCAGACAGCTCAGAGATAGGTTTGCTGTTTACTGAATTTTAATTAGAAGTGACTCTGCTCTAGCGTGACTTTGGGATCGCCCCACAATCCTGAACCACATCTAAAGTGATGTTTGGAGACAGAAAAAAAACATCACTACTGCTTCAGGCACTTACTCAGGTCTTCCTGCATCTTCTTCCAGTTCGCTGCTTCTGGGGAATCTGGATATTTCTCCAGCAAGCCAGAAAGTGCTTCCTTTACCTTCTGGATCTTCCCAGAATTCTGTTCCAATTCAGCCAGAAATGCCTGGAAGAGAATGATTTGAACTTCCTCAGACAGAGGGGCAAAAGAATCACTGAGTAGGAATCAAGCAGCAGCTACAAGCTGGAGCTGGATAATGCACGTTCTTTGCTCTTTAATTAAATGAATTTTTTAGCAATATTGTGAGCTAACTGCAACGGTAGGGAAAGGCTGGGAATTACTTTCCAGGAGAAATTGGGAAGTGACCCAGCAGCAAGGGCTCCAAATAATCACTTTTTCCCTCAGCCTGACATCAACAGGTCTAAAAGCAAAGGGGAACTTTGGGCTGCTGCTCCTTGGAATTCCTGATGTGGGACTGCCCTCTAACTCAGGGCTAAACCCTGAGGCCAATTCCGTGCAACTCAGCACATCTTTGGGAGATGCACGGCAGAGGGATGGAACTGGGCAACCTTTAAGGTCCATTTTATCACCCTAAAATCCCAGAAAGTCGGGAAGAGCAGTCACCTTGTTGTGCTCAGCCTGGGCTCTCATCGTCTCCGTCCTGGTGGGCGAGGAGGAGGCGTCCAGCTCGGACAGCGTCCGTTCCTTGGACTCCAGCCACCTGAGCATGGAGCTGGCCTCCTCCTGCACCTCCTGCATCCTGTGCAGCGTGGCAGAGAGGAGCTGCTGGCGCTCCTGCAGCGCCGTGCCCAGCGCCTGGTACCGCCGGCTCACGTCCGACACGTCGCACTGGATCTCCGTCAGATCTGCACCCCCCAAAAAAAAATAAAACAGCCCGGGGTCAAAAATCCTGCCCCACTCTTCCATCTCCAATTACAAGTTCTAACTCTGACGCTTTAAGTTTTAGCTTTTATATTTTTTAGATTCTGGGCTGTTTTAGTGGGTAATTCTGGGTTTTGTATTCAGTCTTCTGAGCTCTCTTCACAGAGCAGGGACACAAAACAATTCCTTCTCCAGCTCAGCACCAAGGACAACTTTCAGCCCAAGAACAAAACCAGGAGAAGGAAAGATAAGGAGGACGGAGCTTCATAAGCTGGAGCTGTAATTGGGCAGTTAACTCCAATATGCTGATGGACCAGAACTTATAAAAATGTGAGACCTCGTGACCATTTTGTGCCTATTTGGGTGTGGCCCAGCCAGGCTCTTGTGCTGCCCAGGTGCATCCATTGAGGCCTTTCAATAAATCCCTGCTTTATCCTTTTGCTCTGGCTGTTCTCTGTTCCAGCCCATCCCCAGGCAGGCACAGACAGCTGAGATGAGGAGCAAGAGGCCACACTCTGCATCCTCACCTCTCCTGCCACGGGGGATTTTCCACTTGTCCCCTCTATGCCCTTTGACAGTTTACAAACAAAGCTCTCTGTTTGTGAGCTTGAGGCAAACTGAGCCCCCTTTCCATAAAGCCACTGCTAATCAAGGTTAAATAATTTGGCACCAAGATATGAAGCCATTTTTATGCACCTATTATCTCGTTGAAACAGTGAACTAACAGCAGATAACGGGCAATAATTAAAATTGCTCTTCAAACTAGAGGGTTGGATGCCGTTATAATCCCACAGAAGCAATAAATTTAATTGCAGGCCTTAAAATGATCTCCCATTTATCAGCTCCTAACACCACCTGACGAGGTGTCAGGGTGCTGTCACTCCCCAGGGCTGCCTTCAGCTTGACCTCCACCCTCCATCACAGCAGCTGAGAATTCCCAACCCATTGCCGAGCTCATTTCCCTTCCACTGGGATGCTGACGGTGTCACATGGAGGTTTGTACTCCCAAGAAATGGAAATGCAGGGACAGAAAAGGGACAGGGGGATGGCTCAGTGCTGTTGCTCACCTTTGCAGGTGTGGTATCCATTCACGCTGCCTCCTGAGCCTCCTGGAGCAGGCAGAGTGGCACCTGGGCAGGGGGGACAGGGACAAGAGGGACAAGAGGGACGAGACAGAAGTGTTAGGGATGCAGACAGCAAGTGATGAGTGGCTGCTGCATGACAGGGACCACCAAGAACTGACATGGTGTCTCCATTGCCCACCTGCCCAGCACTGGGCATTAATTTGGTTTGGAGTCCCTTTATCTCTCCTCATCCTGCTCCCCTCACTTTCCTGGAGCTGCCCTTTCCTTTCTGGAGCTTCTGGAGCTGGGCAGCTCTCCCAGCACCCCAACATCACCCAGAGAGCAGGGATCATGTGGCTCCTGCATGGGCTGCAACACTGGGGACCCACAGGTTTGTGGCCACACTTGAAGTTGCTACCCTGAGCAGGATTTTGTGAATGATACCCAATAAAACTGCTGAATGCCTTCCCTGAAGGGGTTAATTCCCTCATATCCTCCTTTTTTTTGTGGGATGAAACTCCTCAAACCAGCCCTGTGCTCATGCTCTTTGCCCAGGATGCAGGATGCACCAGTGTCCCTCCTCTGGACACCAGGTGTCACAACCAAAGGGAGATTCACATTTTCAGGCAAGTCTCTCTTTTCTAACCACACATTTTAAAGCTTTTATGGACACAAGGAGCTGCACCTTTGGTCACCCACGAGCCTCTCCTCACTTCTCCTGATGGTTTCCCAAAGAACTGCTCATGAACTCAATCCTAACAAACACATCCAGACCATAAATTCCCATAAATTCCCATCAGCTATGAGAGTCCAGGGACTTGTTCTCACAGGCTGGAAGACATCTTTGAGCTGGTTTCCAAACGAACCAGACATAATCTCATTGCCTCACGGACTTGAAGCCAAAAGCAAATCACATCTGACTCTCGCAGCCCCAAACGTCATCCAGATATGAAACCCAAATGCTGGAGGTTGATTATAACACTCCAGCCCTCAGGAGGCTGAAGAACATCACCAGGAGAGAGCTGCCATGAGCTCCCAAGCTCTACCAGAGAGTCCCCACAGCAAACAGGGCAACTCAGAGCTCGTTAGGCTACAATTAATTAAGCTAAGTTAGGATGATGCATTAAAGCCATGAGCGCCAGCACTCAACCACTGGGCTGAGCCCCACCATACTCAGATCACCACAGGCCCTCTGAATTTGGTTAAAAGGGGGAAATAACCCCACTTTTGGCTCAGAGAAGATGCAGTGGTGACAGCAGAGTTGTCCTCAGGAGCGCTGGCCACAACTCACCTGCCTTGGGAGGGGTGTTGGGGGCTGTGATCTCCACGATCAGGTTCTCCAGGAGGGTCCCTCTGCGGCCAATCTCCTCCACCTGGGGCCCCTTCCCCTTCCATTCCTCCAGCAGATCCTGCTCAAAAGCAAAGTTTGGGATTGGAGGCCAGGCCTGCCCAGCCACAGCCCTTCCTTCCTCACCTGTCCCCTCTGAGGTGACACGGTGACACCAGGACACAGCACCCGGGGACCCAGCTCACGGCTGCGCCGGGGGAGTGGGTGTGATCTATTTTTTGCCAAGGGGGGGATTTAAACAGCCAGAAACTCTTCCCAGCTAATGGGTCTGTTGAAGGAAACCTTCTCCCTCCCACCATTCTGGGGACATCCCTCCTCCCCCTGCCTGCAGAGCCCAGCCTGGCTGAGCCCAGCCCTGTTCCGGGTGCTGTGGGGTGTGGGTGACTCAGCAGAGCTGCTCTGCCTCTGAGTCAAAGCCCCAGCACATCCCGATTTATCTCATCCCTGTGCTGTGGGGGCTCGGGTGACAGCAGGCCACCTTCCACATCTACCACCACGGGGAAACACTCGGGGGAAAAAAAACACGAGGGTGCTCCCAAATCCCGCCCAGAGCAGGCACAGGGAGTGACAGGAAAGCAGGCAGTGCCCAAGAGAACAATCACACTGCTCCCCCTGTGCTCTGCAGAGCCACTGGATTCACACTGAGGATTCCTGAGACCGTAAAGCACCTCCCAGGCCTCTGCTTCCTGGGATTTGTTCCACATTCCAGCCTTTCAACGCTTTCCCAGTTTATTCCAGCTCCCCTGGCCCACCTGGATCTGCTGCCTGCGCTGCTGCAGCTCCTGGGTGCCCAGGGAGGTCTCAGCAGGTGGAATTTTGCCTTCACTCTCCCTCAGCCACTTCCTCACGGCGCCGACCAGATTCCGAAACTCATCCAGTTGCTGCTGGCAGGATGAGGCATCCTTTTCTCTGGGAGTGAAAAGGTTTTGGAGAGTCAGAGCTCGTGCTCTGCCTTGCAATTACCCCCTGCTGAATGTAGCACGGTTGTGTCTCTAGGAGCCCTTTTTATAAAAATTATTATTATTATTATTAT